>SJYT01073218.1:20165-180732 GCA_006410635.1 Cephalophus harveyi | reverse complement strand
TTTGGGGGGAACACTTTTTTATCTTTGGTTGGTTGAATCTGTGGACGTGAAACCAATGGACACATAGGGCCTATAGTACTAGCTTATATGTACATAAACCCTGCCATCCACCTTTTCATTCACGGGAGAGGTCTGATAGCACAGTTGAAAGTTATGCAGCCAGTATTAATCTTTTTCATCATGGATGTGTATGAAAAAAAAAACGTAACATTTAGAAGAAATCAACAACAAAAAATAAGAAGGTCCAAGTGGAACAGATTTAAATTGACTCTTGAAGAAAACAGGAGTCTCTTTACTTAAGAGAACCGAAAAAAAAATTGATTAAATTCCCTGCCCTACCAAACTTAACATCTACAGGTCAAGAACCCAAATAATAAGTGGTTAGGAAACAAGAATAATCAGAAAAGAAAGATTTCTTAGAAATTAAAGGTCAGTTCAGTNGAGTCTCTTTACTTAAGAGAACCGAAAAAAAAATTGATAAAATTCGCTGCCCTACCAAACTTAACATCTACAGGTCAAGAACCCAAATAATAAGTGGTTAGGAAACAAGAATAATCAGAAAAGAAAGATTTCTTAGAAATTAAAGGTCAGTTCAGTTCAGTTGCTCAGTCGTGTCCAACTCTTTGCGACCCCATGGACTGCAGCACGCCAGGCTTTCCTGTCCATCACCAACTCCCGGAGCTTGCTCAAACTCATGTCCATCAAGTCAGTGATGCCATCCAACCATCTCATCCTCTGCCGTCCCCTTCTCCTCCTGCCTTCAACCTTTTCCAGCACAGGTTCTTTTCCAATAAGTCAGTTCTTCGCATCAGGTGGCCAAAGTATTGGAGTTTGAGCTTCAGCATCAGTCCTTCCAATGAATATTCAGGACTGATTTCTTTTAGGATGGACTGGTTGGATCTCGCTGCAGTCCAAGGGACTCTTAAGAGCCTTCTCCAACACCACAGTTCAAAAGTATCAGTTCTTCAATGCTCAGTTTTCTTTATGGTCCAACTCTCACATCCATACATGACTACTGGAAACACTATAGCTTTGACTAGACAGACCTTTGTTGGCAGAGTAATGTCTCTGCTTTCTAATATGCTGTCTAGATTGGCCATATTATTATTGGCTAAATGAATAATTTATTTGAAAGTCTTGAAGATTGAGTTTAAGGAATCCGATTTGACCTTGACACTTGGAACATTCATCTTTCCATCTTATGATATAGATTACCTTATTTTTCTCAATAAATAAAGCTATTCAATATTTCAGTAAGTAGTAAATCATAATGCAGTAATGTAAATGCTATTTCAGTTTATAGAATCAGCATATAAATAAAACTTGGAAGACAATAATAACTATAAAAGAGAATCTAATATTGACATTGATCATGTAAGAAAAAGGAAGTTTGAATGTTAAAGGCAGCAGACACACGTGGAAGTTTATTTCAGGCACAAATTTTTCTCACCTTGTCAAGATACGCTATCTAAAATTGAGGTAACAAAATATGGAGACTAAGCATATTATTTAAAATTATAGATATTCACCAGGAGAACCAAAATACTGTAACTAGAAAAACTTAGCAATGGATAAAGAAATATGAACTAAATTTATCATCTCTCAGTAGATACTGTCTAAAGTCGATGAACAAGAGGTGGACGAACTAACGTAAGTTTCAGAGGTATGGTAATAACCAGCAGCAGAATAAAAAAAATGTTTAAAAGTGGGGAGCTGAATTAGATATGGGGAGTAGGAGAATGAGGTCAGGTAGAGAACTTTTCATTCAGCACAACTCTGTACTGTTCGATTTTTTCTTAAAAAAACTTGCATGTGTATTAGTTTTACACATTAAAAGTGAAAAAACGAAAGCAAGAAATTTCTGCAGCTGCAACTCTTGGCACCACTTCCCTCCGCACCTGCAGTCTTTCTCCTTACACTGATGATCAGTCAGATCCTGCCGAGACAGGAAGGAGGGAAACAGCAAAGTTTCCCTTCTGCCCTGAAGTTTAGGTTTAGGTTTTTCTTTTTTTCTTTTTGGCTTATGCTCGTGTTTTATGTTTTCAATGGCCCACCCACCTTTTGGAATACTAACTTTTGGATTTAATCTGTGGTATCTAGAATCTCCTTAAAGTCTTGCTAAACTTTTGAATCCTTCTGTTCCTTTTTCTTAATTTTTTTAAAAAATTGAGGTAAATTAGTATATCATATTCATACAAACTTCAGGTAGACAATATTATAAATCAATATTGGCATACAGTGCAAAGTAATCAGTAAGTCTAGTAACCAGCCATCACCATCCACTTGATCCCCTTCCTTCATTTCACCCTCCTTCAACCCCTTCCCTTCTGGTAACCAGCAGTCTGTTCGCGCACGCGTGTGTGTGTGTGTGTGTGTGTGTGTGTAACCAGCAGTCTGTTCGCATGCGTGTGTGTGTGTGTGTGTGTGTGCGCGCGCGCGCGCGTGTGTGTGTGATCTTGGCTGTTGTAATAATGCTGCAGTGAACACAGAGGTGCCTATATCTTTTCAGATTAGTGTTTTTCTTTTCTTCAGACAAATACCTGAAAGTTTTGGGTCGGCCAAAAATGTCATTCAGCTTTTTTTCTATAAGATGCTATGGAAAAACCTGAATGAACTTTTTGGCTAACCCAGTAGAACTGGTGCATCAGTTAGAAATGCTGTCCTCAATTTTCAAAGAAACTTTCAAACTGTTTTTCACAGTGGTTGAAACAGTTTATATTCCCACCAACACTACAAGAGTAATCCTGACTCTCTGGTCTTACTGAGATCCTGGTGTTTTAATTTTGTTTTAATTATGACTCTGGTCACCTACTGCCTATCTGGGTCCAACTCAACCTACCTAGGTAGGAAGGAAAAGTTTATGGAAGTGATGACAATCACAATAATCAGAATAAATAAAGCAATGTATATTATTAAGTTAAAAAACACAGTGCTAAGGAAGTAGGGTGATGGTCTCTACCCCATTCCTCATATTTTCATGGAGAAAAGTGTACTTCACTCCTAGAAAGAATATGGTTGGAAGAATTTGGGATTAGAGGTTTTCTCTAGACCACAATCTTGCATGAGACAAGAAACTAGAATATCTAAATTTTCTAAGAAGGCAATAATGTCTCACATGTTACTCTGAGACAAAGTAGGCAGCATATATGGGGAGATCGCACGAGCACCACCCAAACCAAACAAGAAAAAGCACAAAGAAGAAGTACACACATATATTAAACATGGACAAGCACAGCTGTTGGGCAGTTTCCAGTCAGCAAGAGCAGAATCCCAGACCGTGGATTTGACTCTGGCACAGCTGGCTGGCCTGCTCTTCTGGGACTGGGACCCGCTCTTCTCAAGCCCTCACTGTCTCCAACTCAGGCACAGCCGAGTCGTCTGTCGTGTTCTTTGGCTGAGAATAGCAGTGTTGACCCACATTACACAACTAGAGATTAGGATTTAAAGAAGCTACATTCATACGAAAGAGCCTAGAACACAGCTGCAGATATAGGAAGCTAGACAACCATGTAAGACCCTCTGGCTGATACTGAGCCCATAACATTGGGAGTGAAGGCATTTGGGCTTTAATTTCTATGGTCTTTTATTTGCTGGGGGAGGTAGTTTTGAGGAAGTCAAATAATAAAAGCTTCCTATTGTTTGAATTTGGAGCGGTTTTCCATTGTTGATCCAGTCTTTGTGTTCATTTCATAAAGTCTGTTGATGTATTTTGGACAGCATGCTAGGACATAATTAGTGATAATAGAATAGGGAGTGAATTTTGAGTTTATGGTGCTGCATGGAATCCTGTCTGACTCATATGCTGCTAGAGTCTTTTGTGGGCAAAGAGTGAAATGCCCGTCAGTAGTTCCAATGGGGAGGTTTGTGCAGCAAGGAGCAGAGTGCCTGATGGTGAGAGCACGCAGCACTGTGAGCAGGCAGCCTGACCCGCTTAGGGACAGCCACCCTGGCTTACGTCTGACCTCATGAGGGCATGGCTCAGGACATCGCCTCCCAGCCTCCCTTCATATACACGTTGCCTTCGTGACTTTTCTTTATTTGCCTATCACCCACACTAATACTTCAAAAAAAAATGTTATGTGTACTTAAAAATCTTTCGCTTATATGTTAAAATGTGTAATATATTTTTCTGAATACATATTAAAATACATAATTACCAAAATAAAAAAAGAATGCTTATCGCCATCACCATGAATATTTTTTTCACATAGACGCCTGGAAGGATTGGGCACCAAAATAACTGGCATGATGCGAGTGGAGCACAGTGTGGTATGACAAAAGGTTAAAAACCTGGCAAATACTGGGAGGGATGCACACTACTCCTGCCTCCAGGTTGCTGTTCTGATCCTGCTGATGGGAACTGGTACTGGAGAAATGTTAGGGGCTCCACTCTCCACTTTCTCTCACACCATCCCAACAACGAAGAGGAACACTTTCTGAGACTTACAGGAGCTCAGGTAAGGTGCTTTCTAGTTCTGCCCTTGGAATTCAGGACGCAGGCCTTCTTATTCCCACACTAGGGGCTTGAGTGAGCAGGATGGAAGTGTTCTGAGTGTTCACAGTTCATTCATGGAGGAGGAGGAGCAAACCTGTTTCTGCTTTAGGTCTAAGCCTCATCCTCCTACCCAGCATTAATAGGAAGCCCATAGTTTAGGTAGTAATAAATACATTTCAATCTCTTCCTATTTTCTGTGTCTGTTTCTCAAACTGGTTAAAGCCCAAAAAGTAGAAACCCAAATTCTAACACAACACTTGGTACAACAAGTCAAAGAATGAGAGAAGAAAATGTTGATAGAAGAAAATGCTCCTGTTACACAGCAAAACGCTCTGTGTTTACAAACATTTAGTGATAGCTTATGAAAAGGTTTTTTTAAAAGTTAATGCACCTCGACAGTCACATATTGTGGCTGTGAGTTTTCTCTTCTCCAGCCTGGGGTTAGATTCATGTGGTACGTCTCCTTGGCTGAGATGGACACTGGAGCTGGGGAGCTCTTCCTTGTTCCCTAGTCTCTAAGAGGCAGTGAGGTACAGTAGAAAGAATACTGGTTTTGGTGTCAGGCCTGGGAATGTATTCAGGATATTTGAAGTTGGGCAAATTACTTACCCTACCTGAATCTCACTTTTTGCAGGTGTAAAATGAAGATAGTTTGTTCTGAGGATTTTGGTGCCAGAGCCCATTCCTATCTACAAATTGCGCTAAAGACATTCCATGAGGGACTCTTCCTGCCTACTCAGTGCTCCTTCACGGTTACCCTCTAGGCATCGGTAGCTATGAAACCTTCCTTTTGGATCCAGTCCTTCTCTTTCCACCCTCTGCTCTCCTCGCAGTCCTGAACTGAGGCTTACTGCAGAGGACTTGTCACTGGAGACTCAGACCTCATCCTTTCCTTTGTTCCATGGCCCTCCCCATGTCCCCTCACCAGTTCCCAAGGCCACAGGCTGCAGCCCAAGTCTCTCACTTCCTCACGAGCCCCACCCTCTGGTCTCCTAGAAGGAATGCGACTGCAGAGATGTAAAGCATTCATTGGTGCTTGGCACATGGTAGATAATCATTGCCTACAAATTTCCTTTTTTAGATCTGGAAACTTTGAGTTGGTTTCCACAGAACTGTATTGATTATTATGGTTGAGTACAGCAATCCAAGAATGGTATTTTAGACATCAACTATTTTGGTATTACTGACTCAATTTTTAAAACCACTAACTTCTGCACATAGACAAGGAGACTGCCCTTCAGACAGAAATCATATCCATGTCTAGGCATCTACTTGATATATCATCGCAAAGAGTCGGACACGACTGAGCGACTGAACTGAACTGAACTAGTTTTTAGAAAAGTTTGAGATCTTTCCCTTGCATGGAAGCAGAGTGTGGTTAGCCTGCTTATGCTCCGAGGCCTTTTCCAGCACAGATGAAATTCCAAGACAATAAAGATTTTGATCAGATGTTAAGTTCTTTTGTGCAAACAGGCTTGCAGAGCAAAATGATGCAGATAAATGTAGATGAAAATGGACCTAGATAAATAAATGAAACTATTATGTTTCTCTAGTATAAACATAGATTAAATGGTAGGAGGACAAAAATAGGTGAGGTGGTAACATAAACTGACTTGTGTAATCAGAGGGTCAGATCTGACATTTTTCTCTCTAGGCTTTTTCTAATAGTTTTGTTGCTAGGGCTACAGTGTTTTTGCCAGATTGGAACAGGATTGTCCGCTCTAACGGAGATTAAGTAGTTTTCCCAGCTAGATTTTTTTTAAAATAAACATAGGTTAATTCTGCTGACTTTCAAAGCCATAATCATGAAGAATGGAAAGATTACTTGGGATCTGTTTTTAGAAAATATAACTAATAAAATATGAAGTTTAATAGGTTTTATTCCGTAGTTATTCCAACACAAACTTTTATCATGGTTACAATGAATAAATAACTGAAATACGGTTTCATACATGGAATTTTTAAAAATGAGAAATTATTTACAAGTTAAGCCAAAAATTAATGCCCCAAGGAGTAATGAACAATTCTCCTGGCAAGTTGGAAAACTGGTTCACAAATGCTTGAAAATTCATACTTGATTTTTTTCTATAAACAATATAGATATGGTATAGGAAAATGTCCTGTCTTTTGGTTGCTTCCCATCATTGGTCAGAGTCTTCTGAGGTGGAAATACAAACTCACCAATGTAACTTAAAGCCCAGTAAAGGAAAACTGACTTATTCTGGACACTGAGTTGCTAACAGGATGCAGACGGTAAGAGCCACTAAGAAAATGGTGAAGAAACATTCCTTTCGATGTGCTTGCTATGGAGTCAAATGAACTTCCACGGCCATGGACAAAGGAGATCATCTAAACTTTAAACACAGTGCCATTTACATGCCCACTGACCCTGCAATTCTTCTTGTGCACTAAAGCATGAGAGTTTAATAAAGTAGTTCATGTAAAATGCCTAGCAAAAGACAGATGCTGTGTTTTTTCTCCCAATGTCTTTTTGTAGCCAGAAGTCCCAATGTTAACTTTCAATAAGAAAAGCTGAATATTAGTTTTTAGAGTCAAAAGAGATTGACTGTATTAGTGACACCTGGTGGAAAACATAGGTATTACAATGCAGCATTATTTCAGCTATCCTGAATTTTCACATTTAATAAAATTAAGATAAATCTTACCATTACATGAAACAGAAGGTAAAGAAAAAATTAATATGTGTGTGGGTACCTATCTTATTATGCTATTAATTTTTCAGTCCATAATTACAAAGCATATAGGAGATTAGGAACCTAAGAAATTGAATGCATACTAGTAATAAAAATGTATTCAGCATCCATGTTTATTTTATACAGTGATTAAAAATAGAAGCATGTAGCGTTTTCGCTGTTTTCAACCTCTTCATAGGCGTCATATGCCAAAGGGGCTCCCTTCCCAAGTTTTCAGATAAAAATTCATTGTAGGGTGTCCTGAGGAGTACGTCAAAGAAATATAGCGTTATGTTTTAATACGGGATTGAGATGAAATAGAGGGCCATCCCATTTGAGGTACTGTGGATGGATTCAACGAATAACGATGTTTTAAATGTGAGCCTTAAGTATCAGAGAATCAGTTGCTTTGAGCCAGGGACAGGTTTGAACATTTGTGAACAAATGAGCAAAAGTATCTATTACAGGGGTCAGCAAACTGTAACCCATGGACCAAATACAGCACATCAACTTTTTGTTACTGGAACACAGCCATGCTCATTCATTTACTTACTGTCTGAGGAGCTTTCATAACAACTGACTCACTTGAGTAGGTGCAAGAAACCATATTGGCTGCAGAGCCTAAACTGACCCTTTACAGAAAAGTTTGCCAATCCCTGGTCTATTAGATCCTTTCATTCGATTTTCATACCTCTGCCCACCATCTCCTTGGGAGGACTGTATTTCCCTTTCCCACTGAAGTTTGGCTTAACCATAAGACTTGCCTTGGTCAGTGGAATGTGGAAAAGCATCAGTGTACAAGTCTGAAGCGAAGCCTCAGAGTTCTGTGCCGCTTCAGTGGTAAAGTGAGGCGCGTGGCCCGTAGACTTATGCGAGAATGAGGCAATCTGCTGACCTGCAGACCTGAAGGAGAAACAGATGTTTGTTGTCACTGTTGTGCTTGTTTGGGTGTTAGTTGCTTAGTCATGTCTGACTCTTTGCAACCCCATAGACTGTAGCCCACCAGGCCCCTCTGTCCATGGGATCCTCCAGGCAAGACCCCTGGAGTGGGTTGCCATTTCAGCCAATACGGGAGATTGTTCTGCCTCTGCGTCAAAGTACCAGAGGACTGACTTCTCTGTCCAGCTAACGATACGGGGAGAAGGACCCTGAAGACTAGGTTGGATTCAGTCCCTTCTGGGGCTCTAGTTCAGACTCTGATGGGCTCAACTGGAACATGTTTTCATTCCTCTACCTATAGTAAGCAGAACTGAGTCAGAGTGCAGGCCAGGTCTGGAGGCTTCCCAGACTCTCTTGGAATCAACTTCTTTAACATGGTGGGGATGTCAGTCACAATTCTTTCCTCTGTTAAATATTTCCCTCCCAAGGTGAGCCTCAAGGTATAGAAAGAGGGTGGGACAAGTTCAATGGGAATCATAGGCCAAAGTTTTTCCAGTCAAGCTTTCTCAATAAAGCTCACAGTTTGGCTTCTTCCTACTCAACTCCAGTAAGTATATTTCTGAATCGATATATAATCTGTAAGAAGTAAAAAAAGATCATGACTAGCTCCTCAGAAAACTCTCAATAGTAATATGCAATCTAACTTAACCATCTTAACAACGCTGACTGCGTCCAAGTGATCAAAGTATCTTAAAATGCAATTTCCCAGAATTCTTAGTCTTACATCTCAGCTTGTTAGAATGCTCATTGTCACTTTTTTTTTTTAAACTATCCATACTACTCTTTTTGAAACCATCAGTTTGACTCCTTTGGAGATGTCACTGGCTAACACCAGTGACCCATTTATTAGAGAGTTCACAAATCTGTGACTTGAGAGTCCTTGGGGCTGCCCTAGTTCTCTAGTTTTCAGCCTTCCCTTTGATTCTTTATGTAGTTAATGTTCTTTCATTAATTTTTTTAAAGCCCATTTTTTTAAAGAGCTTAGCTAATGCAGAATTGGTACTATAGAGTAACTTCTAGGCAATAGACTGTATGGCTGAAGCTCCTATTGAGACTAACATTCAAATCCAGAGCATGAATTTCTGGACATAACTCTTGAAAAGAGGGTACGAATCATAATAAATCATCATCATAATAAATCAGTATTAAGATCACTAATATTAAATACATAAATGACATTTAAGTGTTATCAGTAATCCATAATGTTGCTACTGGTGTGCTTTTAGGGGAAAGAACCAAATTTATTATTCCTATTAGCAAAGAGGCAGTGTTTCCAGAAGCAGCCATTGCTTTCTATAAAGATTTTCAAACATATTTCCTAAAAACAGGACCATAATTTTCAACTCTCTTCATATTTTTCCTCAAGTACTACTTCTGCTTTCCTTCTCAATCTCTCAAACGTCAACAGCCCAAGAATTCAACTGTCGTAATAGTGACCACTATAATGCACCTCACGCTGTTTGGAAACAGAGACTCTGCTGTTCAGTTGCTAAGTTGTCTGACTCTTTGCACACCTCCAGGGTCCTATCCTCCACTATGTCCTGGAGTTTGCCCATATTCATGTCCATTGATTCAGTGACGCTATCTAACCTTCTCATCCTCTGCTGCCCTCTTCTCTTTTTGCCCTCAGTATTTCCCAGCATCAGGGTCTTTTCCAATGAGTCAGCTCTTCGCATCAGGTGGCCAAAGTATCGGAGCTTCAGCTTCAGTGTCAGACCTTCCAATGAATATTCACGGTTGATTTCCTTTAGGATTAACTGGCTTGACCTGCTTCCAGTCCAAGGGACTCTCAAGTCTTCTCCAGCACCACAGTTAGAAACCATCAATTCTTCAGTGCTGAGCCTTCTTTATGGTCCAACTCTCACATCCATACATGACCACTGGAAAAACCATAGCCTTGACTAGATGGACCTTTGTTGGCAAAGTAATGTCTCTGCTTTTGAATATGCTGTCTAGGTTGGTCATAACTTTGCTTCCAAGGAGTCTTTTAATTTGATGGCTGCAATCACCATCTGCAGTCATTTTGGAGCCTGAAAAATAGTCCGCCAGTTTCCACATCTATTTGCCATCAAGTGATGGGACTGGATGCCATGATCTAATTTCCGAATGCTGAGCTTTAAAGCCAACTTTTTCACTCTCCTTTTTCACTTTCATCAAGAGTCACATCTTTTCTTCCAAGGAGCAAGTGTCATTTAATTTCATGCTTGCAGTCACCATCCACAGCAATTTTGGAGCCCAATAAAATCTGTCACTGCTTCCACCTTATCCCTATTTGCCGAGAAGTGATGGGACCAGATGCCATAATCTTTATTTTTTGAATATTGAGTTTTGACCATCCCTAAATCAATACAATTTCCACTTCTACATAACTGCTTTTCTTATTCAGGAAAAAAAGACATGGGTGGACCTAAGTTAGATACTTTCAGCTTCTCTCTGGTGATGGCTTTTGTAGCAGCATACATGATACCCATCATCAAAGACTGGCACCTATTTGTCCAGCAGCACCAAGAGATGAAAGAATGCAAGACACTGCCCTTTATTCTCAACAAGCACCCAGCTGGATCAGAGAAAGACTATTCCAAGTGAAATAACACAAACACACAAAGAAATAAACCTGTTTGGTTACTTTATGGTCCTTTGTCATATACTTTCCTCTCCTTCATAAGATCTCAAGCTTTAGAAAGGCCAGGACTTTGTTTCATTCTTCCTAATGCTTGGCATGTAGTATTCTTATTCTGCACATTAACAGATGCTTATTATGTAATTTTTGAATGAATGGATACAGATTATGTGTATTTACTTACTAGTGAAGATTGAATAAATACATATAAAGATCTTAGAACAGTGTTTGCTACTACATACTTAAAAAACTGAATTATTACAAAATGAGCTAAGATTTAGTATAGAGATTAGAAAGCAATTTTTGTAAGTTTGCCTTAAACTGACCCTGGAAAAATAGGTAGGAACTGAAAGAGTATACCTGTTGAGAGTATTAATGAAGGCACAGGCAGAGGAATCAACATGATGTTTAAGTACACAGCTGACCTTTGAACAACAGTTTGAATTGTGCAGGTCCACTTATATTTGGCTATTTTTCAATAGTAAATACTATAGTACTACATGATCCATGGTTTGTTGAATCCATGGGTTTGGGGTAACCACAGATATGAAGGGCTGACTATAAGTTTTACTGGGATTTTCAATTGCTTAGAGGGTCAATGTTCCAACCCCTATGTTGTTCAAGGGTCACTGATAATAAACCTAAGAGCATAGAAAGGTTGTATACAATCTAACATTTGCTAAACTGAATTAATTCCAAGTGACATTTATCATTTTACATAAAGAACAATGTTTATTTTAAATCTACTGTTATAGGTTGAAGGAGATTTAATAAAAGTTTGTCCAATAAAGTCAAAGTACCTCGAGACTTACTCAACTTTGTATCCTTAGGCCCTCCCTACAACATAGCAGGCACAAAAAATAATATGCTGTACTGAATCCATAATAACTACTTAACTGTATCAATACACCAATATAAAAAGCTTAATACAAATTTAAAACATACACATTTAACTTTATTTCATCATTGTCATTTAAAGCTTGATTTTATAAAACATAAAAAGACATTCTTAAGAGTTCTGTATCACAACAATTTGAAAAGTGGGAAGATCCACAGCTTTATAGGCTCAAGTTACATAAATAAAACTCAAATAATTGGACATTTTTTCAATACGGAAACTATACAAATGAAACAAATGACAAGAGGATGCAATAGGAGAAATACTTCACTACTTATGGACTATCATTAGTTACTTTCAGGATGTAAATGAAGATTCTGAATATTCATATTTCTTTTGTTCTATTTTATATTTAAATATTTCTCTATATTCTGAGTCAAGCTACTTGACCAAAAGTCTGATTTAGAAAGGCATTTAGCAAAAGTTTTTCCACCTATGGTTACTACCTTCAAAGAAAGTAACACTGCAGTACTGATGCAATCTGCGCAGTAACTTATGTCAACCCTATGGAAAGTCAGATAGGTACCAAAAATGGAACAATTTTGCACAGATTCAGTAAAGTATCATGTTAAGTTTTCCTCATCTAAAAATTAACCAATGAAATAAAACATATCAACTATAGTTGATCTGGGAGGAAAACCACATTTGAGAGTTACAAGTACATTATTGTCCATATCTCATCCTCAGTCATTGACAGGAATTTTGTAGGCTACCATGCTATTTACTTTGTGAATTGTAGTAGTAAATGAACGAAGACGAACTTCCTCAGAATTGGTAATGAACTGTGGTCCCGACTCTTCCCATTTTTCAGGTACAACCAGATCTTTGTCTGTATAAATGAGGAGATCAAATGAACCTAAATTGGAGATAAAATCATTAAAGTACATTATTTTTTTCCAAAGTAGAAGAACCCTCCTTGTCTCTCTCACATTTTGAACCACCCACAGTATTAGAAAAGATAGTTTAGCCTGGTCTGTAATGACTAGTCAATTGCTTTTCCTCAATAGAAATTTACTGTATTACAGAAAATATTGCACTCCTTTTGCTTTATCTTATGAAAACTTCATGTTTGCTTTTTTTAAAAAGAGAAAACCATTATCTGCAGAAAGTATGGAGTCAATCACACAGGATAGCATAAAGGTAACCTGAAGAAAAGCTAACATCTGGGCTCTGTGACTGATGTAGCCTGGGGCCTAGAGCAGTGTCTCACATATAGTAGGCATTCAGGAAATATCTGATAAAGTAGAAAAGCAAGACAGTTATGGCTAGCCTTAATATACATAAAAAATTAAGATAATGAACGGGATTACATTAAGACATTCAAGAATGAATATTGTGGAATACTTTCATTCCTTTCCTTTTCAGAATTTCCAAACTTCTAGAATGCATATAACACTACTTCTGCTTTATAATGTGTTTTTCATTTTTATTATATAATATTAATAATTAAGAAAAAATTTAATAAAGGGCTAATTCTTAAAATAGTAGCTTAGTCTTTTCCCTGACAAATTTTAAGTCAATGTGAAGTTGTATAATACTTACAAGAAACTTCCAACAGTGGCAGAAATGTTACTGTAGCTGTGATCTGTCTGATCACTGAACGGATTTCATCTTGGATAGCTTTCTGAGACTTTTCTCTGGGTGCACTATTGAAGAAACCAAATCAATTTAAGTGTTAACAAATTATTTAAAACATTGGTTAAGACTGATTAAATGTTTCCAAGATCAAATAAGTAATACATTAAAATGGAGGGTTTTTTTTTGGGTAAGTTTTAAGTATACCATTAGGGCGTATATACCACAAGAGGCATATGCATTTTTATTTTTTATTTATCATTCCAGTCATTTTCTAGGGGTGGTCTTAAAATCAGATCATTTGGTATCAGATAATCAGAAAACTGGCCAAGTGCTTCAAATTAGGAAAACTACAGTACCTTTCAAAAAATGAAAATTATAGTATCTAAAATATTTTGTTGGTGCATTTTTCCTAATGCTTAATTCCCTACTGCCTCAAATAAGATATTAAATTAAATATCAAATTATTTTTATAAGCTAAAAATTCCCTAAAAAAAACCCAAAGGCTTCAGAAGCAAACTACATTTCATTATGAAATATGATTCTGAATTTACCAGTAAGCAAGCCTAGGACAATGCTAGACATGATCATATGAGCATTTCCCATTCAGGTGGTCTGGAAACTTTTTATGAAGTGTCTTAGAAAATTTGGGGCATTCAATGAAATACAATAGATCTGAATCTTAGGCTTGGGGAATCTAGGAAAATCCCTGATGGTTAAAAGTACCTTTAAACAATTCACTAAACGGGTCACCAGGTACATACTACCATAAACACTGAAGGATGAGATTCACCAATTTACACCATAGGCAATTATGTTAAAAGTACATTATCTATATAAGACAGTGAACTATTCTTTGCCACGAAGACTAAGGATCAAATTAAACATCCTAGCCATTAAAAAGAATACATTTGAATCAGTTCTAACGAGGTGGATGAAACTGGAGCCTATTATACAGAGTGAAGTAAGCCAGAAAGAAAGGCACTAATACAGTATACTAACGCATATATATTGAATTTAGAAAGATGGTAACGATAACCCTGTACGTGAGACAGCAAAAGAGACATAGATGTATAGAACAGTCTTTTGGACTCTGTGGGAGAGGGCAAGGGTGGGACGATTTGGGAGAAGGGCACTGAAACATGTATAATGTCATATGTGAAATGAATCGCCAGTCCAGGTTTGATACAGGATGCTTGGGGCTGGTGCACTGGGATGACCCAGAGGGATGGTACGGGGAGGGAGGTGGGAGGGGGGTTCAGGAGGGGAACATGTGTATACCCATGGCGGATTCATGTTGATGTATGGCAAAACCAATACAATACTGTAAAGTAATTAGCCTCCAATTAAAATAAATAAATTTATATTAAAAAATAAACATCCTAGAAAAAAATTGTACTTTATATGAAACTTGCTCAATATAATTAGAACTCATTTGGTAAAGAAAATAAATTTTAAAACATACGAAAATGGAATTTCTACTTACCTGTCATCTTTTGCAGTCTTGTCACACTCAATATCAAACTGCCATCTTTCAAGAACCTCTCCACTTTCAATATTTGAGATGACTACCACCAGTTTCTGAACTGAACACTTGTATAACCATTCTGCAATACACAAAACAAGGCATCTTTTTTAGTTTACTGTATTACAAAGCAACTCTCAAGACCAACTTCGTATCCTTGGCAAATTTCTCCCACTGCTATTTTGGTTCTCCAAATTGTGCAGAAAATTTGCCCCATCAATGGCCTAGCTCCCAATTTCAAATTCTCAGTATTTGTGCCAGGTATAGCATTGGGTGCTAAGGCAGTGAACATGAGGTACTTCCATCGTAATCCAAGGGAAGGGTGAAGAAGATGACATTAACCTAATCACAACAAAAATGTGAAATTATAACAGCTGTAACTGCTATGATGGTGCAGTTTCCTATGACATAATAGCGGTTACCTATGATGGTGCAACATATACAATTAAAGCACAGAATAGGAAATTCTGACTCAGGGGGGTTTGAGTTTTGTTCTAAGAGACAACAGTATATATATGCAAAACAGGGAAGAGGGTATAGGTTTTAAAATATGAAATGATGGATTTATTTTGGCAGTGTGAGGTCTTAGTTGTGGCATGTAGGATCTCCCTGCTAAAGGTATAGGTCTTAGACTCAAAACAGAGCACTGGATCAGAGGACTGAAAAGAGGCCAATACAACTGCAGTTTAAGAAAGAGAGGATGAACAAGGCTGGCCTGACAAGATAAATGGGCCAGACCACCACACAAGGTCATGAGAGCCAAATTAAAGATGTTACACTATAAGAACTAAGGAGGTCATTACTGTGTTTGAAGCAGCGTATGATGTGATTCAAGTTGTATTTGAAAACTATCCTTCTTGGCCTCTAGGCAACACCCATAGTTGCCTAGAGGTTTCTTACCAGAACAATCTTGAGTGCAGCCCTATGAATGACTATGGGTGGCTTAGCTCTGAAGTTAATGAAAACGCAATGATGTAATCTGAAAATGAAGCTAGTTGAAACAACAAAACTTCCAGTAAACTGGAAGTAAACAGGGGATCTAGGGCACTAATTCATGAATAACTCAAGCAAGAGCTAATAAAGACTTAGAGATATACTGGTAGAGATGAAGCAGTAGACAGATTCAAGAGATTTCATGGTTAAAACTGTTAAGATTTATTGGATTACCTCAGGGTAAGGAAGAGGAATGAATCAGGGATAGCGCCCAAGTTTCTGATTTATATCAGTAGTCGGATGGTTGATCCAGTCACCAAGAGGAAAGAGAACTGAAATGGAGATGATCCTAAATTCAGTTTTTAATATACTGAGTGTGAAGTGGTATATTATATAGCTGCTTAAAGACAAAAGGGGGTCACTCAATATATGAGCCAAGAGTTAGGAGAGGCTTTGGTTAGATATCGGTTCATGAGTCAGATACACAAGTTGTTACTAGAATTATGTACATGTAAGAGGTCAACTAGAGAGAGATTACAGTAAGAGGGCCTCAGACTAGGCCCTCAATCTTAGAAACTGAGAATACTTTATTCAGGAATCAGCAGGGTTTTTTTTTTAAAGAGAAAATATTTTAGAAATATTGAAGGCTTATGGGTCACCTACATAGCACAGTCTTCTTTAAAATGTAATATTCTTAGCTTGCAAGCAGTATAAAAATAAGCCACTTGCTGGATATGGCCTGTTGGCCTCGCTCACCCCTGGCATACATGAACAACTTTTACCAGTTTACCTGTGAAAAAGAGATTGAGTGGTAATTTGAAGATATGGGGAAGTTGGTGATTTTTTTCTCTCTTAAAAATGGAAATGAAACCAATGGGAATAATCCAAATGAAAACAAAGAAATTGACAACATAAGAGAGAGGAAACAGGGTAAAGTTCCTAAGGCTAGAGAAGTGGAATTTAAAAGTGGAATGAATAATTTGCCTGTAAAGCATTTCCTCCATTTTAACTAAAAGGGAGAAATTAAGTAGGAAAGTGTAGATACATCTGACAAGAAATGTCATTGGTCTCAAAGGACACAAACCAAAAACCAGTAACTTAGGCAAGGCTGGCTTGCTACTTCTTCAGATTAAGATGAAGACATACATCCAGTGCAGCCGTATGAATGACTATGGGTGACTTAGCTCTGAAGTTAATGAAAACGCAATGATGTCATCTGAAAATGAAGCTAGTTGAAACAACAAAAGTGATTCATGAATTTAAAGTAAAAAAAAAATGCGGCTGTAGTATTTTTAGAACTAGTATTTTGGAAGATCTAACGGGCAGAAAAGGAGAAACATTTTACAACACAGAAAAATTAGAAATGAGAATCCTAAGTGGTGAGAAATATGAAAAAGAAACTAGTAGAAATTCTAGAAATAAAAGGAATAGATGGAGCATACTAATCCAACAATACTGCAACTTGAGCAAAAAGAAGAAAATGAGTGTGCAGATAGAAAAGGCTTACTGACTCACAGGCATGATTAAAAAAAAAGACAAATGGAAACAGGTGAAAAATAAGAAAATGCCTATGAGTGCTGTTATTTAGTAGTTCCCTCTTTTTAAAGTTTAGTTCCCTAAGTTGAATCTGATTTTAGTTCCTTCATCTTAATATATACAACGATGGCTTTAGACTCCAAGCAGCTACAAAAATATATGCAGTGGATTTTTCTCAGATAATGAACGCCATCATAATTACATAAAATTCCAATGTGTTCTATTATCCCTGAAGGAGTTGATGGAGATTGTTTTGTTAAGCCATATCAGATTCTGAACCTTAAAATACTCAGCCTACTCAAAAGTGGAGGAAGGGTGGGAATTCTTTTAATTTGTATGTTATTTGCTTCCCTCCCAATTGGTTCACTGTATCGGATATGGTAGCGCGATTTACACTACCCTGTACAGAGCTGAAAAATGACCACCAAGAAGCTAGAAAATGTGTGCTCATATCCAACTCTTTACAACCCAATGGACTGTAACCCGCCCGGCTCCTCTGTCCATGGGATTATCCTGACAAGAATGCTGGAGTGGGTTGGCATTTCCTCCTCCAGGGGATCTTCCAGACCCACGATGGAACCTGAGTCTTCTGCGTCTCCTACATTGGCAGGTGGATTCTTTACCACTGAATCACCTGGGAAGCCCCGCGGATCCTATTAACATGAAGGCCTGCAAAACTCAAAACTGTGTCCAACAATAAAATACCTTTTAGTTGATCCACCACATTATTTAGGTATTTTATGAGCTCAGGATCAGTAGTTACAAGCAAGGTGAGTCCATATTTCTGCACCCGAGTAAAGGTTTCCGATGGATATATGCCACGCTGATATAAAATACTGTTGATGCCAAATGCTGAAAACATAAGAAATGTTAAAGTCATTGTCACGTTGTAACTTCGGGGGAAATAAAGCGTATGTAGATGGGGCTATGGTTTCATTAATAGTGTAAAGTTATAAATGTCTAAACACGTGTTTGTGTTTTGCTGAAAGCCAAGTAGGTACAAAGTGGCATTTAAAAAATCCTTTAAATCTTGCGTCTAAAGTGATAGCTGCATTTATGTGGCAACAGAAGAAAAATGCCAAACTGCACTCATCTACCAGTGCCAAATTTCATTTCATTGTAATAAAACAAGTCCAAATGCCTATTTTATCATTAGAGGGTGTCAAAACAGGCAACTACTGACAGACGGGTACCAAGCCCAGGCAGGCCTCTCCCCGTCTCTTTCCTCCTCTTACCCTCACCGGTCCTGCCAGGTTCTGTCAGCAGGTAGACCTGGCCGAGCTCAGAACAGCGCTTCCCGAAGTCTAGTCCGTCACGGTCCACCCGAGGCCCCTCGCCACTGCGGGGGCGGGGGGTGTGGGAGGAGCTCTGCATTGGCAAGAAACGCTCCCGCGAAGGGGACTTCGCAAGGCGGGACTTCGCAAGGCGGGACCCCGCAGCGCCCGGGCCGCCTCCTCCGCCGGGAGCAACGCGAGCGCAGGCGGCGCCCGCCGCCCCACTTCCTGACCCCTCCTGCCGGCACCTGAGGCCGCGGTACAAGGGCTGGGATTCGGGGCCGCTCCGGCCGAGCCGCGGGCCTGCGGGCGGCCTGCGCTCGGCTCTCCCCGCCCTCCGCCCCGCGCGAGGAGGACTTACAGAAGAACTCGGCCACGATCTCGGCGCTCCCGCGCAAGGTGATGCCTTGCTCCCGGGAGAGTTGCAGCGCCATGGCCAGGCCCACGGATGACGGTACGCGCTTCTACCCAGCAGACAGCGACGCCAGGGGCTTCCGGAGCAGTTCCCCGCCACTCGTTTCAAAAGCAACGACGCAGGACGCCGTCGCGCCCTTTGCGCAGGCGCGAAGTGCCTCTAGAGCCCGCCTGTCGCGCCCTTTGCGCAGGCGCGAAGTGCCTCTAGAGCCCGCCTGTCGCGCCCTTTGCGCAGGCGCGAAGTGCCTCTAGATCCCGCCCTGCGCGGCGGCGTCCGGCCAGTTCTCTCCGCTCCTGCGGGAGCGACGGTTCGCGCAGGCGCAGTGGGGAGGCGTGGCGGCGCAGTTCCTGGGTGGTGACACCTGGCTGGGTTCCTACTGTAGTTGTGGGCTGGCTGGAGGCTAGAGGGGAAGACGGTAGGTCCTGGTTTTAGTGGCCGCTCTCTGGGTCTGCGGAAAGAGCGACCTGGGAGCACAATTCCCGAGTTTGAAAGATTCTTGGAAAGTGGTATGAACTGTCCGCCACACTGAGTGGCCCCAGTGATCCTTAGTCAGCGGTCGGAACTTGCTAGGTGCTCTGGGAATTTGCTTCCCTGGTGGCTCAGACGGTGAGGACTCTGCCTGCAGTGCCGGAGACCTGCAATGCACGATCCCTAGGTTGGGAGGATTCCCTGGAGAAGGGAATGGCAAAGCACTTCAGGATTCTTCCCCGGGGAATTTCATGGGCAGAGGAGCCTGGCAGGCTGCAGCCGATGGGGTCACAAAAAGTCTGACGCGACTGAGCGTCTAACACTTTCACTTTTCTTTCAAAGCATCTGCGTGCCGCAGACAAGGTTTTAGAGGTATTATTGTGCCGGCTTGGTGTTTTTCCTGAGAAATTGGGCTAGGTCTGAAAGGAATGAACGAAATCCCTTTTTCTGTCCCTCGTCCTGGCTCAGCTCGCGTCGACCCCCGACCCCGCTGCTAGGCGGAGCCTGGGGGCAGCAAAAGTCTGCGTCTGATAGTCCAGCCTCTAGACTGTGTACCCCGCCACCCCTAGGCAGCTGGTCAGGGAATAAAGTCCTCTCACCAAAAAGGCTCGTCAACACTGAAGAGCTTCTCAGTGAATTTTGACTCAAATCCAGTGTCTTTCAATGTTTCTATGAGAAGTATTAAGCAGATGTTGTTTAGTCGCTAAGTGGTGTCTGCCTCTTTTGCTACCTCATGGACTTGTAGCCTGACAGGCTCTTGTGTCCCTGGGATTCTCCTCGCAATAATACTGGAGTAGGTTTCCATTTCCTCCTCCAGGGGGTCTTCCCCCACCCAGGAATCAAACCGGCTTCTCCTGCACTGGCAGGCAGATTCTTTACCACTAAGCCACCAGAGAAACCCAATTAAGCAGATAGTGCATTACTACTGTCATGTCAATTGTGAAGCAATTGTATTCCTACAGCAGGTGGAGTAATTATTTGTGAAATGAAGTCTGAGAATCCTGCCCAGTTGTAGTTATTTAATTATATGAAAAAGTGCCTGAGTGTATTAGTTTTCTATTGATGTGTAACAAATTATGACACATTAGTGGTTTAAAAACAGCAACAACACCCATATATTATCTCAGTCCTTAGATCAAGCGTCTGGGCATGGCATGGCTGGGTGCTCTATGTAGCCTGATAAGTTTAAAGGCACCTGGCTGCAAGAGAGATCTCATCTAATCTCCGGGTTTGAGGTCCTTGGCTCCTAGCAGAATTAATATCTTTGTTCTTAAGTTGAGGTCCTCACTGGTTTGCTAGCTGTTGGCCAGAGGCCAGTCTCTTGGAAGGAAAGTTATGACCAACCTAGATAGCATATTCAAAAGCAGAGATGTTACTTTGCCAACAAAGGTCCATCTAGTCAAGGCTATGGTTTTTCCAGTGGTCATGTATGGATGTGAGAGTTGGACTGTGAAGAAAACTGAGCACTGAAGAATTGATGCTTTTGAACTGTGGTGTTGGAGAAGACTCTTGAGAGTCCCTTGGACTGCAAGGAGATCCAACCAGTCCATTCTGAAGGAGATCAACCCTGGGATTTCTTTGGAAGGAATGATGCTGAGGCTGAAACTCCAGTACTTTGGCCACCTCATGCGAAGAGTTGACTCATTAGAAAAGACTCTGATACTGGGAGGAATTGGGGGCAGGAGGAGAAGGGGACGACAGAGGATGAGATGGCTAGATGGTATCATGGACTCGATGGACATGAGTTTGAGTGAACTCCAGGAGTTGGTGATGGACAGGGAGGCCTGGCATGCTGCGATTCATGAGGTTGCAAAGAGTCGGACACAACTGGGCGACTGAACTGAACTGAATCTTCAAAATGATTTTGCCTCATAAATACATGTCTGGCCACACTCAACATGAGGGATTATATAGGATATGTTCCCTAGAGACCACAAATTTGGGGGGGCCATCTTAGAACTCTTCCTATACACAGTATTATATATCAGAATTTAATTGGTTTGAAGAGTGAAACAGGTATATAGGTAATAAGCTGACTTGATCCAGTAATACTTTCCCTACATCTTTTAGTCTCTGTGGTACAAGTGTGTTTGTGTGTCTTTAAATCACCTTTTCATTTCTTCCACCAGAATTTTGGGTTAAAGCCACGCTGGTAGAGCGTATGCCCACCTTTCTCCATGTAGAAATTGTCTCTCTTCTAAGGAGCTTACTACTTAGCACTTCAGGAAAGACATCCTTCAGTTTCACAATACTATAGTTTGTAAATTTTTTGAAGATGCAAGCAATCATTAGTATCAATATAATTTGGAAATTCTAGAAGGCTGGTGAAATATATGAGGTTTCCATCTGTAGAAGAAGTATTTTTAGTACTTCTTTGTGTTCTTAAGAACTTAAGTTCATGTGACTTAAGAACTTGAAATATGCTGGTTTGAATTGAGATATGCTACAAGAATAAAGTACCAGATTTAGAAGTCTTAGTATGAGAAACAAATGTATATATGTGTGTGTGTGTGTGTGTGTGTGTGTGTGTATATATATATATATGTAACAAATGTATATGTGTGTGTGTGTGTGTGTGTATATATATATATATTTAGTTAGATGTTCAGTTGTGTCCAACTCTTTGGGGCCCATGGACTGTAACCCACCAGACTCCTCAGTCCATGGGATTTTCCAGGCAAGAATACTAGAGTGTGTTGCCATTTCTTTCTCTAGGCAATCTTCCTGACCCAGGGATCCTATCCGGGTCTCCCGCATTGCAGGCTGGCTATTTACCTTCTGAGCCACCAGGGAAGCCCTGTAAAGTATATTGATATGTCTTTAATCGATTACTTATTGCAATGATACTATATGTGCATTGGATTAAATAAAACATTAAAATAATTTCACTTTTTTTTTTCTTTTTTAGGTTTTTAATCTACCAGAACATTTTACAATTACGTATGTAACTTGTATTCTATTTATACTGGATAGTGCTGGTTTTTTTTATGGAATCTAAGAGATGACTTGTTTTAACCAGAATCCCAAATGATTCTGATGCAAGTTCTTAAATCCCTCTTTGAAAAGCAGTAAACTGTGATGGTGATTTTAGTAATGCCAGCCTAGGAGCTTGAATTCTTGGACAAAGTGGTTGCCAGAGCTTAAATAAGAAGATGTACATCAGAGCAAGATGTTCTGAAAAAAGAATTGAGTTTTGATGACTGATGTGGAGGAAGAATGGAATGGTAGTACAGAATCCAAGGTGGCAAGCATGTAGTATATGCTGCTGTTGGTCAAAGCTGCTTAACTCTGAGCCTAATGTTTCTTGTTTATCACAATAACACGTGATTCTAGAAGCTTTGGTGGAACTCCTTTCCCATTAACTTTTGAGTGCTTGGTTTGATGTTGACCCCATCTTATATAAAGCATACACTCTTATCCTTACGAAAAGTTTTTTAAAAACTTGTTTTCAGTTACTTGAGTTGACTTTTATTCACAATTTGGTGACATCTTTCTAATGTGTTTTGAAGGTTTTTCGGACAGGGAGAAGTATAAATTAAGATTTATTTCTGAAGAAAATTCAAGCAGACTGCATAACCAAGCAATTAGAATTAATAAAAGAGATAAATATGAAAACATGTCATAAACATGCCTGTTTTCCATATTAGGATGCTAAAATCAGAAATACTCATGCAAATTTCTAAAGCTAGAGTCAAATGGAATTTTAGAGAGAAAGTGACAATAACTTAGCTGGACAATCTTAGAGATGAGGAAAATGAGGTCCAGAGTGATTATATAGTCTATTCAGTATCTGGTTATTCAGTCACTCAGTCGTGTCTCTTTGCAACCCCATGGACTGCAGCATGCCAGGCTTCCTGTCTATTAACCCAGTATCTGTTTAGTAGAAAATTTAGTAATAGAATTTAGGGTTCCTGATGTAGTTTCTTTTAAAAGTATTTCTGTTTGAAGATACTCTGGAAGATGCTTGTTTTTAAAATATTAACTGATTTTAGACTAAGCATGTTCAGTAACCTTAGGTTGTTGAGTTGTTGCTAAGTTGTGTCCAACTCATGGACTGTAGCCCTCCAGGCTCCTCTGTCTGTGGGATTTCCCAGGCAAGAATACTAGAGTGAGTTGCCATTTCCTTCACCATTGGGTCTCCCCCACCCAGGGGAAGCATTGGCAGGTGGGTTCTTTAGCACTGAGCCACTGAGGAAATCCTGTGAACTTTCAGTAGCCTTATAGGTGTCAGTATGTTAGTGTAGTCACTCAGTCCTGTCCGACTCTTTGCGACCCTGTTGACTATACAGTCCATGGAATTCTCCAGGCCAGAATACTGGGGTGGGTAGTCCTCCAGGGGATCTTCCCAACCCAGAAATTGAACCCAGGTCTCCCGCATTGCAGGAAGATTCTTTACCAGCTGAGCCACCAGGGAAGCCCAAATATACTGGAGTGGGTAGCTTATCCCTTCTCCAGGGGATCTTCCCAACCCAGGAATCATGGCAGTTAGAATCCACAGTTTTATGGCAGAATGCAAATAGCTGCAACTGCCACAAGATGTCAGTGTTTACATGTGAAATAATACCTTTAAAAAATTCAGTCCCTGTATATGTGCTTTAGTTCAAAGTGAAATGAGGGAAAAAGAATTTAGTGATTTCTAAGGTATTTGTATATGTGGAACACATCAGAATGAAATGTTGGATCATAAGATAATACAGAACTGGTATCCTTCTTTTAACTATGTGGTGTATATGCATACACTCAGGCCCTAAAGCATATTTATTTACATTTAAGTTGCATATTTGTTTTCACATGGAGAGAGTAAACAGTTTGGATAGTTGAATCACTATTCTGATAGACTTAGGACAGTTTTCCATCAAATTTCCAGATGTTACTTTTTTCTTGAGTCCAGTATCTTTAAATGGAGCATTTTATTTGGAATGGGTGAAGCAAGAATATTTACCTTTGTAATAACTTTAATAAGACATTTATTTACTAAATTTAGGTAAAAATTCTGTGCACATAGGCATTTATATTTTGTCAATATGAGAAATTTGCCTTCTTGAACAGCAAGGATGATGTCATGAATCTTTGTTACTCTATGTGTGTGTGTAGGCTTCAGTACAGTAACAAACAATTTTGTGATGCCAACAGTATCCTAGAATTTAACTCAATTCTGACACTACCTACCCAGAAATAGAGTCAGATTCCATAGGTGAAGGGCTCAGTCTCTTATATAAGGCCACCCTTCATTTCCAACACCAGTTTCAAGCCCAAGTTGTTTTCCTGTGCTGCTGACCTACTGGCTGCAAACCAGAGGTTCTCACAGCCTCCTCCTTGGTTTTGATTAATTTGCTGGAACAACTAATGGAACTCAGGAAAGCTTGTTTACTCACTAATTGCCCGCTTATTATAAAAGACTATTTAAGGATATGAATAAATCGCCAGATGAAGAGATGCATAGGGTGAGGTCCTGGACAAAGCAGCTCTGTGTGGCGTGGCATGCGAGATGTGTATAAGAGACAGGTATATGCAGAAACCCAACTGGTTACAGGACGTATCACCTAGAGTTGGGGATGGTTGTGGTCCTTGCTTGTCCCCCTCTCCAAGGCAGACGTGGAACTGTCTCTTATACACATCTCTTGCATAATTCATAATTTTTAATGATCCAGTTGCATACATAGGATATTAAAATTTTACCTTAGTAAAAATTAGGTACAACAATTACTGAAAACATCATAATAATTCCATAAGTTCTTATAATGAAAAATATGGGCTGTTCTTATCAGAAATTATTACCATGTTGTATTGTTTTATTATAATTCTGTTATAGGATACATAGAGACTTAGAGTCTTCCATAGCTCAACCATAATTAGGCACGAAAAGGTATAGTTTGAAAGTAAAATGAAAATCTTATTCGTATTTAATTCTCAGAGATTGTTTGATGGAGCATTTATATATTTCCATATATCAACAAATATGGATGTGTGATATATATATGAAAAATAGGTCCTGTAATCAGTTGCCTGTGACAGCAGAATATATTTTAAAATACAAGGGAAATTTCAAACAAGTCAGAACAGGGTCTGATATGGAAACTAAAAACACAAAGACTCTATGAAAAAAGCCATGGTTGCAATTAAATTAATAAAAACAGATTTAATTTTTTTTAAATCTAACAACTAATAATAAAATTAAGATGTTAGTTGAGTAAGTGGAAAATATTTTTTGAGACATTCCATAGACAAATAAGCCATAAGTTGGGTGTTTCTCAAATATTTGTAAGTTATCACTTTATAAAACATTTATGGGAAGAAAAAGCTTAGTGAAAATATGAAAAATCACTTCATTTTAAGCTTGTTTATATTTTTCTATTTATATAAGCTTGGTTTTTTCAACTGGAACAGTTTTATAACTTGCTTTGTGTTTATACCTCAGTCAAACAATATAGTAGTCAAGCCATATTTATCAGGTTACAGATCAGTCATGCACATTAATTCTATTATATTTGCTGAGCTTTTCTACTTATAAATTGAATATGACAGCATTTTAAATTCTTGAATGATGTATATAACCTGTAAACATCAATTAACAGCACAAAGACTTATGGAATCCCAAAGTTTTTGGTTTAATGTTGAAAATCAAGTGGATTAAATATTAAATAGTGTCTTTTTATGATTGCTAAGTCCCAGTATGCTTGTAAATATAGATGGAAACATTTTACTTCTCAATAGATTGCAGTTGTTTGGGTGATCTAGAATATACCTCTTTAGAACTGTTATGCTATTATCAAAATAAAAGAAAACTTTAAATCAAATTTCATTTAATTAGTGTATCTCCAAGAATATTCTTGCAGACTCTAGTGTAAGAAACAACAGAATGCAGCATATATATAGTTTTAAATTTATTCACAGAATTTTATTATTAAAATAACTGTGTGGGTTTTTTGTATAACTAAAAAGGTATTAATAAGATAGATTTCAGGGCTTCCTTGGTAGCTCAGCTGGGCAAGAATCCACCTGCATTTAGGGAGACCTCGGTTGGATTTCTGGGTAGGGAAGATCCCTTGGAGAAGGGAATGGCAACCCACTCCAGTATTCTTGCCTGGCACATCCCATGGATGGAGGAGCCTGGTGAGCTACAGTCCATGGGGTGGCAAAAAGTCGGACCAACTGAGCAAATAAGTAAGCACAGCACAGCATTTTGTTTTTGGAATTTTACACTAAGATTGTTATTGAGATAGTCGCTCAGTCATATCTGACTCTTTGTAACCTATGAACTATAGTTAAGCCAGGCTCCTCTGTTCATGGTGTTTTTCTGCAAAAATACTAGAGTGGGTAGCCATTCCCTTCTCCAGGGGATCTTCCTGATCTGAGTCAAGATTCTTGTTAATTTTGAGTTATCATTAATCTCTATTAAATTAATAAGAAATTGTAGTATTTGCTTTCCAAGAGCAGTCCAAAATAACACTGTTAACATAGAAGAAGAACATTTTAGGGACTTAAGGTATGTTGCTTTTCCTAGGATGGCTGTCTGCCTTAGGAAAAAGATGGGCAGGGTGGGAAGAGCAGGCCTTTAGTACCCCAGGTAAGCTTGCTTGTGCCTCCAGGGAGACTGGAACTTGAAGGAAGGTTATTCAAAGGACTCTGGAAACGTAACTGTTCCTTCCTCTTCTCTTTCTCAAAGACCTTGTTTAAAATTATGTATCTCATCAGTAACAGAAAATAATGAATGCACCCCAATATAGGTTTGGTGGTTTAGTCACTAAGTTGTGTCTGACTCTTTGGTGTAGCCTGCCAGGTTCCTCTGTCCATGGGATTTTCCAGGCAAGAATACTGGAGTGGGTTGCCATTTCCTTCTCCACAATATAGCTTTATTTACCTCTAATGATAGACATTTCCCACAGTATTAGGTACAGTGTGTGCATGTGTGTATATGTAGGAAATTAAGAAAGATGTAAAGAAGTATTTATTTAAAGATGATTCTTATATCACTAGAAAATAATTTTACTATCACTAAATATATTAACTATATTAAGGCTTATGTGGTTAACATGCTTCCTTATTCTTAAAAATCTTGGTTTAAATACTTACAAAGAGTAATTTAAAAGTCAGATACTTCAGCTTAATTTAATACTTGGGTTTTTTTAATTTGTTGTTTTAGTTTTGTTTTATTTTTTGGCCATCATAGCCGAAAAAGATACATCACAGAGATATGAAGATGCAAGTGAAAGTGCATTGTTGACTTCTTATTTTTATTTATCAGTATTTAGCAATTATGCAGTCTTGAAAAACTACTAAATTCTGCATTTTCTTGGTACCAATCAAATATTCTTGCAAACTAATTTTAAAATGTTGCATCTTTATAGTTTTATTGAATGTGTCTAAAAACAAAAGTCTAAGTATTTTGGGCCTATTTCTTTAAACTACAAGAACATAATGCCTATTAGTTTGGAACTAATTGCTTTCATCTAATTGCCTTTGGAACTAAATTGTAATTAAGAAGTATTATAAATAGATTAGAAAAACTTGTTTCCAAGTTTTTTAATGCACAGATGAAGTTTTTTTAAAAAAAATAATTGACACAGACATGCTCTTTCAGCAACACAAGTGTCTTTTGAAAAAAAAAAAAATTCCTCATTTTAAGTCACTTTTTCTTCGAAAGAATATAAATGTTAATTTTTCTGAAATTCTTGTTAGACCGCACAGTATCTATTAGCTGCACAGAGGAAGTACCAGTAGATTTGCAACTGCTGGCTTTCATTTCTTTAGGACACCAGTCATGATCATTGACTTTCTGACCTGCAGATTGTGAGGATGTCGGTGTTGATCCATTTGGTACGTTTTAATACAGCTTAGTTTATTTTCTTGGATAAAAGAATCAGCTTAAATGGGACTTCCACATTTCTCCCTGTACCCCAGTGAATCAGTTTGTGGACATCCCACTCTGGAAATAGTTGGTTCAGATAGTATATGCAGAAACCCAACTGGTTACAGGACGTATCACCTAGAGTTGGGGATGGTTGTGGTCCTTGCTTGTCCCCCTCTCCAAGGCAGACGTGGAATGGATGTAGCTAGGATGGTCAACTTGCATTTTTGTGTAGAAATCTGAGTTACTGTTCTCCTTGCTGGCTTCTTCCAGGGTAATCCTGTGAGGAAAGTACATGATCTTTCTTGGGAAAGAGTGTCCCAGACTTTTCCATTTAAATGCGCTAAAGGCACATTCATTCATTTTCCACTTAAATGTGCTGAAGGCATAGAATAAATACCCTCTTAGGAGTTTTGACAAATTCTTATGTGGTAAAAGCCCACTTGGATCACAAAAAAAAGCTTTACTGCTGGTAGCATAGGGGTAGAGTGTCCTGGCATTGTCTGAAGAAGCAAGAATCTGCAAGCAGTCTATCAGAAGCAGACTTCATAGGCAAATGTGCAAGAAAGGGTTGCCAAAATAGCATGTTCCAGAAATGTTTTAGAGGCAGACTATCTGAACAATTTAAGAAAAATCATCTAAGGAAAAATCATCTTTTCCCCATATATGTAAAATGAAAGTGGTAATAGTACTTGCCACATAAAATTTTTGTGAGGATTCTGTTAGATAATGCAAATAAAGCCTTGATTTACTGTTAATGTATGATATTACTCTTGTTGTTGTTAATATTATTGTTTAGGTAGCTTTTCCTCCATTTTCCCATGCAACTTTCCCAGGTCAGGTACATGTTTAGTAGAGGATAACTAAAGGAGTCCTTAGGTAAAGCAACTTAAAGCAAAGATGGGGACACACTCTCTTAACATTATGACAAAGATGAAATAGTACTACTACTAACTACCACTTAATTAAGCACTTATTTTCTGCCAGGCACACTTCTAAGTGCTTTATGTGAATCAATGTATTTAATCTCTTCACAAACCCATGAGTTATGTACTATTATTACCTGCATTTTTTACCATGGAGGAAACTAAGTTGCAGAAGGAGGCTGGATTAATTTATCCAAGGTCACCCAGCTACAAGAACAGAAATCAAGTCCAGGAAAATCGAGATGATAGCAGGATATGAATCCTGAAATTGTGGAAGGTCTGACTCTATTTTTAATAATCTAGCTTGAGGGACCCTGTATGCTCTGTCCTTCCCTCTATTCTTGATGTGAGACTCCTGAAACCCACCCAGCAGTGGAATACAACAAAGCTGAATGGCTGGAAACCTAGTGGAGAGAGAAGAGCCTGGGCTTTGGGGTTGTCTCAGTTGAAGTATTGTCTCTTCAGGTTGAGAGTGAGCAGCCAGAAAGGGTACCTGAGTAGGACTGGAACAACAGAAGTGGTTTTATTTTATGCACTATGTAAATACTTTGGCTAAGAAACAGGTTGGTGATTGAAATCCAGCCTTCCAGCTTGCCAACTCTGGATCGTTCCAACAAAAGGAAATGAGAATATAAAGGGATGACAAAGCTGTGAGACATTTTGAAAATGTGTTCAAGTGTTTGAACTCTGAAGAATTAAGTCTGGTATCTTAGAGGTCATTGTGGAATTGTATACATGGAGATCATGATAACTAAATTTGTGGAACTGGATTAATTTTCCTTCAAGTGAGTTTGGGTCAGGAAAAGACTTGGAAGGATCTGGGGGTAATAACTAATAAAAATGACACATGGTTGAAGAAGACACAGTGATGGAAACTTAGAAGAAATGAAGAAGTAGGAGGCAAGTCATGAGATGAATGTCCTAAAAACCTACTTAATGAATTTGAGTTGGATAGTAGAATATTTTAGTAGTTCAGTTCACAATTCAGTACAAATAAGAATGGGAAAACATCGCCAGATTTTTCACTTAAAAGATCTTTGGTGAACTAAGTGGAAGCAATTTGGGTCATGCAGAGGTGATGGACATCTTTTCCAAGGAGTTTGGAAGTGAGGGGAAGGGAGACGGAACATTTTGTAAGAGAATTGGAGAGTGGGGTGATAACATGAGCAATTGCTGGAACTTGGAAATTTTATTTTTAGGAATATAGAGGAAAGAGAGCCAGAAGAAATATATAAACTGTGGTTGGAAGTTGGAAAGGTGTAACTAACAGAGTCCAAGACCACAGAAAATAGCAGCGTCAAGGACCTAGATGGAGAAAAGCCTTAAAAGAGACCATTTCTTCTTGGGAAATGAAAATATGCAAGAAAGGAGAAGTGAGAGTATAGAATTCTTATTTTTTTTTTTTTTTTTACGAAACATTAAGTGAGGATAGCTGCAAAGGGTTCCTGGACCAAGTATCAGTGCGTGCGTGCGTGCGTGCGTGCGTATGTGTGTGTGTAGGCTTCAGTACAGTAACAAACAATTTTGTGATGCCAACAGTATCCTAGAATTTATAGCTGCAAAGGGTTCCTGGACCAATCAGTGCGCGCGCGCGCGCGCGTGTGTGTGTGTGTGTGTGTGTGTGTGTGTGTGTGTGTGTGTGTGTGTGTGTGTGTGTGTGTGTAGGCTTCAGTACAGTAACAAACAATTTTGTGATGCCAACAGTATCCTAGAATTTAACTCAATTCTGACACTACCTACCCAGAAATAGAGTCAGATTCCATAGGTGAAGGGCTCAGTCTCTTATATAAGGCCACCCTTCATTTCCAACACCAGTTTCAAGCCCAAGTTGTTTTCCTGTGCTGCTGACCTACTGGCTGCAAACCAGAGGTTCTCACAGCCTCCTCCTTGGTTTTGATTAATTTGCTGGAACAACTAATGGAACTCAGGAAAGCTTGTTTACTCACTAATTGCCCGCTTATTATAAAAGACTATTTAAGGATATGAATAAATCGCCAGATGAAGAGATGCATAGGGTGAGGTCCTGGACAAAGCAGCTCTGTGTGGCGTGGCATGCGAGGTATTCTGGTTTCCCTACACAGAAACTTCCTGAGAAAGGGCAAGCGTGGTCCTTTTGAGTTTTTAAAGAGGCTTCATTACATAGTCACGATTGATTGATGGGTTCCACCTCCAGTCCCGGAGGTGGGACTGAAAGTTCTGTCTAATCACAGGGTTGGTTTTCCTGGCAGCCAACCCCCATCCTTTGATGGAAGCCAAAAGTCACCTTCCCTGAAGCTTTATCTGCAACTGAATGTTAAGGGACCAAATGTTACCTTTTTTGCCCTTATCAGTCAGGAAATTTCAAGGGTTTTGGAAGTTGTGAGCCAGAAACTGTGAATGAAGACCAAATGTCTATTGCTATGTATGTATTTGGCCACTCTGTATGTATGTTATATATGTTGCTGGTAAGGGAGGGTCGAAGAGGACGCTTTCTCGCAGGCCTCAGTTCTCGGTAAGGACGAAGAGAAGAATCTGAGGTCTTACCCGTGGCAAAAACAAGTTTATTAAGGAAAGAACAGAACACTTCAAGGGAGAGGTGGGTCAAGGCAGGAGAGGCACTGGTGCCTAAGAGACAAGGTATGGGTTTTTTTTAAGACTGGACTTTTATATACTTATTTAGGTGGGCGTGAGCTAGCGGTTTTGATTTACAGTTGCAAGTTACATAACAGCAGGCTCTCCTGTGCATGTCTTTCCTGTAATTGAGTCTGTTATAATCAGATGTCTGTATGTATAGAATATTTATGACTCTTCTGTGGGCTCCTGAGGTCTCTTGAGGACACAGCTGTGCATCAAGGGCGCAGGTGCCAGAGCTAGAGAATAGTGTTTAGTTTGTATCTACTGTGTGCCTAGGGTGCAATGGCAGGAGTTGGAAAAGTCTCTGGTTATTTTGTAGCATATCTGTGCGCTCTCCTGGGAGTGTATGCCTCACTTGCTACCTGGGAGTGTATGCCTCACTTGCTACCTCACTTGCTACTTGGGAGTGTATGCCTCACTTGCTTCCTGGGAGTGTATGCCTCACTTGCTACCTAACATACACACACACACCCCCCTTCATGTGTGTGTGTGTGTGTGTGTGTGTGTGTTTGTATTTCTCACATATACTTGGTCATGAACAAATATATAAATTTCCTGTGAATCACAGTATTGCAGTAACTTTCAGTTCTCAGTGGAGGGAGTGGCAGGTAGGGAAGAAGGCAGAGATAGGCAGACAAGGTTTTTTAGCAGAGCCATTGTGGGGAATGGGAAGAAGAAAGTCAACCAAAGAGAATTAACAATCAGTTCAGTTCACTCAGTCCTGTATGACTATTTGTGACCACATGAACCACAGCATGCCAGGCCTCCCTGTCCGTCACCAACTCCCGGAGTTTACCCAAACTCATGTCCATTGAGTCGGTGATGCCATCTAACCATCTCATCCTCTGTTGTCCCCTTCTCCTCCTGCCCTCAATCTTTTCCAACATCAGGGTCTTTTCAAAGGAGTCAGCTCTTCGCATCAGGTGGCCAAAATATTAGTAACAATATAGAGCATTTTTTCTCAAGAGATTTTTTTTTTTTCTCTGTAGATATTTATTGAGTAATATTTATCTTGTGATGTGGTACTGTGTAGCTGCAAGAGAGAAAAGAAAATAACCTTGCTTTGCCAGGGAAATCTAGTTGGGAAGCCAGTACACAAAAATAGCTGCAAATAAGGAGGTATCAGATGAGAACCAAGTGAATATATGCAGCAAATGCACAATGATTTCCAAGATAACTATGGGGATGTTTCTTGGAAGACAACTTTAAGAGTGCTTCGAACTGGTTGGCGGGATGGGTGGTGGTTAGGGAAGGTTTAGTGGCGAATACTAAGTTCAATTTGAGTCATAAAGTAGGGAAATAACCTTTTATAGATGTGAACTTCCAGATGTTCAAGCTGGTTTTAGAAAAGGCAGAGGAACTAGAGATCAAATTGCCAACATCCATTGGATTATCAAACAAGCAAGAGAGTTCCAGAAAAACATCTATTTCTGCTTTATTGACTATGCCAAAGCCTTTGGCTGTGTGGATCACCACAAACTGGAAAATTCTGAAAGAGATGAGAATACCAGACCACCTGACCTGCCTCCTGAGAAATCTGTATGCAGGTCAGGAAGCAATAGTTAAAACTGGACATGGAACAACAGACTGGCTCCAAATAGGGAAAGGAGTACATCAAGGCTGTATATTGTCACCCTGCTTATTTAACTTATATGCAGAGAACATCATGAGAAACGGTGGCCTGGATGAAGCGCAAACTGGAATCAAGATTGCCAGGAGAAATATCAATAACCTCAGATATGCAGATGACACCACCCTTTTGGCAGAAAGCAAAGAAGAACTAAAAAGCCTCTTGATGAAAGTGAAAGAGGAGAGTGAAAAAGTTGGCTTAAAGCTCAACATTCAGAAAACTAAGGTCATGGCACCTGGTCCCATCACTTCATGGGAAATAGATGGGGAAACAGTGGAAACAGTGACATGATTTATTTTTGGGGGGGCTCCAAAAATCACTGCAGATGGTGATTGCAGCCATGAAATTAAAAGTTGCATACTCCTTGGAAGCAAAGTTATGACCAACCTAGATAGCATATTCAAAAGCAGAGACATTACTTTGCCAACAAAGGTCCATCTAGTCAAGGCTATGGTTTTTCCAGTGGTCAAGTATGGATGTGAGTGTTGGACTGCAAAGAAAGCTGAGTGCTGAAGAATTGATGCTTTGAACTATGTTGGAGAAGACTCTTGAGAGTCCCATGGGCTGCTATATCCTGTCTCTTATACACATCTCATATTCAAAAGCAGAGACATTACTTTGCCAACAAAGGTCCATCTAGTCAAGGCTATGGTTTTTCCAGTGGTCAAGTATGGATGTGAGTGTTGGACTGCAAAGAAAGCTGAGTGCTGAAGAATTGATGCTTTGAACTATGTTGGAGAAGACTCTTGAGAGTCCCATGGGCTGCAAGGAGATCCCACCAGTCCATCCCAAAGGAAATCAGTCCTGAATATTCATTGGAAGGACTGATGCTGAACCTGGAACTCTAATAGTTTGGCCACCTAATGCAAAGAACTGACTCATTTGAAAAGACCCTGATGCTGGGAAAGATTGAAGGTGGGAGGAGAAGGGGATGACAGAGGATGAGATGGTTGGATGGCATCACTGACTCACAGGATGAGTTTGAGTAAGCTCTTAGAGTTGGTGATGGACAGGGAGGCCTGGCATGCTGCAGTCCATGGGGTCGCAAAGAGTCAGACACGAGTGAGCGACTGAACTAAACTAAACTGAACTAAACTAAACTAAACGAAACATATAGGTAGGATATTACAGACAGAGAACTGAAAATCAACAGACCCAAGGTTTAGACACCAAACTAGCTTGCTTTTACCTGGGATACAGTTCTCATGTAATCAAGTCACATCTGGGTCTTCTTTCTTTTTCCTTTTGTAACAGGCTGGAAAAGTTGTCCTCTTTGAGATTTTAGAGAGCCATTGAAGATTTTGGACTTGGGAGTATAGAGTGATGTTTAGTAGCATTAGCATAGCTGATGTAAAGTACAGATTATAGAGTTGTGGGCTTCCCGGGTGCCTCGGATGGTGAAGCAACTGCCTGCAATGCAGAAGGCCCAGGTTCGATCCCTGGGTCTGGAAGATCCCTGGAGAAGGGAATGGTAACCCATTCCAGTTGCCTGGGAAATCCTATGGACGGAGGAGTGTGGCATACAGTACAGACTACAGAGTTACAGAAACAAGCAAAGCAAGAGTGCTTGAGTACTTCTTCAGTGTTTAAAGTCTGGTGAGTGCTGTAATTACCAGGAGAATCCCAGGATTTGCCTCATTATCACAGATTCATCAGTTTCCCCCCTTGCCTCTTTCTAAAGGTGCCTTTTGTGTATTCTACGTATGGTTCTTTAACTCCCCTAAATTTCCAGTCATTTAGAAATCTCCTGTCCTTTCCTCTTGACCTTGTTTGCTCTGCCTTGACTGTTCTTTTTGTATGAGTTGTGCTGCTCTCTCTCTGTCCTGACTTTATTCAGCCTCAATCACAGAAAATCCTAATAAACTGATGGCCTGCGCCATTCAATTTCTAAGATCAATGGTATATTCTGTAGTATTTATTAAACTTCATGGCTACTAATGTTTGATATCATATTATTAAGTACAATAAAATATTTCTGATTATTTGGTACTATGATCAACTGTTGAGTGTATTAAATTTAGTGTGGTTGTATTTGTGACTGGATAGTAGCCCTGGGAACCCTAGAAGTTTCTTACCATTTTACTGAGTTTTCACTCAATTTTAATTAAATTTTAAAGCCTCTAGAATTGAGATCAGAAATTCATATACATTAATTTGATCTTTATGCTCTCTTTGAAATACCAAAATGTTGTTGCTGGTTTCTATTTGGATTAATTGNCCCTGGGAACCCTAGAAGTTTCTTACCATTTTACTGAGTTTTCACTCAATTTTAATTAAATTTTAAAGCCTCTAGAATTGAGATCAGAAATTCATATACATTAATTTGATCTTTATGCTCTCTTTGAAATACCAAAATGTTGTTGCTGGTTTCTATTTGGATTAATTGTTTGGAGCTCGTATACACCCATGGTGGATTCATGTCAATGTATGGCAAAACCAATACGGTATTGTAAAGTAAAATAAAGTAAAAATAAAATTTAAAAAAAATAAAAAAATAAAAAAATAAAATCAGCTTCCCTGGTGGTCCAGTGATTAAGAACCCACCTGCCAATGCAGGGGACATGGGTTTGATTCCTGCTATGGAAACATCCTACATGCCACAGGGCAGCTAAACCCCATGTGCCACAACTGTTAAAGCCCAATGCTCTGGAGCCCGCATGCTGCAGATACTGAAGCCTGCATGCCTAGGGTCCATGCTCTGAAGGGAAAAGCCACTACAATGACAAGCCTGCTCACCAAGCAAGAGTAGCTCCACTTGCTGCCGCTAGGGAAAGCCCAAGCGCAGCAATGGAGAACCAGCACAGCCAAAAAATAAATAACTGAACAATAAAGGGTTTCTAAAAAAACAGCTAGCTGTTTCTACTTTAGTATCCACAACATAGTGGATATTCGAATGTATAGGATGAAAGTAAAGTGTGAAATGAACAGAAAGGTTTTAATCCTGGAATATGGATTCATCTACACACATATGATCTTGATGCAATTTGAGTCTATAATAATTTCCATTTAAAAGCATCATTATAGTAGTTTTTAAATCTCTTGAAATTATTCAATTTGAACCTACTGAAGGCTTTAGAAAGTAGAGATTCTGAGTACTTAATACAGATTTTAACTAAAGACAATGAGAATACATCATGTAGTTAAATTAGCTATTTAATTCTGAGATAGTTTATGAATGATTCAGTCCACCCTTCTTCTTGAAACCTTTTTTCTTCAGTGAAAGAGGGCAGTCAAGTTTGGTTGTATCTTGAGAGTTCAAGAAGGGGTGAAAAATGAGTCGAAAAGAGTCTATTCTGAAAAACGGATCTAATTTTGAAGTTCAACTGGAGTAAGAAATTGTTAAATTTTGTATAGAAAATTGTATCTCACTTCATAATTATCTGATTATTTGATTCATCGAGTAAACAAAGCATAATGTTTCAAAAAGCTTCTGAATACTTTTTTCCAACCATGACAGATTAAATGAATACAGAGAGTGAACAGAAATGGGAGGGGGTCCTAGATCTGTATCCTTATGCAGGAAGAGGGCAGTGCTTTGGGGGAGTGCAATTTACATGAGCATCTGGGTCTTTTGTTGTGTTTTGGATGGATGACCTGAGTCTGATATATTGGTGAATAGCATTAACAAAGGTCTGATTATCAAAGGCTAGGAAGAAAAATGCAATTAGTCACAGCAATGAGGTGACGTCTGTGTTTGGGGGAAAAACCTGGTATCTAACTGGCTATAGAAAACACTGAAATGATACATCAGTAAAGTCCTGGTTTGTGTTTGTGTGTGTGTGTGTGCATTATATAGTGATTTTAACTCAGTGGAATATGACCAAAAAGAGTCTCATTTTTTTGGATAATATTTGGGTTATGTGATGAAAGTGGGATTATGTGATGAAAGTACCTGTTACTAACAAAATGTGATGTGATAAACTCAATGAATTGTTAATGTATAACACCAGTTTCACCAATCTGACAATTGCAATACTGTTTCTATTTAAAGAAAATTAGAAGTAAGAGTGCATTGAAGTTTAAAAGAAGTTTGCTCTTTTTCTGTTGTTTTTTTTTTTCCCTCTATAAACCATGCCACCCAGAATAGAGAACCATATCTAATCTCCCAATTAGGTCAGGCCCTAGGATAATCAATCTCTTTAACAGCAGATTCCTTGTTTTAGCAAATGAATGCTTGGTTTCAAAAGCAGTTTTGTGTTGAGAAAGAAGTGCAGTTGGCATGGGTGATTAGAACTCTTTTAAACCCTGTAAAAAGCTTCTGTAGATTGTTTTATGCCCACACTTTGTGAACTGAAGTAAATGCGGTATATATCCATTTTAAAATGAATATGGTGGGGGCTTTTTACAGCCTGTGAGAATGTCTACATGCATAGAAATGAAATTATTTTAAGGCCAGATTTTTAATACCCATTTGAATTACACTGTGATTTTGATAATATCTAAAAGCAGTGTATATGTTTTTAGTAGATGTTCTTCATATTTATTATGTTCATTCGTGACAGTAACGTAATTATTACATTAAACCACAACAGACTGAAAATACTATGACAGATTAGCATGATTCTTATATTTGTTGTTTGGACCACATTTATATTAGTTTGTGAGTGCCTTTTATTTTTATATCTGATGCCTTTCAGTTCATATTCATGCTATATGCAAATTGGTCATGTGAGACAACTTTGAAACCAAGAAGAAATAATTAAAAATTGAAGTTTATACAAGAGGAAAGTGGTGGCAGGATGAATTGGGAGACTGGGCTTGATGTGTATACGCTATTGATACTGTGTGCTTTACTCAGTGCTATATGGTGACCTAAATGGGAAGGAAATCTTCCCACACATGTACCTGAGGGGATATGTGTATACGCTTTGTTGTACAGCAGAAACTAATACAGTTCAAAGCAACTATACTCCAATAAATATTAATTTAAAAATAAAAATTAAAGTTTATAAACAGTGTGTGTTAAGTTAAAATTACAGACTTAATTTTGCTCACAACTCAGCTCATTTAATCCAAGATATTAAAATGTAGTGAAGTACTTTTCAATATAGTACAACAAAAATTATAGGGTTTCAATAAGTTATTTTAGATAATTATTGTTCAAAATGTGATTACTGGTACTTATCAGTGATGCTTGAAAGTGATACAAAAGTAGTTCAGGAAGCCTCAAACTGCCTGTTTTAGGAAAGCATACTTTAAGCATACTTAAAAATATGGTATTGAAACATTTGCAAGGTAGTTAAGAAAAAAGTATTCTCAAACATATTTTGTATGTTACCGTTCAACTTTATTCTATAATGGCCAGTTCTATCAGTTTTTCTCCCCTCTTAAAAACTGTCTCAGATATGCTTAATTTTTCGAAAGTTAATATTTCTCATAGTGACAGTTGATATAACATCTGAGGAAAAATTGAAAGCAGATGGCCTTTAAGAAACAGTTATCACTAATTACTTTGTATCTTTCACAAAAATATCAGCACATGTATGGGATTAAATTACTGTTTTAAGCAGGATTCTTTTTGGGGGCTGTGGTGGCTCTTGGTTGCTGCATGGACTTGTCCGCAGTTGCAATGTGCAGGCTTCTCTTTGTGGCGGCTTCTCTTGTTGCAGAACATGGGCTTTAGGGTACTTTGGCTTCGGAAGTTGCGGCACGTATCTCAATAGTTGGGGCTTCCAGGCTCTTGAACACAGGCTCAAGAATAGTGGCCTATGGGCTTAGCTACTCCGTGGCGTGCGGGATCTTCCCTGACCAAGGATCCAGTCCGTGGCTCCTGCACTGGCAGGTGGATTTTTTACCACTGAGCTAAAAGGGGATCCTCACTACTTTAAGTAAGGTTCTAAGGCAAAGTTGGTAGATATTATAGTGATTCACTGAAACAAGATTTTTAAAATACAGGCATTGCTTTTTTTTTTAAACAGGCATTCTTAATAATACCAAATACCAAGATAGAACTATGTTTATTATATGCTTATATATGCTTAATATATGCTTATATATTATATTATTATGCTTACTCATGCTTATTATAATGCATGTGTGTGCTAAATCACTTCAGTTGTGTCTGAGTCTTTGCATATGGACTATTGCAGAGAAGTCCACCAGACTTCTCTGTCCATGGGATTCTCCAGGCAAGAATACTGGAGTGGGTTGCCATGCCCTCCTCCAGGGGATCTTCCTAACTCAGGGATTGAACCTGCATCTCTTATATCTTCTGCATTGGCAGGCTGGTTCTTAATCACTAGCGCCACCTGGGAAGCCCATTCTACTGTATAACAACATTTTAATATTGTTAGTAGAATAACTTCTGCATGTTAAATACTTCTGTATATTAAAAATTTTAACTGGAAGACTAATGTCTAGATCTGTTACTCAGCTATATTTTAGATTGAAAACTTTATTATTATAGCTTATCAGGCAGTATACATTTGATTTAATGAAACCAAATCACTTAGGTTTATACAATAGATTTCTTACTTATATCCCAATGATTTTCAGGATCCAGAGATTTCCAATCTGAAATCCTTTATTATCCTAGAACTCTTATAGCTAAATTTATATATGGATTATTTCATCCTTGCTAGGCACACACATTAACACACACACATTAACTATAGTATGAAAAAAAGAAGTCTGAAAGAAAATATAGCAAAATGGATATCTTTGGGTGATTTGGGGGTGATTTCTTAAATCTTATGTACTGTATTATATAGGCTTTTGATTCTTTTATAATTAGAAAAGATATAAATATTTTCAGTTTCAAACAACATACAGTGCCAGCATAGGTGATATGTAATTGGACAATAATTTTATAATATTGTTTGACAATAACTTTTTATTTTCCTCTTGAACCTTGTAAAACCTGTTGGGTCAAATACCCTGTTCTTTCCTTGGCACTGCTGATTTGGCCATACTGTTGAAATCAAACATTCAATGGAAGGTACACTTGGAGTAGATTAAAGCAACCCAGGAATGATCCAGAATAACAAATAGTAAGCATGGTAAACGGAGAAGGCAATGGCACCCACTCCAGTACTCTTGCTTGGAACATCCCATGGACAGAGAAGCTTGGTGGGCTGCAGTCCATGGGGTCGCTAAGAGTTGGACACGACTGAGCGACTTCACTTTTGCTTTTCACTTTTATGCATTGGAGAAGGAAATGGCAACCCACTCCAGTGTTCTTGCCTGGAGAATCCCAGGGACGGGGGAGCCTGGTGCGCTGCCGTCTATGGGTTCACACATAGTTGGACACGACTGAAGTGACTTAGCAGCAAACATGGTAAACAGAAATTTTATCTATTGAGGATTTCTCAACATTTTTACATTATGAAAAATCATTAAAGAGCTTTTATTAATATAGGTTATATCTGAGTATTTATCACATTAGATTTTAAAACTGAGAAATATTTGAAAAATTTTATTATTATGCTTTAAGATAATAATGAATAATCATTACATGTTGGGGCTTCCCTGGTGGCTCAGTAGTAAAGAATCCACCTGCCAACGTGGCAGACACAAGTTCCATCCCTGGGTCAATAAAATCCTCTGGAAAAGAAAATGGCAACCCACTCCAGTATTCTTGCCTGGAGAATCCCATGGACAGAGGACGGCTACAGTCCATGAAGTGGCAAAAGAGGGCTTCCGTCTATGGGGTCGCACAGAGTCGGACACGACTGCGGCAACTTAGCAGCAGCAGCAGCAAGGCAAGCGACTAAACAACAACTTCTCATGTCAAAATACGTAATATAGATTTTTCAGAACAACAAGAAGTAGTGAGAAAAGTGACACTGTTTCACATTTAGTAAATGTCTTGAATATATATCTTAATAGACTGCTGGATTCTTATAATCTGCTTCTGCATTTAGTTTGTTGCATTATAGTATTTAAGTTGACATATATGAAGAAAAGTTAACTTCATGCAAATATGTAGTTATAAAGGGGGGACAATTTTAATAACTTTTCCAGATAGTTCTGGATATTCTTTTTAATATTACATCAAATCTCAACAAGTAATAGTTTGTTAAAGACAAGTTGTCATGTGAAATCTGAAACCAATGTCAGTAAACTTTGAATACTTTTGAACTTGACTTATTTCTCAAGGAAGGTTTCTAAAAGGAATCTGAATTTTTATTTTAAAAATAATAAAGTATAATATTCCAATAATAAAAAAACAATCCCAAGAATATTCTGAGGATATTTTAAGGATTAATTTGCATCCAGATTGCTTTCTAAAACATTTGAGCACCACTCAAATCTCTGAGCTAAATTTCTTAATTCTTAGATGGATCAACTTTAGCGTTTACTATTTGTTACATGGATGATGTCTTAAAGCCTTTACTTTTCATCTCTTTGGAGGTAATTATGTATACATGAATTTATCAGATGTGAGCAGTGTGGGAATACAGTAAAAACTTGATCAGTGGTTGTTGGCATGGTGTGGTACTTTTGCAGAGTTCTGTCCTCGCTGTAAGTATGAAAAGATAATTTCCAAACAAAATGACTGCTTGAGCCCTGAGAACCAAAATACTGATTTCCAAAAGAAAATACTTGTTTCAGTCATAAGTTTTTATGGCAAAAACTGAAGCCAAAATACATGTTTTCTTTTAAGACGCTCATATGTCAGATCCTACTAAAAATAATTTAGAAGTTCCCACACATTGCTTTTGATGATATCTCTTTTCTTTGTAAAGGTTTTTACAAAATATCTCAACAAGGAATCCATTATCAAAATTTCCTAAAATCCTTCTTTTTTTCAAAATAAAGGTCTAGTTGACTTTACTAGGAAATGGGGATGATGTGTTTTCATGTTCTTTTTTTGAGTGACAAAAACAATGTTGTCATTCTTTACTAACAAGTCCAGGAGTAATGCCAGAGAATTCCTGTGGATGTGGCTGTCCAATCTATTCAAGATTCCAAGGAAACCATCTGTTATCCTCCCGACTCTCCCAGAATAGACCTGATTCTCCTAATGTGCACTCTCAGTCCTACAACCTTGGGCTTCCCCACATTGCAGTCACTGCAGTTGGTAACTATCTCTTTGCACAGTCAGCTGAATAACTTCTCTCACTACAGGGTTAGCTCCTAGACAGAAAGGTCTGAACTGAATTTTCTCTCTCATGCCCAGGACCTTCAGCATAGTCTTTGTCACACAATAGGAACTCTTTAAGATTTGCAGGGTAGTATATGATAGATTGGAGAAGAAAATGCAACCCACTCCAGTATTCTTGCCTGGAAAATCACATGGACAGAGGAGTCTGGCAGGCTACAGTCCATAGGGTTGCAGAGTCAGACATGGCTTAGCGATTAAACCTCCAACCACACATATGATAGAATACCGCTGAGCATTTAATGTACTTTGGTGTCCCCAGAATATTTTCCTGTATCTTTTATACTTGGGGATTCTTCATCCTTCTTGAAAGTGGCTTTTGTGATAAATCTCAGTTCCTATTTCTTTCTCGCCTTCTTGACTGTTCCATTTTTGTCTGCTTTCATGGCCTTTGTTTTAATTTCTGGTTCCTTAAGGCAAGGGTGTACTCTTGCCTGGAAAATCCCGTGGGTGGAGGAGCCTGGTGGGCTGTGGTCCATGGGGTCACTAAGGGTCAGATATGACTGAGCGACTTCACTTTCACTTTTCACTTTCATGCATTGGAGAAGGAAATGCCAACCCACTCCAGTGTTCTTGCCTGGAGAATCCCCGGGACGGAGGAGCCTGGTGGGCTTCCGTCTATGGGGTCGCAGAGTCGGACACGACTGAGGCAACTTAGCAGCAGCAGCAGCAGCAGCAAGGCGAGGGTGAAGTTCTGCCTTGCCCTTTGCTTTCTTCTCTTTTGTACACTTTCTCTCAATTAAGCATAACCTCTGTGATTCTCAGATCTAAGTCTCTAAGTCCAGTCTCTCCCTCAAACCACGGTTCTGTATCTTCCAGGTACTCTGTTTCCAGCCAGAGATTAGTCTTCCATCGCCTCCCATCCTATGTCATCATTCCTTGCGGCTTCTCTGTGACCTGGTGACCTCTGTGCTGCCTCATCTTTGCTTTCACTGAGCCCCGTCAGGTCTCTCTCGCGAAGGGTCCTTGTTTCCGTCTCAGTTACCGTCACACTAGCTCACACCTTGGCTGTCTCATGCCCGTCCTGTGGTCGTGGCATTCACGCTCTCCCTCCTCTGTTCCAGTTCTCATGGCATTAAAACATCGTGTATGCTGGTACGAGGGTAACTTTTCCCACATAAGTTTCCTCCTAAAATTCTCACTCAATAATTTGAATGTTGCCTGGGCATTTGATGGTATTAAGGAATTATTCATGATTTTTAGATTTGATAGTGGTATTGAAGTTGTATTAAAAAGAAGAAGAGGTCCTTATCTTTTATGTTTAATACACACTTACTGAAATGTGTATGAATAATTGATATGATGCCTGGAATTTGATTCAAGTCACATAGAGTGAGAAAGCACGAATGGCAGCATAGACAGATAGGCTAGAGTTGATGCTGACTGTTCTTTATAATCTTCTGTATGTTTGAAATTCTGCATAATAAAGATTAAGTCAACTCTTTTGTTCTTTAAGTGCTCGTAAAATGAAGTCCAAGCTCTTTAAGAATTGGAAGCCACAGGTCAGTCTCAGTCTATCTTCCCAGTGTCATCGGCCAGTGTCTCCTACATATATCCTTTGCTGATAAAGCAGCTCAGCAGACGCCTCAGTGTGTGCACGTGACCATCTTTCCCCAGTTTTCTGCATTCCTGTGTACTTCTTATCAGGAGCATCTTGACTGCAGGTTTGCCTTCAGTCTAGGTATAAGGTAGTTTGCAAGATCTGTACATCGCTGTAAAGCCCTCAACAAATGACAGAGGTTTGGTGATTAAATTCCCCAGCTTTTTTCTCTTTTGGTGGGTCTCCCAGAAGCCTGCATGGACTGGAGCTCCAGTTGCCCACACTGGTATCTGACTGTTGAACACATCAGTACTGCTTTCCTTTCCTTCTTGGTCTCACCTGTCCACTTTTGTACTAGAGCTTCTGGGAACAAGTTGCATCAAGTCCTAGTTTCAGGCGCTTCTTCTGAGGGTTGCCAAACGTATTGAGCTGTGAACTCATCCTTTCTGGTTCTGTGCCTTTTCTGGTTCTGTTCAAGCCTGTGTCTTGGCCATGCATGTCCCCCCACTTCCCAACTGTTACTTACATTATTGTCATTTTCAGTCTTAAATTTTAAACAGTGCCAATTTTAGAAAACTTTGAACATAAAAACATTACAGAGGAAAAAAAAATCCATGGTTACAACACCCCATCATTGTCATTTTCAGTCTTAAAATTTAAGACAGTGCCAATTTTAGAAAACTTTGAACATAAAAGCATTTCAGAGAAAAAAAAGTCCATGATTACAACACCCCAGAGATGAACATTTCCTTTAGTCTTTTTTTTTTTGTGTGTGTGTGTATCTGTAAACATCTGACCTCTTTACTAGAGCTTGAAGATCCACTTTTAAGATGGCTCATTCACATGGTTCTTGGCAGGACCCCTGCTCCTTAATGACTTGGGCAGAAGGTTTTAGTTCCTTGTGTATCGGTCTTACAGTGTATCCTGAGTGTTCATAGGAGATGGCAGCTGGTTCCACCAGGGGAAGTGATTTAAGAGAGTCACAGCATCTTATCATGACTTAACCTTGAAAGTAACATATCACATCTGCTGTATTTTATAGGTCATACATTGATGAACCCAGGTAAAAAATAGGAAGAAACTATATAGGGGTGTGAATGTCATGAGGCTGGAACTATTGAGAGCAGAGCTAGTTTGTAATATGGAGCTATTTGGGGAGTTTTCAAAGACTACCTTCAGTGCCCCTCTTTTTTAATGTCTTTCTGGCCTGGCCTCTGAAGAGAAATCATCTTATTTCCCTTGTCACTGTGTCTCACCTGCCTTTTTAAGATTGTAGGCTTTCTTCTAGTTCTCTCTATTTTAATGCTATTGTTTTTCTTTCTTTGTTATTATACTGAAACTTCTCTAATTCTGCAAATAAGACTCAAACATATTTTTAAAGCCACTCCCGTTTATTCCTAATTACTAAAGTTTATCCAGTTTCTAGAATTAGATTGTTCCACAGGCAGCCCTGTTAAATTATTTTTCTCAGATTTTGTTGTTTATATTCAGAATTGTTTCTTTACCTTAAGAAGGTGAAATGTTCTTTTGTAACAGCTTCCTCCAGTTTTAGTTGTTCATTAATAAAATCTATCACTCTTCCCTTGGTAAAATAGTAATTGGGTCACTGATGTCTAAAACTATGAGCAGGTTCTATGCACCAAAGACAGGCTGTGTTACAGTGGTGAGAGGGCAATGCTTGAGGCCATAGGCAAAGCTGTATGGCTCCTGAAGTGAACCCTTTCACAGATTTCTTTCAGAGATTTCTCCTTGGCCCTGAACATAGTTTAAAGCAGAATAAGAATGAAAAGTATTCAGGGCAGCTGATCTAAGCTCCCCTTCAAGGGCCTGAACTAGGAATTTAAAACTAGAGCTCCATCCATTATTATTGAGCCTCTATCAAACTTTGTGGCCTTTGGGGTTTTTCCAAGCCATGATGATATTTTCCGATAATTTATCAACACATTTCACATTCATCAAGTCATTTTAGCACTGATGTAAATTTATAGCACAAGATTAAATTTAATTAAACATTAAAAACAATAAGAATAAAAAACATTAAAAATTTGACACTATGTATGTGATGGCCTGCAGGGGAAACTTGTTCAACAGTTTTAGAATTGAGCTATAAAATTAGTTCAAATACTATACTTGTTTTATCAGTACCTGTCAATAAAAATGGCAGAGTATTGTCATTTGAACATGGCAATTCATCATTGAACATAATGAGGCGTCCCTAATGGGGGATGTGCTTTTTCCTAAAAGTCCCATTTTCATAACTTCGGGCCCTTAATATTTAACTGCAGCAGCTCCTTTTCCTGCCTTCTCCAGTTTTCAGGATGATTTGTTAGCTAGTTTCTCCACCCTCTGTTCCCTGTGCTGTTCTTTTATAACTTGATTTCTTGTTCTTATATTTGCTTTGCTTTCATTTTCAGAATGTGGTTGAGTCGGTACCTCAGGCAGATCACTCCTGTTAATCATCTGCACTTATTAACTTGCTTTGCTCTGAGTCTTTTCTTTGATAAAGCATTGAGAGGTATTCCTGTTTTGTTAAATATTTGAATTTGTTTGGGCTTTGGTTATTTGAAAAATTAAGAATGGTTAAATGTGAGCACGTGCTACAAATGAATTCACAGTCCTGCTTCTCTTGCTGCTGGTAAACTACAGAAAACATTTCTTCCTCCTCAGACTCATCAGTCTCATTTACTGGCAGACCTTCATCCTCAGAGTCTTAGGTGTATTCAGCTTTACACAATTCTCTACCATCTCTTTCATGTAACCATTTGCTTTCTACATGAATGGAACCCTCCAAGTTGGCATGATCCAGAGCTCCAACCATTCTTGGAGTACAGAATGAAGCAAGGCAAAGGCTAATAGAGTTTTGCCAAGAGAATGCACTGGTCATAGCAAACACCCTCTTCCAACAACACAAGAGAAGACTCTACACATGGATATCACCAGATGGTCAGTACTTAAATCAGACTGATTATATTCTTTGCAGCCAAAGATGGAGAAGTTCTCTACAGTCAACAAAAACAAGACCAGGAACTGACTGTGGTTCAGATCATGAACTCCTTATTGCCAAATCAGACTTAAATTGAAGAAAGTGGGGAAAATCACTGAACCATTCAGGTATGACCTAAATCAATTCCCTTATGATTATTCAGTAGAAGTGAGAAATAGATTCAAGGGATTAGATCTGATAGAGGGAGTGCCTGAGGAACTATGGATGGAGGTTTGTGACACTGTACACGAGGCAGGGGTCAAGACCATCCCCAAGAAAAAGAAATGCAAAAAGACAATATGGTTGTCTGTGGAGGCCTTACAAATAGCAGTGAAAAGAAGAGAAGTGAAAGGCAAAGGAGAAAAGGAAAGATATACCCATTTGAATGTATAGTTCCAAAGAATAGCATGGAGAGATAAGAAAGCCTTCCTCAGCGATCAATGCAAAGAAATAGAGGAAAGCAATAGAATGGGAAAGACTAGAGAATTCTTCAAGAAAATTAGAGATACCAAGGGAACATTTCATGCAAAGGTGGGCACAATAAAGGACAGAAATGGTTTGGACCTAACAGAAGCAGAAGATATTAAGAGGTGGCAAGAATACACAGAAAAACTATGCAAAAAAGATCCTCATGACCCAGAAAACCACAATGGTGTGATCACTCACCTAGAGCCAGACATCCTAGAATGTGAAATCAAGTGGGCCTTAGGAAGCATCACTATGAATAAAGCTAGTGGAGGTGATGGAATTCCAATTGAGCTATTTCAAATCCTGGAAGATGATGCTGTGAAAGTGCTGCACTCAATATGTCAGCAAATTTGGAAAACTCAGCAGTGGCCACAGGACTAGAAAAGGTCAGTATTCATTCCAATCCCAAAGAAAGGTACTGCCAGGGAATGCTCAAACTAAAGCACAATTGCACTCATCTCACACACTAGTAAAGTAATGCTCAAAATTCTCCAAGCCAAGCTTCAGCAGTATGTGAACCATGAACTTCCAGATGTTCAAGCTGGTTTTAGAAAAGGCAGAGAAACAGAGATCAAATTGCCAACATCCACTGGATCATCAAAAAAGCAAGAGAGTTCCAGAAAAACATCTATTTCTGCTTTATTGACTATGTCAAAGCCTTTGACAGTGTGGATCACCATAAACTGTGGAAAATTCTTCAAGAGATGGGAATACCAGACCACCTGACCTGCCTCTTGAGAAATCTGCATGCAGGTCAGGAAGCAACAGTTAGAACTGGACATGGAACAAAAGACTGGTTCCAAATAGGGAAAGGAGTACACCAAGGCTGTATATTGCACCCTGCATTTTTAAATTATATGCAGAGTACATCATGAGAAATGCCAGGCTGGATGCATCACAAGCTGAAATCAAGATTTCCAGGAAAAATGTCAATAACCTCAGATATGTGGATGACACCACCCTTTTGGCAGAAAGCAAAGAAGAACTAAAGAGCCTCTTTATGAAAGTGAAAGTGGAGAGTGAAAAAGTTGGCTTAAAGCTCAACATTCAGAAAACTAAGATCATGGCATCTGGTCCCATCACCTCATGGCAGATACATGGGGAAATAGTGCAAACAGTGACAGATTTTATTTTTGAGTGCTCCAAAATCACTGCAGATGGTGATTACAGCCATGAATTAAAAGACGCTTGCTCCTTGAAAGAAAAGTTATGACCAACCTAGACAGCATGTTAAAAAGCAGAGACATTACTTTGTCTATTCAAAGCTATCGTTTTTCCAGTAGTCATATATGGATGTGAGAGTTGGACTATAAAGAAAGCTGAGCACCAAAGAATTGATGGTTTTGAACTGTGGTGTTGGAGAAGACTCTTGAGAGTCCCTTGGACTGCAGGGAAATCCAACCAGCCCTCCCAAAGGAAATCAGTCCTGAATATTCATTGGAAGGACTGATGTTGAAGCTGAAATTCCAATACTTTGGCCACCTGATATGAAGAATTGACTCATTTGTAAAAACTCTGATGCTGGGAGAGATTGACGGCAGGAGGAGAAGGGGATGACAGAGGATGAGATGGCTGGATGGCATCACTGACTCAATGGACATGGGTATGAGTAAACTCTGGGAGTTGGTGATGGACAGGGAGGCCTGGCGTGCTGCAGTCCATGGGGTGGCAAAGAGTTGGACAGTACTGACCAACTGAACTGATCTGAGAGCTCCAATCTTACCATCTTAACTGCTCATAATACTCAAACTGCTCATGCTGCTCATTTCTTCTCGTGACAGAGAAAGTCATAGAATTCTCTACAAGGTGACTTTTTATTTTTACTTCTTAAAAAAAAAAAACAAGGGAAAACCCGGCATCCTTTGACTTCATGAGGTTTGTCCTGGCAGCCAGATTGGCATTTATAAATCAGTCATCATTTCTCCCTATCAGTTTTTTCCCATCCATATCTTTCCACTTGCTGACATTTTCAGCTTCAGATTTCTTTCTATTCATTCTCTCTTCCTCTCTTGTTCCTCACTAATCTGAAGGATAAAGTCACCTTCACATAGACTTTCTGGGTAACAGAGTCGAAATCATCACCAAGAGCTGCAACAATGTCAGGATCCAAATGGAGATGAGGGCCCAAAACAGGAGCTGGTTTAGTTACAGTCAATAACTTCCTTACATTCTGTTTTAAACTCTGATGAAGGCAAATTAATTCCAGGGCCTAGAATTATCAGTCTCCTCTTTCTTCTCTCTCTTGTTATGTGTACTGAAGGTAATTTGGATTTAAGCATGTAGGGCCCAGATGCTTCTTTCAAATGCTGTAGGTGGTCATAATCATCATCAAAGCAGTCTTCATAACTTCCTCTGTTTTGTCCACATTCTTCATCATTTATTTTCTTTGGAGGCAACAGAACCCTCTGGGGTGATTTTACATCTGTTTGCTAAAGACTCTGACTTGAATGGACCATGTGAAAAAGACACACTTTTCCTCTCTGTAAAGGACTTTTTGCCCCCATTCTGTTGCAGTGTGGGGCTGATATCAAGAACAGTGACCTGAGGGTCCCAGAGCAGGTGACACAGCTTGGAAGTGGACAAAGCCCAGACAGCACATTTCAAGGCCATATCATACATCTGTTCTTGGGCTTCAAAGTATAGGCCTGAAAAATTGGCTCAGAAACACAATAAAAGCTAAAAACATTCCATGCAGCAAGGTCTAAAAACACCTAATCCCTATCTCCCACACCTGCAGGGTTCGCCAAAGCCGTCAGGAGTCCTAAGTTAACTGTGTACCTCACTCAAGCTTGAAAGTCCACACAGCCCACAAAGCCCGTAAAGCCCCAGCCTTGACCCAAACACTGATTTCCCCTGCTATTTTGTCCCTTCCTTCATCCATTTCTTATTTATTTCTCAAGGTTCCCTGTCCATTTACCAAGATGTTGGAGTCTGAGTGATTTTTCCACTCCAGTTTGAATTATAGATCGGGAAGTGGGAATGGTCATTTGTTAGCATTCTTCATGTTCCAACCAAATTACGTGAGGGTAGTTGTAGAGTACATGTTTTCTCACTTCATTTTATAGGCACTGACATATATTTCTTAATTTTTAAAGTTTTCATTAGAGATAACAATCTGAGAATTGCTTGAGAATGTTTGAGAATAATGCAAAAAAGAATCTGGTTTGATTTGGAAACAAATATAATTTAAAAATAATGTAGTCTATAAAAATGGTTGATATACATGTTTAAATAACTGATTGTGAAATGATTATTGTATAAGCAGATAGAAAATTTTATCATTGTAAATACAAGTTAGCGCATTAAGAGCAAGAAATTAGTATTATGAAATTCCAAGATTTGTTTTATATATGCTGATGATGGCTCAGTGGGTAAAAGAATATGCCTGCAGTGCAGGACACACAGGAGATGCAGGTTCGATCCCTGGGTCAGGAAGATACCTTGGGGAGGGGAATGGCAACCCACTCCAGTACTCTTGCCTGGGAAATCCCATGGGCAGAGGAGCCTGGTGGCTGCAGTCCATGCGGTCACAAAAGAGTCAGACATGACTGATTGACTAAGCACATATATATATACATACATACACACACACAATATTCCTCTTTCTTATGTTGAGATTAACCTTGAGTTTATCATGCTTTTCTTTTTGTACTTTGAAGATGTTGCTGCAATTATCTTCTAGCTAGTGTTGTTCTCTGCAAGAAATCTGTCACTACTATCTTTATGTTTATATATTGTCTTTGTACTCAGGTTCCTTTCAAGATTTTTCTCTTTAGCACTATAGTTTTAAATAATTTTGTTATAATATGCCTTGATGTATTTTTTTCTTTTTTTCTTCCATATTTCTTGTTCTTGGGGTTTTCTAAGTTTCTTGGATCTGTGAGTTTATGATTTTAATCAAATTTAGTACATTTTCAGCTGCTGCTGCTGCTGCTGCTGCTGCTAAGTCGCTTCAGTCGTGTCCGACTCTATGCGACCCCATAGACGGCAGCCCACCAGGCTCCCCCGTCCCTGGGATTCTCCAGGCAAGAACACTGGAGTGGGTTGCCATGTCCTTCTCCAATGCATGAAAGTGAGAAGTGAAAGTGAAGTCGCTCAGTCGTGTCCGACTCTTAGCGACCCCATGGACTGCAGCCTTCCAGGCTCCTCCGTCCATGGGATTTTCCAGGCAAGAGTACTGGAGTGGGGTGCCATTGCCTTCTCCTTTTCAGCTGCTACTGCTTTATAAATATTCCCACCTCCCACCCACCCTGTTGGAGACTCCAGTTATATGCATATTTGGCTGCCTTTAGGCATCTCACAGTTAATGGATACTCTATTAATGTTTTCCATCTTTTTTTCTCTATGCTTCATTTTAGATAGTTTCTGTTGTGGTGGCTTCAAGTTTATTAATTTTTACTTTATTTTCAGTGTGTAATTTATTAATTTCATCTCATATATTTTTCCTCTTAGACATTGTAATCTTAATCTCCAGACATTCCATTTGGGTTACATTTATATCTTCTATATTTTACTTATTTTCAAACTTTCTCTTACTGCTTGAACATATGGAATACAGTTGTAACTGGTTTAATGTCCTTGTCTACTAATTTTGTCATCTGTGTTGGTTATGATTGATTTTTTATCATTATAGATTATATTTTCCTACCTCTTTGTATGCCTGGTAATTTTTCAGTTTTATATAAGACATTATGAATTTTATCTTGGGCATTTAATGTTTTTATTTTCTATTAAGGTATTCTTGAGCTTGTTTTAGGATAGAGTTAGCTGGAAAATATTTGATCCTATATGGATCTTGCTTTCCAAGATGAAACTAGAGTTGTATTTAGTCTAGAGCTAACTCACCCCCACTGGTGAGGCAGGATCCTTCTTAGTACTCTGAACTAAGAGTATAATGAAATTTTACACTTTGATGGCTGTGGTGGTTTAGTCGCTAAGTCATGTCCGACTCTTTGCAACCCCACGAACTGTAGCCTGCCAGGGTCGTCTGTCCATAGGATTTTCCAGGCAAGAGTACTGGTGTGGGTTGCCATTCCCTTCTCCAGGGGATCTTCCCAACCCAGAGATCGAACCTGGGTCTCCTGCATTGCAGGCAGATTCTTTACCACCTGAGCCACCAGGGAAGCCCTGATGCCTGAGACAGACCTTGTTCCTGACCCTGCTTGGCTGCTCACACTGGCCCCACTAATCTTTCTTTGTTTGACCTCAGGTAGTTTCCTCACTATGTATGTACTGATCAGGACTCCACCTAATACACAACAAAGACTTCTGCAGATCTCAATCTGCACATCTCAAGAGTTCTCTTTGTCCCTTCCAGTACTCTGTGATGCAAATCTTAGTATCTTAATTTTCCTGGACACCTAGCTCTGTCTCATAACTTAAGGAGATACCTGGGCTCCATCTGACATTCCCCTCCCTGTGCAATACACCGGAAATGTTCTTCAGGCAGTAAACTAGTAATCAAAGGGCTCACTTGAACTTGAACTTTTCCCTGTCCTTCATTTCCTGATATCCAATGTTTTGAATACTGTTTTTTTCATATATTTTGTCTGTTTTTTTCCCAGTTGTTTCAAGAGAGAATGTAAATTTAACCTCTCTTATTCAGTCTTAAATGAAGTAGAAGGCCTGTTGCTTGATTTTTTAAAATCTTGCACCAGCCTTACATGCTGGTGTAAACTCCACTTGGTCATGATGAACCAATCTTTTTATTGCTGGATTGGGTTTGCTAGTAGTTTGCTGAAGAGCTTTACATCCGTGTCTGTGATGAATATCGGTCTGTACTTTTATTTCTTCATAATGTCTTCATCTGCTTTTGGTCTCAGATAATTGAGACCAAAATAAACGAGACCTTCATAAAATGAGTTGGGAAATGTTTTATAATCTTCTAGTGTCTACAACAAGCTGTGCATAATTTATACTTTTTCTTTATTAAGTGTTGAGTAGAATTTCCCAGTGAAAATATATGGACCTAGAGTTGCCTTTGTTGGAAGATTTTAAGGACAAATTCAACCCCTTTAGTAGATATAAGACTGTTAAGATTCCCTTTTTCCTTTTGAATGAAATGTGATACTTTGGATCGTTTAAGGAATTGATGAATTTCATCAGAGTTACTAAGAGCAATTTCTGTGGAATGGTGCATGCAAAAGCCAGGCTGGAATGGATTTAAGAGCTCTTTAGAGGAGTTTTGGTGCACAGGGTGTGGTAGTTTCTGAAGAGAAGTGGGTTCAAGAGAAGGTTTTTTTTTTTTTTTTTTAATTATTTAAATATAAATAGGAACAATAGAATATATGCTGATGAGGGTAACCCAGTAGAAAATTCTGGTTGCCCAATGTTTAATTCATATGATTAGTGTGTAACCAAATAAGATAAAAGGTACACAAACTGATTTTAAATTGTAGAATGGAATGCAAAGAGTTTTACCATGAATCTAGTACACATTTTTCTTGAGCTTTTCTTCCTTGCATCCTTTATCAAGGCAGATTACTGGATAGTGAAGAGCTTCTCCACCAGCTCGGAAAAAACAAGCTGCTAGGTAACTCTTGATCTTCAAACTCTTAATCCCAAATGAGAATTATTGTAGTTGAAAGGGGAGATGTTTTAATATGTTATTACCGTCCCTTGGTTCCCCACTTACTCTCCCATCAGTTGACCAGTTGATATTTTGTTTCTAAAATGGGAAATAGAAAATTATGTTGATAATTTTTACTCTGTTGTGAAAATAACCACTGAATGGAACCAGCGAAATGCTCTAATGGCCTTAGAAAAGGAAGCAGTCTCAGCAGCTGGGATGGAAACAGTTATAGAGGGGACATGGGATGAGAGATGACCCTGCTGATTGAGATCAACAAATTATCATTGATTTGGAGCCAGTTATCATGCAGAGATGTGGGACAAGAGTGTCACAGGCAAAAGCATACCATAAGTGCGAAATCTGAGAGGGAAAATGCTTAATGTTATTCAATGTATGATGTGACAGAATACAGTAATAGTGACTATCACAAGATGAGATCTCCAATATAAGACAGGATCCAAATTATTAGCAGTTTGTGGACTATGGTTTAAAAAATTACATTTTATTATTTGTTTGTTACTAAAGAGAGGATTTCTGTTTTTAAACATCTCTTGGACTACTGCATAAAAAAAATGGACTGGAGCAAGCAAGAATGAAGGCTGATAGACTATTGTGGTAATTCATAAAATGGTGGTATTATATGCTAGGGTGGAGATAAATTAAGTAGATAGATTTGGAATATGTTTTGGAGTGAAGGTCAAAATCTGAAATTAGACTGAGGTTAAAATTCTTCTGTGGCTTACTTATCGTGTGATTTCAGACAATTTTTTAAATCCTTTCCTACATTTCTTCTCATCTGCAGAGTGGAGATTATGGGAATATTAAAGTAACACATATAAAATATAAGCTTTATGCCGTGATGCCTGACATGTAGTAGTCCCTTAATAAATAGTGATTATCATTCTTATGTTATTGTAGTCTCATAACCAATATTCCTGTGTCCAGTTCTCTCTTCACAGAAACATATCTCCATATTGCCACTAGAATTATCTTTTAAGCTACAGATTACACAATTTCTTTGCTTCAGAAACCCTTTAAGAAATCCTTCAAATCAGTGTAAATGTAATGTCATATACTGAGGACGCACACTTGTCATTGCATCCTCATCTCTCACATCAGTCTTCTCCCATTTACCACAGACTTTGGACTGGTACTTAATGAATTTTAATGTGCCTATAGCTCACCAGGGGGTCTTCTTAAAATGCAGACCCTAATTCAGAAGGTTTGAGGTTCTGCATTCCTAACAAGCCTCCGGGGGATGCTGTTTCTTCTGGTCTCTGGACCACACTTTGAGAAGCATGGTAGTAGAGTACTTTGAGTCCCTGAAAGGTTACATGGTGTCCCTGTAACTTGGCTCTTCTCATCAGTCTGATCTCATTGTCCAGACTGACCTTGCCTTGTTTCTGTGCTTAATGAAATCATTCTCATCTTTCAAGGTCTATCTAGCTCAAAGATCATATTCTCTATAAAATTTTCTTTAAGTGTCCCTTTTATTTATCACTGCAGCTTCCCAAATGTTTGCTTTCTCCAGTCCCCATTGTATTTTGTGATAGTTCTTATTACAGCATACATCATTTTGCACTGCCACTGATACTTAGATCCATGATTTTCCTTATTGTACGGTGCTCCTTGGGGGTCAGGCACGTGTTCTCTTTCTTCCGTAAGTTGCATGGCTCCTTGCACAGAGGGCACCTGGCAGTGCCTAGTAAATGCTTCTTGAATAAATGAAGCCAATATATACTTTTGAAAAGCGGTGGATCACTCTATATAGCAAATGTTACTTCAAGTCTGCTGGATCATGGAAAAAGCAAGAGAGTTCCAGAAAAACATCTATTTCTGCTTTATTGACTATGCCAAAACCTTTGACTGTGTGGACCACAATAAACTGGGGAAAATTCTGAAAGAGATGGGAATACCAGACCACCTGACCTGCCTCTTGAGAAATCTGTATGCAGGCCAGAAAGCAACAGTTAGAACTGGACATGAAACAACAGACTGGTTCCCAATAGGGTATGGAATATGTCAAGGCTGTATATTGTCACCCTGCTTATTTAACTTCTATGCAGAGTACATCATGAGAAACACTGGACTGAAAGAAGCACAAGCTGGAATCAAGATTGCTGGGAGAAATATCAATAACCTCAGATATGCAGATGACACCACCCTTATGGCAGAAAGTGAAGAGGAGCTAAAAAGCCTCTTGATGAAAGTAAAAGAGGAGAGTGAAAAAAGTCTCGATGGACGGGAGTCTGAGTGAACTCCAGGAGTTGGTGATAGACAGGGAGGCCTGGTGTGCTGCGATTCATGGGGTCGCAAAGAGTCGGACACGACTGAGGGACTGAACTGAACTGAAGCTTAAAGTATTGATTTTGCATTTCTTTATGTAAAATACTTCTATACTTCTTAAGTTTTCTTCAGTGTTCTAACTAATCACCCAAAGCATTAGATATCCATAATGTATATCTATTAGTTCTTAACAGAGAAGTGTATCTTTTCAAGGTTGTAAAGCCTTAGGCTTTCTCTTAGCTAATGCCAAGCTAAAATTTATAAAATTATACACACTGTGACTAATGATTTCTCTTAACTGTGCTGTCAGAGAGTAACATGATTAAAATTTTTTGCCTGAAGCTGATAAGGAATGAGAAAAAGAGTGAGACTATAACTGCTTTTCTAACATTCAAAGTATATAAAGAGAAGAATAGGAAAACTACTTAATATATGTTTTAATATCTATAGCCAAATCCCCAAATTTTCATTTCACATTTTTTTAGAAATAACAGTTGTCTAATGGAGAAACTTAAGGATCACATTGGATGAAAAGTTTCTTAAGGGCATGTGCAGTTGCGTCAACTTCTCAAGAAGTCTTTAGCCTTTATAACATTTTCTCAGAGAAAGAAATCAGGTTAGCCCTCCCTCCTCACCTCAATCAGGGACAATCTCTTTGAAATCTGTTAGAACTTCTTGCTTACTTTGCATCATAAAATGAGAGCATCCCCTAAAATGGCTAAGCTAGAGATATGTACAGCTATCAGAACTTGGACGGCTCTGTTCTCAGGACTGATCAATTGTGTTTTCCACATGCAAAACTCTTGGTGTTGCTGATTTCTGTTAAGTAGATTTTCAGATTTTAATTTGCATAGCATTAACACTTTTCCCTGAGAAGCACCAGTTTTATGGAGACATTTCCTTGTTGTTCTCATCAATTAAAAAAAAAAATCCACGGGGCATTCATTAACACTTCTAAAAGTGATAGGCTGTGTTTTTTGCCATTTTCATTTGCACTGCTTCTGATCTTGCCATAACTAATTAAAGGGGAATTTAAGGTAATATAAACAATGTTTTTTTTTTGGCTATAATAAAGCTATTTTTCTTGTCCGGTAAAGAAGAAAAGGATACAGGGTCTCTTGAACAAAGGATAAGGATGTACTCTTCAGGGCTTGACTCCCAAGAAGCCTTATAGTCCATTATGTTTGAGCTCACGTCCTTTGTGAAACTTTCTTCCTGGGTAATTTCTACTACTTAGTATTCTGTCCTCTTATCTCAGCTCAGGGAGGGTGCCCTTAAGCAAATATCTTTGGAGGGAAGGTAGGATTTCAACTGAGAATTGAAATAGGAATATGATTATAGTATTAGGAGAAAAGCTAGTTGGTTATGCTTTATTTGTAGGAGACCCAGGTTCAGACCCTGGGTCGGGAAGATTCCCTAGAGAAGGGAATGACAACCCACTCCAGTATTCTTGTCTGGAGAATCCCATGAGAGCCTGGCGGGCTACAGTCCATGGGGTCACAAAGAACTGGACACAACTGAGCGACTAACACTTTGACTTATTTAGAAAGAACTGTCAGCTGAAACCCATATATAGGGAGAAGGTCAGTAACATTCTGGAGGTAGCTCAATAACCAGCTTTGTTGGATAATAATAGATATTTTAAAAAGGAAAATTGAGACAGATTTTTGAGAAACTTCAATTTGGAGCATGAATTTGGTACGTATTGGACTTTATAAAGTACATATTGGTAAGCTATTAAAGAATTTCTTTTTTTTGACTGCCAGGATGATAACCATATTACATTTGGATGGGCATAGTTAAGAGATATCCTGGGACTACAAGTAATTCTCAACTAATTAGGAAAAGGAGGAAAATATAATAGATGAAACTGAGTTTTGGCAAACTGACCTGCATATATGATCTTGTGATCATAAAAGCTCACAAACTCAAGCAGTAAATGGGCAATTTTAGTAACAGGAGAGCTTCCCTTGTGGCTCAGACAGTAAAGAATTTGCCTGTAATGCAGGAGTCCTGGGTTTGATCCCAGGGTCAGGACAATCCCTTGGAGAAGGGGATGGCAACCCACTCTAGTGTTCTTACCTGGAAAATTCCATGGACAGAGGAGCCTGTGGGCTACAGTACAAGGGGGTTGCAAAGACTTGAACACAACTGAGCAACTAACTCTTTCACTTTCACATAGTAACAGGAATTGTGCCTTTTACTGGGAAATAGCAATAAAGAACACTAATCAGAAATTTTGGAAGTCAGGGAGGTGCAATGCGTGTCACAAAAGCCTCCTATTTGGAAGCTCCCTTGCCAGTGGGGGATAAATTCATAGTGCAGTAATCAGGTGAAGAAAGAGTTTATCATAATTGAGGCAGAGAATTAGGGACTCCTTGTTACTCACTGAGGTTCAAAACAGGATTTCAATTTTATAGTTTCTTTGTGTGTGGTGGGATGGAATATGTGGAATATAGGAGCTGGGATTTTAGACTAATTAATCTGGCAGAAAATAGAGAGGAAAATAGAGCCAGACTCTCAGTCTGATGAATAAGGCCAACCGTATCTGTCTACATGATTTTCCCCAGGCTTACACCTAGTTCACTGGACCTTAGTTTTGGTTAGTGATGGAAGCAATTGGCTTGAGGAAATCCAGCTGTTAGTGCTGGATCATCATATCTAATCCAACAGTGGTACTGAAGTTGTAAACTACTGTGGGGATGAACCTACAGTCATTGAATCAACTTTGGGGAAGAAGCAGAGAAAATGAATCAGGGTATAGCAGATGTTTCATCTAATGTCTGTCCCCTCTGGAAAACTCTTTAATGGGCTTTATGACAATGTTCAGATGCAATGATCTGTTATTCAAGTCCCCATCCAATACAAATTAAATGCCTCTGTCCTATATTATCTCTTACCATTCCCTACATTGAGTTTCCTTTGCAAGCAACTTAATTACACACTATCCTCATTTATGTCATGCTTCTCATTTCCACTTCTTTTCTTACAGTTCTTTCTTCCCGGGACATCCTTTTTAAAGGTTTTCTCTACTACAAAATTGTGTAAGATCCAAGACAGTCTTTTTGTGTAGCTTTTGTTTATTTCAGCACAAAGTAACTTCTCTCCCAACATTGATCTTATCCATAAAACATTTGCTTATCCTTCATTCCTGTGAGAATTCTTAATTCTTGATTCTTCTTAATCCATATTATTGCCAGTTTATTGAGAGTCTACTATGTAGACTCTGTAGCAAGTTCCAACCTTTGGAATTCCTAATCTCTGTCAAAATATATCACTGGGTATATTACTCTGCTCAGTTTATCATAGACTGGGGAGCCTCAAACAATAGAAATTCATTTCTCGGAGTTGGTGAGACCGGCAAGTTCAAGATCAGGGTGCCCTTGTCCTGGCTTGCAGATGGCTGTCCTTTTGCTGTGCTCACACATTGTAGAGTCAGGAAACTGAGATGTCTCTTCCTCTTCCTTAGAAGGGCACTAATCCCATCATGGGAGCTTCACCCTCATGACCTCGCCTAAACCTAATTACCTCCCAAAGACCATCAACTCCTCATACCATCACTTTGGGGATTCAATATATGGATCTGGGAGGGGACACAAATATTCAGCCCATAACATTCTACCACAGGCCTCCCACAATTTGTGTCCTTCTTGCATGTAAAGAGCATGCATCCCAGCATCCCTACAACTCTCAACTTGTTCTAGCATCAACTCTAAAGTCAAGTTTCATCTACGTATCATCTAAATCAGATATAAATGAAACTCAAGGTACAATTCATCCTGAGGCCAAATTCTTCTCTAGCTGTGAACCTGAAAACTCAGACAAGTTATTCTTTTCCAAACTAGGACATACTATAGGATAGCATTCCCATTCCAACTGAGAGAAATAGGAAAGAAGGGAGGGGTGATATGTCCCAAAGGTTCTAAAACCTATCAGAGAAATTCCATTAGCTATGATGGTGCAGAAATAATCCTTCTTGGTTTAACCTCCAAACCTACTAGGGTGCAAAAGTCATCTTCCCAGTTCATCTGGTTGACCCCACCCCTGGGGCTAGGCAGGGCCAAGGCTTTCTGCAGAGGCCCTAACCACACTGGGGCTTTATGTGGAGGCAGTGGGCCCCTCCTCTGAAACCACAATGGAGACACCTTTGTCCTGCCTTTTCCCAGGGCCTGTGCACTGGGCCTGTGGCAGGAGTGGGTAGGCCTGACGATCTCTGAATCTTCTTTGGGGTCCTTCTTCCCTTCACTTTTCTTGAAAAATATTCACAGTGTAAAATTCAAGATGTTTTACAGCCTTCCTTCATCCTCTCCCACTTTCTTTGTCCCCTTTTACTTCAGTTGACAGTGCCTTTGCTGATTTAGTCTATCGATATCTCTGGTCTCTGCTGAGATGGCTGATAATTTCATGAGCCATATTCATGATCTCTTTATCAAATGATGGCTCAGACACACTGAGTGTTCTCTTCAGAACAAGTTTTCTCACTTTTGCAATATGGATAGGCTGTGATTTTTTTTTTTTCCCACAGCTCTAAGTTCTGGTTCCTTTTTACTTAACAATTATGCTTCAATTTATTTCTTCTTTTGCCATTTTACTGTAGGTAGTCAGGAGTGATCAAGCTACTTCTTCAATACTTCGCTTAGAAATCTCTTCAGCTAAATATCCAATTCCATTGGTTGCAAGTTCTGTCTTCTATAGAGCACTAGAACATGAACCCAATTTATACAAGTTCCTTGCCACTTTATAGCAAGGATTGCCTTTCCTTCAGTTTTCGATGTGGTCCTCATTTCCGTCTGAGATCTTGTCAGCATGTCCTTGGCTATCCATGTTTCTACCAAGGTTCTAGTCGTGATTATTTATGCATTCTTTAAGAAGAATCTTTTCTTTCTGAGATTTCATCAGAATCACCCTTAATGTCCATATTTGTATCATGTACCTCAAAATTCCTCTAGCCGTTTCCCATCACTCAGTTCTAAAGTCACTTACACATTTTTAGGTAGCTGTTAAATCCTAGTGGCTCAGACAGTAAGGAATCTGCTTGCAGTGTAGGAGACCGGAGTTTGATCCCTAGATTGGGAAAGTCCCCTGGAGAAGGGAATGGCAACCTACTCCAGTATTGCCTGGAGAATTCCATGGGCAGAGGAGCCTAGTGGACTGTAGTCCTTTGGGGTCACAAAGAGCTGGACACAACTTAGCAACTAACACTTTCACTTTTCACTAAAGCAGCATTCTACTTTCTGGTGCCACTGGCACATAACAATTCCAAATGTTTATGTACTTAATAACAGAACTTCCAAATACATGAAACAAAAATAGAACTGTAAGGAGAAGTAGATAAATTCACAATGGTAGTTGGAGATTTCAACATTCATTTTCAATAATTAATAGAATAAGAAGACAGAATATTAGGGAAATTATAGAGTTGAACAGTATCATCAACCAGCTTGATCTAATTGACATTTATAGCACCCTCCAACTAATAATAGCAGAATACACATTCTTCTTTAGTGCACAGGAAGTGTTTATCAAGATAGACTGTATGTTGAGTCAAAAAATAGATTTAAATACAATTTAAAATGTTAAAATCATATTAAACATGTTATCTGACCGTAAAGGAATTAAATTAGAAATCAGTAATAGAATTTTTGATAAATCATCAAAAATTAAACACACTGTTAAATAAACCGTTGCTCACAGAAGAAATGAAAAGGGTAATTAACAAGTATTTTGGCTTGAATCAAACTAAAACATAGCAGTTAAAATTTATGGAATGCAGCTAAACAGTACATAGAAAAAATTTTGTAACACTGATTTCACATTTTAGGAAAGAAGAAGGATCACCAATGACCCAAGCTTTAACCTTTAGAAGTTAGAAAAGGAGAAGATGAAACCCAGAGTTAGCAGAAGAAAAAGAATAATGAAAATGCTAGCAAAAATCCATGAATTATAATACAAAATAACACAAAAATCAACGAAACTCAAAGCCGGTTTTTTGAGAATATCAATAGTGTTGACAAAATTCAATATTTTGATCAGGAAAAAAAGAGGAGATGCATATTGCAAAAATCAGGAATAAGATAGATGACATCACTGCAGATTATACAAATATGTTAAAGAGATGAGAGAAGAATACATACATATGGCCAGCAGATACATGAAGAGATACTCAACATCCTTAGTCATCAGGGAAATGTGAATGAAAACCACAATGACCTCACATCTGTAAGATGGCTATTATCAAAATGATAAGAAATGTGTGGGCAAGCATGTGGAGAAAATGGAACCCTTGTGTATTGCTGGGGGCAAGGGTGTAAATTGGTGCAGTGATTTTTGGAAAACAGTATGGAGATTCCCTCAAAAATTAAAGATAGAACAATCATATGGTTCAACAACTCCACTTTTGGGTATATAGCCAAAGGAAATAAAAACCCTAACTTGAAAAGGTATCTGCACCTCCATTTTCATTGCAGCATTATTTTAAACAGCTAAGACTTGGGAACAATCTAAGTCCATTGACGGATGAAAAAAGATGTGATATATATTCTTCACATATATACAATGAAGTATCATTCAGCTATAAAAAGGATGAAATCTTACCATTTTTGACAATATAGATAGTCCTAAGTGAAACAGTCAAATAGAGAAATACATATATTGAATGATCTCACTTATATGTGGAATCTAAAAGAAAAAAAAACAACTGAACTCAGAGAATACAGATTGGTGGTTACCAGATTTAGGGAGTGGGAGGTATTAGAGTGGTGATATGAGAGAAGATGGTCAAAAGGTACAAACTTCCAGTTATAAGATAAATAAGTCCTGGGGATGTAATGTACAATATTGTGACTATGGTTTCCCTTGTGGCTCAGCTGGTAAAGAATCTGCCTGCAATGCGGGAGACCTGGGTTCAATCCCTGGGTTGGGAAGATCCCCTGGAGAAGGGAAAGGCTACCCACTCCAGTATTCTGGCCTGGAGAATTCCATGAACTATATAGTCCATGGGGTCTCAAAGAGTTGGACATGACTGAGCGACTTTCACTCACTCACTCGCTATGGTTAGCAATACTGTGAAAGCTAAGATAGTAGATCATAAAAGTCATCATCAATAGAAAAAGGTCTTTATCACTAGCGCCACCTGGGAAGCCTGTACCTAAATGTGGTTGGCTAAATTATTGTGGTGATCATTCTGCAATATATATATATATATATATATATATATATATATATAAAATCATTGTGTTGTACACTTAAAACTAATTCAGTGCTATATATCAGTTATATCTCAATAAAGAAAGATAGTAAGGGAATATTATATACATTTTCACACTAGTAATTTAGATAAATGACATAGACCAAGTCCCTAAAAGCTATCAACCCTCATTCTAAAATTCAGCCCTATATATTAAAGTAATTGAATTTTTAGCTAGAAACCTCCCCTGCTCCAAAAAAAAACAAAAAACAGAAAAAAAATGCCCAGCTGGTTTCACTGCTTAACTCTAATGTAAAAAGAAATAATACCAAATTTGTGTAAATTCTTTCAAAATTTAAAGAGGAGATACTGCTCACCAGACGATTCTATGAGGCAGGAATTCCCTGATATTAAAAGCAGACAAAGACATTACATGGAGAGAAAATCACAGACCAATATCTGTCTTTAATGTAGATGCAAAAAGTTTTAAAAAAAATTTCAAAAATCAAATACAACAATGTGTAGAAGTGATAATACATCATGACCAAGATAAGCCCAGGAATGCAGGGTTAGTTTTAACATTTTAAAATTTGTCAATTTAATACACCATGATCAGCTCAATATATGAAGACAAAAGCATTTGACAAAATCTAGTATCAATTCCTGGAGAAGGCAATGGCACCCCACTCCAGTACTCTTGCCTGGAAAATCCCATGGACGAAGGAATCTGGTGGGCTGCAGTCCATGGGGTCGCTAAGAGTCGGACACGACTGAGCGACTTCACTTTCACTTCTCACTTTCATGCATTGGAGAAGGAAATGGCAACCCACTCTAGTGTTCTTGCCTGGAGAATCCCAGGGATGGGGGAGCCTGGTGGGCTACCGTCTATGGGGTCGCACAGAGTTGGACACGACTGAAGTGACTTAGCAGCAGCAGCAGCAGTATCAATTCCTGATTAAAAGCTTGCAGAAAAGTAGAAGTAAAGAGATACTTTCTTAACTTGATAAAGAGTTATAAGAAAAAACTACAATTAAAATTATAGGGATTGAATTCTCCATGATGAAGAGTTGAGTATTTTCCTCACTAAGATCATGAACAAGAGAAGGTTTTCTGCTTTTACCACTTCTATTCAATATTATAGGTTCTAGACATGGAGGGAGGAAAAAAACCCAAAGGCATACAAATTGCAAAGGAAGAAGTAAAACTGTCTTTATTGACTGATGGCAGGATTGTCTCTGTACAAAATCCAGTGAAATAATAAAAATAAAACTTATTTACACTAATTCAAAATGTATTAAGTGAATTTTGCAAGTTTGCAAGTCCCAAAATCAATATGCCAACTAAAAAATCAGTTGTGAAAAGGCCTCTATCAGTAGTTTTGTTAAATTGAATCTAATTAGGATTAACAAAAGAAGAAAGATAAAGAGCCTGCTGATAACTGCTCTATGAGTATAGATCACTCTTTCACGGATACCATGTTGTTAATAGCCTCAGAGGACGAAATCTGCTTTGTTTTCTCCCTTTAGACTATTAAGTATGTCCTCTGAAACAGCAAGGGTTGGAGTTACACTTAGGACTCTGCAACTCTTCAACTTTTTATTCTATTTAATTTTGTTCTTTATTTGTCCTGCCTAATTCTTGCATTCCCCGCTATTGTATTGGCAAATATATGACCCCACAGAAATCAAGAATTGTTATCTTGATTGAAGAATTGTTATCTTGATTGAGGAATGATTGAATGATTGAATGATTGAAGAATGGTTGAAGAATTGATTGAAGAATGATGTTCTTCATTCTTCAGTCTTTTGTTTTGTCTAATTAGCTTACTTCACTCAAATGTTCTAAATAGCCATATTCAAGGAATTTCTATGTTAGATATTGAAACCGAAAATAAAATTCCAAGAAGTAAATAACAATTTTAGCTGCATCACGTAATTCCTACCTCTACACTGGTTCCCAGGGTTTGATTTGACACAGGTGGGGCTTAAAGAGTTGGCCCATTTCCAAGCCATCTCCTGTATAAACATTGACGAAGAAATTGGTTGCAGTGTTGGTTATGGTCCACACAAGTGATTATGCTTAACTGACATCAAAAATATTCTTTTTTCTGTATTTCCATCCAAATGGTTAAAAAATATGTGACAGATTATCCATGCATTTGAGTGAGAATAACACTAAATGACTATAGTTTTTAGGATAAGAGAGAAAGTTTTTTGGTTTATTTGATGGAAACATTTAATACTTTAAAATGTTGCAATGTGTTAGAAAATACTGAGTCAAAGGTTTGAATAATTTAGAAGTGTATGTTTCTAAAAAATAAAAATGAGAAAAGTAATATATATATTAGATAAACTTAACTCTATGCCTATTTTAAAATAGCTTTCATATTCTTTGACCCTGAGAATTTAAAAACTAATGACAAGAATTCTTATAGAGTAAAATACTATATAGTAAAGCAAAGATGTCCCAATTATTCTAGCTTTCTGGTATTACCTCTTTTTTTTTTTTTTGGTATATATTCAATCTTAGTAGACTAACTTCTATCTTAAATATTGTGAGAGGCATACTGTTTTGCCCAGTACTGCTACTGATTCTTGGTTTAAGGTGGGTCATTTTTAGTCTACTCTAAACTCCAGCCTCTGTAGATTTCTCAATTCCTATTTTTCATTTTCTCTAGCTTCTGTCATTTTCCTACTCTGCTTCTTTCTTAGGTATAAACTCAACCATGCTTTTTTTCTCCCTATTTCCCCAAATTATACCACAAGAAGACTGTCGTGTGTCTTAGATTATATGGTTGATACCGGAGGATTGATGGTTGATACAGAAAGCAAAAAAAGCAAGTTAAATTAGAACTAAACGTCCTCTGCTCATGCTGGCTGGAATTCCTCATTGGCCATTTGTCTTCATTGTCATTTTTCTGAGTTCCTTTTCTCTCCCTCTACCAGATTTTTCTGCCCTCCCTAGTAATTCAAGTACCTGGTCACCATATCTGCATCATCCTTTGCCTATTAATGAAAAAGGTTCACAGTTTTTTTCTGAACAAATAAAATCAGAATTTTCCTCGTCCATTAACTGATCAGTCCAAATAAATTAAAAAAAAAATCTTCTGGTAAGTAAGCAAACAATAAATGACCTAAATATTTCATTTATTTATTTTGTATATTGAGATACTGAGTAATTTTGTGGAGAATATCTCATGTCGGGGCTTCCCTGGTAGCTCAGCTGGTAAAGAATCCACCTGCAATGTAGGAGACCTGGTTCAATTCCTGGGTCGGGAAGATCCACTGGAGAAGGGATAGGCTACCCACTCCAGTATTCTTGGGCTTCCCATATGGCTCAGATGGTAAAGAATCTGCCTGCAGTGCAGGAGACCTGGGTTTGATCCCTGGGTTGGGAAGACCCCCGGAGGAGAGCATGGCAACCACTCCAGGATTCTTGCCTGGAGAATCCCACGGACAGAGGAGCATCACAGGCTACAGAGCTGGGGTCGCAAAGAGTCGGACACGACTGAGCAACTAAGCGCAGTGCAGCATCTCTGTGGGTGTTGGCTTGGTGTCAGTTGATGCCACTGGGAAGCTTGCTTGGTTCTTGACAGCAGTGCCACTGTCATTAACTGGTGCCTGTGCTGAGTAGTGGGCCTCCCAGGTGGCACTAGAGGTGAAAAACTGCCTGCCAATGCAGGAGACATAAGAGATATGGATGGGGAAGACCCCCTGGAGGAGGGCACAGCAACCCACTCCAGCGTTCTTGCCTGGAGAATCCCATGGACAGAGGAGCCTGGTGGGCTGCAGGCCATAGGATCGCATAGAGTTGGACTGGAGCAACTTAGCATGTATGTATGCACCCAGTAGATATTAAACACTTTGAATATCACCCCTAGCTATGTCTCTTTTCCTATTTGAAGTAAAAGAGACCATTAATGTAGTTTTATTTTTAGTGTTTTATAGTTATGATTCTCTTTTCTTGGTTGACCCATTTCAGATTGCTTTCCTTTCATGCTTTTAATCAAAGATTGATAATATCTTAAAGTAATGATATACTCATAAAGAAAAGTATCTAGTGAAGCATATTATTTTCTGTTTGCTTTTTTCCTAATCTCCTTACCTCAAAATCTAGATGCAGTTATATGTGATTTTCCCAGTGGTACATAGATCAGAGTTTAGATTTTAAACACATTTTTACCTGTAAATTCTAGAAAACATTTCACTATTTCTGTGTTTTCTGCTTTATGGGATTTTTGGTAAGTAAAAAAAAAAAAAAAAAAGGCACTCTAAGTTGATCTGTGTTGTTACTGCTATTATGAAAGCTGAAAGACTAAAACTTCAGTGTATGTAGTATATTCAGGCATAATATTTATTTAGATTCATCTTGTAGCTGATTTTCTCTGGTTTAAGTATAAACTTCCAAAAATGAACACAGCAGTGCCTTAAATATGTATCATACTAGTCTGACTCCTAGGATGTTTACTTCAGGAGTATGTACTTGACCCAGTGTTTATAGCTTCAGAAAATTTGAACCTAATTTTCAGAAATCGAACTATAAACTTGATTTGAAATAAGAAGACAATATTTTCTCAAAGTAAAGCCATCTCTTTTAGATTTACTTATAACGGCTGAGAAGCAAGGACTTTTTTGAATCTTGGGAATGTGAGAATAGGATGATTTCAGTTCTGTGTAGACTTCATAGCCCCTCAGATGGAGGCGCAAATAAAATGATGGCTTTGCTGCAGCTGGTAAAAGTGCCAGTGCTGGCATCATCACTTCAGTAAAAGAAGCAGTAGAACGACTGCTGTTTACTTTTTTTAAGCTCTAACTTAACCGTTTTAAGGTGAAGATAACAGTTTTTCAAATTCCAGATTTACATGCTCAGATGAACAGTGAAGAAATCCCAAGATGCCTATAAGAGCCTGGAGCTGTAGACCAAATTTCTTTACAAATCTTGGCACTTAAGATATACCACAATTCTAAGAGTCTAGCATTTACATTTTTTCCCTCATGCTTTAGCATCTCTGGAAACAGGTTCTTACTTGTGGTAGTCCCGATGGATTTGGCCTTGCTTGTTTGTGTGCATGAAAACATGCAGAATGAGTGTCAGCAACTTGCAATATAATTTTAGAGACAGTACAGCACATTGGATGGCGTAGATGGCATAGATGACAGTATGTGCATAAAAACATGGTCACCCATTGCCCTGGGACTTTCAATTAAATGTATTTTGAAAGATTGGACTTCGAATAGGACTGAGCTTTCATTTCAGTTCAGTCACTCAGTCATGTCTGACACTTTGGAATCCAGTGGACTGCAGCACGCCAGGCCTCCCTGTCCATCACCAACTGCTGGAGTTTACTCAAATTCATGTCCATTGAGTCGGTGATGCTATCCAAGCATCTCATCCTCTGTTGTCCCCTTCTCCCTCCGCCTTCAATCTTTCCCAGCATCAGGGTCTTTTCAAATGATGTCAGTTCTTCACATCAGGTGGCTAAGTATTGGAGTTTCAGCTTCCGCATCAGTCCTTCCAATGAATATTCAGGACTGATTTCCTTTGGGATGGACATATTGGATCTCCTTGCAGTCCAAGGGACTCTCAAGAGTCCTCTCCAACACCACAGTTCAAAAGCATCAATTCTTCGGTGCTCAGTTTTCTTTATAGTCCAATTCTCACATTCATACATGACCACTGGAAAAACCATAGCCTTGACTAGGCAGACCTTTGTTGGCAAAGTGATATCTCTGCTTTTTAATATGCTGTCTACGGTGGTCATATCTTTTCTTCCACGGAGCAAGCATCTTTTAATTTCATGGCTGCAGCCACCATCAGCAGTGATTTTGGAGCCCAGGAAAATAAAGTCTGGCACTATTTCCACTGTTTCCCCATCTATTTGCCATGAAGTGATGGGACCGGATGCCATGATCTTCGTTTTCTGAATGTTGAGCTTTAAGCCAACTCTTTCACTCTCCTTTTCACTGTCATCAAGAGGCTCTTTAGTTTTTCTTTGCTTTCTGCCATAAGGGTGGTGTCATCTGCATATCTGAGGTTATTGATATTTGCTGGTGTGCTGCAAGTCATGGGGTCACAAAGAGTCAGACACAACTGAGCGACTGAACTGAACTGAAGAATGACATAAGATAAAAACCTACACCTTAATAAATATTAAAAAGTCTTTTATCAATAAGTATGCAGTAAAAGTTCTGAGTTACCAAAAACGTTGTATTGTTACTTATATAGCAGTATTTGTTTTCCTATCTCTGTGGTACATAAAGTAAGAGCATCCTTACAATCAATTTGGTATTATGTTTCTCAGATGGATATTAATTGTGGAATTGTAGAATTTTTGAATTACTAAATTTTGTTTGTGAATTGCTGATTTTAAAGAAGCTTTTGTTGTTGCTGTGTTTTAAAGGGGGTGTTATGAATCATATTATATCAAAAGAGTCATTAAAGCATTTTTCAAAGAGAATTAAAAATAAAATTTTTAAAGGATTTAATATAGCTTTTCATTCTCATGAGTAACATTCTTTTTGAGAGGTACTTCCAAATATGTTCTTTAAAGGCAAAGTTCAAAATCTAATTCTGATCCCTAAGTAAACTATTTTGGCTTGTTTATTGTGGACAATCATCTTTGAGGTTTTTGAAGTTTGGTTTGGAAGAGGATTTAGCACTCTGCATGTTTATATTTGAGGTTTCAGTATCAACTGACTATCTTTCCTAAAAGGAAATAGACATCATAAATAGCTTGCAACACTCAATATTTTGAGAATGTTTGCCATTGTTGTACTTGATGATGATTATTTTTTGTTTAAATCACTCTGATCCCTTTTCCTGAAGAGGAAATCAAAATTACCTTTCAATCACTTCACTGTCTATGTATGTGCATGCATGCTACGTTGCTCAGTCATATCTGACTCTTTATGATGACATGGACTGTAGCCCGCCAGGCTCCTCTGTCCATGGGATTTTTCAGGCAAGAATGCTGGAATGGGTTGCCATTTCCTTCTCCAGGGGATCTTCCTGACCCAGGGACGATCCTGTGTCTCTTACATGTTCTGCATTGGCAGGTGGTTTCTTTGTCACTAGCACCACTTGGGAAGCCCATCTATATGTAATCTATGATTTAATGTCACTAAACCAATGAGGAGACACCTGATCTTCCTAGCATTGTCCAAGAAAGATCGTTTTATGTCAGTGGACTTCTCAGATAATGGAGGCATAGACAAATGCCAAACCTAAAATTTTCATTTACTATTTCTGATAGAACTATTTCTACAAAATGCCTTTGTATTATTTCAAAGAGTACTGGAAATTGAAGCCTTAAGCATATGTCTTATATGGCAATCTTGGTCTTTCCTGGTGGCTCAGATGGTAAAGAATCTTCCTGCATTGCAGGAGACCTGGGGTTCGACCCCTGGATTGGGAAGATCGCCTGGAGAAGGGAATGGCAACCCACTCCAGTGTTTTTGCCTGATGAATTCTATGGACATAGGAGCCTGGCAGCTATAGTTCATGGGGTCACAAAAAGTTGAAGATAACTGAGCGACTAGCACACACACATGGCAATCACAGGAGGGAAACTGCCTTATTTGTTGATGGGTCTTTAGCACACAGTGAACAATGAGATAAGGGGAATGGGTGGATTCTTTACCAGCTGAGCCACAAGGGAAGCTTGAGAGTGGACTATACTCAACACTAAATGAGTGTTCACTCTTTGTAGACTTGTTATTCTGAACATCAGTTACAGCAGATGCTGTGTGCCCAGCACAGGGGCCTTGGTCTCCAGGGGTCTGTTACAACCCCAGAAATGGGACTCTCAGATGTGTATTTTGATTTCTCCAGACAAGTGGTTTCATTATCTCATGCACTATTTTGTGTGTGTATCAGATATTTAGTGCAATATAAATCAACATGGCAACAGTAACAGCGGACTTCTGCTACTCGATGAGCTAGGATTCTAAGCTCTTGGTTCTCCAGTCTTCCCCAGCATCATACTGAAAGCCAGAACCTTCTTTATTTTTTCCATCTCTCCCTGAGAGTCACTGCACTATTTTTGACAGAATTTCAATATTCTGATCAATAATTGAATTAAGCATCACCTTGCTAGATACCCTGGGTTGGGAAGATTCTTTACCCACCCTAATATTCTTGGGGCTTCCCTGGTGGCTCAGATGGTAGAAAATCTGCCTGCCGTGCAGGACAGCAGGGTTTGATCCATGCAGGAGACTGGGGTCAGGAAGATCCCTTGGAGGAGGGCATGGCAACACGCTGTAGTATTCTTGTCTGGAGAATTCCATGGACAGAGGAGCCTGGAGGGCTATAGTCCATGAGGTTGCAAAAAGTCAGACACAACTGAGCAATTAACACTTTCACATTCAGCCTAGAAAATTTTAGTTTGCCATATGCTTGATTTTTAGGCCTCCAATTTCTTCAATATCCATTTTATTAGATACAGAATTGACAGTGTTTCCCTGTTTAAAAATCTCCAGTGGTTCCCTATTTTTTTAATTAATTTTTTTGCCAACTATTAAAATACAATTGCCAACAGAAGCTTGGTTCTGTAATGTCACAGATGGATGAAAGGATATCAAATTATTTTGACTTTAAGAATCACATTTCCTTTCCCACCAGTCATTTGTATGACAGTCTACTTTAAACTCTCCTTGAGCATCAGGATTGAATCCATCAATATATCCATCTTGATGTGTCCCCAGTCAATTCTTGGGAAATCTCTACACATTCTTCTGAAAACACTCATTGACTATTTTAAACTTATCTACAGATACTTCAAGGACATACTTGTACATTTTGTTAGCAGCTTGAGATGCCAGTGAGTCCTTTTAAAGTACTTGATCCTGCTTTAATTTCCAATTTCATTGAGCTTTAATTGACATATAACATGGTGTAAGTTTAAGGGGTGCATGTGTTGATTTAATGTGTTTATATATTGCAAAATGATTGCCACCATAACTTTGGCTGGCACCTCCATCCTGTCACAGAGTCACTGTTTCTTTTTTGCGGTGAGAACATTTAGAAAGCATCACTATGAACAAAGCTAGTGGAGGTGATGGAATTCCAGTTGAGCTGTTTCAAATCCTGAAAGATGATGCTGTGAAAGTGCTGCACTCAATCTGCCAGCAAATTTGGAAAACTCAGCAGTGGCCACAGGTCTGGAAAAGGTCAGTTTTCATTCCAATTCCAAAGAAAGGCAATGCCAAAGAATGCTCCAACTACCACACAATTGCACTCATCTCACATGCTAATAAAATAATGCTCAAAATCCTCCAAGCCAGGCTTCAGCAATACGTGAACCGTGAACTCCCTGATGTTCAAGCTGGCTTTAGAAAAGGCAGAGGAACCAGAGATCAAATTGCCAACATCTGCTGGATCATGGAAAAAGCAAGAGAGTTCCAGAAAAACATCTACTTCTGCTTTATTGACTATGCCAAAGCCTTTGACTGTGTGGATCACAATAAACTGTGGAAAATTCTGAAAGAGATGGGAATACCAGACCACCTAACCTGCCTCTTGAGAAATCTGTATGCAGGCCAGGAAGCAACAGTTAGAACTGGACATGGAACAACAGACTGGTTCCAAATAGGAAAAGGAGTATGTCAAGGCTGTATCTTGTCACCCTGCTTATTTAACTTCTATGCAGAGTACATCATGAGAAACGCTGGACTGGAAGAAACACAAGGTGGAATCAAGATTGCTGGGAATAATATCAATCACCTCAGATATGCAGATGACACCATCCTTATGGCAGAAAGTGAAGAGGAACTAAAGAGTCTCTTGATGAAAGTGAAACAGGAGAGCGAAAAAGTTGGCTTAAAGCTCAACATTCAGAAAATGAAGATCATGGCATCCGGTCCCATCACTTCATGGGAAACGGATGGGGAAACAGTGGAAAGAGTGTCAGATTTTATTTTGGGGGGCCCCAAAATCACTGCAGATGGTGACTGCAGACATGAAACTAAAAGACACTTACTCTCTGGAAGAAAAGTTATGACCAGCCTAGATAGAGTATTCAAAAGCAGAGACATTACTTTGCCGACTATGGTCCGCCTAGTCAAGGCTATGGTTTTTCCATTGGTCATGTATGGATGTGAGAGTTGGACTGTGAAGAAGGCTGAGCACCGAAGAATCGATGCTTTTGAACTGTGATGTTGGAGAAGACTCTTGAGAGTCCCTTGGAGTGCAAGGAGATCCAACCAGTCCATTCTGAAGGAGATCAGTCCTGGGTGTTCTTTGGAAGTAATGATGCTACAGCTGAAACTCCAGTACTTTGGCCACCTCATGCGAAGAGTTGACTCATTGGAAAAGATTCTGATGCTGGGAAGGATTGGGGGCAGGAAGAGAGGGAGACAACCAAGGATGAGATAGCTGGATGGCATCACGGACTCGATGAATGTGAGTCTGAGTGAACTCTGGGAGATGGTGATGAACAGGGAGGCCTGGCGTGCTGCAATTCATGGGGTCTAAAAGAGTCGGACACAACTGAGCAACTGAACTGAACTGAACTGTGCTTCATCCAGCCGGGCATTTCTCATAATGTACTCTGCATATAAGTTAAATAAGAAGGGTGACAGTATATAGCCTTGATGTACTCCTTTTCCTATTTGGAACCAGTCTGTTGTTCCATGTCCAGTTCTAATTGTTGCTTCCTGACCTGCATACCAATTTCTGAAGAGGCAGGTCAGTTGGTCTGTTATTCCCATCTCTTGAAGAATTTTCCACAGTTTACTATGATCCACACAGTCAAAGACTTTGGCATAGTCAATAAAGCAGAAAGAGATGTTTTTTTCTGGAACTCTCTTGCTTTTTCCATGATCCAGCGGATGTTGGCAATTTGATCTCTGGTTCTTTTGCCTTTTCTAAAACCAGCTTGAACATCAGGAAGTTCACATTTAACATATTGTTGAAGCCTGCCTTGAAGAATTTTGAGCATTACTTTACTAGCATGTAAGATGATTGCAATTGTGTGGTAGTTTGAGCATTCTTTGGCATTGCTTTTCTTTGAGATTAGAATGAAAACTGACCATTTCCAGCTCTGTAGCCACAACTGAGTGTTCCAAATTTGCTGCATATTGAGTGCAGCACTTTCACAGCATCATCTTTTAGAATTTAAAATAGCTCAATTGGATTCTATCACCTCCACTCTCTTTGTTTGTAGTGATGCTTTCCAAGGCCCACTTAACTTCAAATTCCAGGATGTCTGGCTCTAGGTGAGTAATCACACCATCCTGATTGTCTGCATCGTGAAGATCTTTTTTATAGTTCTTCTGTGTCTTCTTGCAACCTCCTCTTAATATCTTCTACTTCTGTTAAGTCCATACCATTTCTGTCTTTTTTGAGCCCATCTTTGCATGAAATATACCCTTGGTATCTCTAATTTTCTTGAAATGCAGTACTTGGATGCAATCTCAAAAACGACAGAATGATCTCTGTTCATCTCCAAGGAAAACCATTCAACATCACAGTTATCCAAGTCTATGCCCCAACCAGTAATGCTGAAGAAGCTGAAGTTGAACGGTTTTATGAAGACCTACACGATCTTTTAGAACTAACACCCAAAAAAGATGTCATTTTCATTCTAGGGGACTGGAATGCTAAAGTAGGAAGTCAAGAAACACCTGGAGTAACAGGCAAATTTGGCCTTGGAATGCGGAATGAAGCAGGGCAAAGACTAATAGAGTTTTGCCAAGAAAATGCACTGGTCATAGCAAACACCCTCTTCCAACAACACAAGAGAAGACTCTACACGTGGACATCACCAGATGGTCAACACCGAAATCAGATTGATTATATTCTATGCAGCCAAAGATGGAGAAGCTCTATACAGTCAACAAAAACAAGACCAGGAGCTGACTGTGGCTCAGATCATGAACTCCTTATTGCCAAATTCAGACTCAAATTGAAGAAAGTAGGGAAAACCACTAGACCATTCAGGTATGACCTAAATCAAATCCCTTATGATTATACAGTGGAAGTGAGGAATAGATTTAAGGGCCTAGATCTGATAGATAGAGTGCCTGAAGAACTATGGAATGAGGTTCGTGACATTGTACGGGAGACAGGGATCAAGACCATCCCCATGGAAAAGAAATGCAAAAAAGCAAAATGGCTGTCTGGGGAGGCCTTACAAATAGCTGTGAAAAGAAGAGAGGCGAAAAGCAAAGGAGAAAAGGAAAGATATAAGCACCTGAATGCAGAGTTCCAAAGAATAGCAAGAAGAGATAAGAAAGCCTTCTTCAGCGATCAATGCAAAGAAATAGAGGAAAAGAACAGAATGGGAAAGACTAGAGATCTCTTCAAGAAAATTAGAGATACCAAGGGAACATTTCATGCAAGGATGGGCTCGATAAAGGACAGAAATGGTCTGGACCTAACAGAAGCAGAAGATATTAAGAAGAGGTGGCAAGAATACACGGAAGAACTGTACAAAAAAGATCTTCACGACCCAGATAATCATGATGATGTGATCACTAATCTAGAGCCAGACATCTTGGAATGTGAAGTCAAGTTGGCCTTAGAAAGCATCACTACGAACAAAGCTAGTGGAGGTGATGGAATTCCAGTTGAGCTGTTTCAAATCCTGAAAGATGATGCTGTGAAAGTGCTGCACTCAATCTGCCAGCAAATTTGGAAAACTCAGCAGTGACCACAGGACTGGAAAAGGTCAGTTTTCATTCCAATTCCAAAGAAAGCAATCTCTAGTCTTTCTCATTCTGTTATTTTCCTCTCTTTTGCATTAATCACTGAGGAAGGTTTTCTTATCTCGCCTTCATATTCTTTGGAATTATGAATTCAGATGGGTATATTTTCTCTTTTGCTTTTTGCTTCTCTTCTTTTCACATCTACTAGGATGGCTATGTTTTTAAAGTGATTATACCAACTGTTTGTGAGAATATGAAGTAACTGGATCTTTCATGCATGGCTGATGGAAATGTAAAATGTTACAGTCACTCTGGAAAGCACTTTGGTAGCTTCATTTAAAAACTAACTATTCATTTGCCATACTCAATTACCAACCCAGCAATTATACCCAGACATTTTTATCTCAGATAAATGAATATTTATGTGCATTCAAAAGTTTGCACAGGAATGTCCATAGCAGTTTTAAAGGAGATCAAAGTTTGAAACAACCAAAATGTCTTTCATAGGTAAATGATTTGGCAGCACTGAAAAGGAATGAACTCCATATTGATACACACAGCAACTTGGATAAATATCAAGGGTATTATAGTGAGTGGAAAAATGCCACTCAAGGGCATGATTCCATTTATATAACATTCTCAAACTGAGAAAATTAAAGTGATGAAGGACAGAGCAGTGATTGCCAGGGTTTAGTGATTGCCAGGGAGAAAGGTTACACATGACTATAATGAGACAGCATGAGAGAAATCTTCGTGGTGGTGAAATAATTCTAGATGTTGATTGAGATGATATTTACAGAGTCAACATTTTTGTGATAAAATTTGATTGAATTTAACATGTACATAGTACTTCTGTTGGCATCTTTGAAACTATACTATTGATATACACAATGTAAACATGGTGGGGGGGGGGGAGATCAGATGAAAGATGCAGGAGACTGTCCAGTTAAACCTTTGTCACTTGCATCACTACTTACAACAGCCAGGGCATGGAAGTGACCTACATGTCTATCAGCAGATGAATGGATAAAGAAACTGTGGGACATATATACAATAGAATATTACTTAACTAGAAAAAGAGCAAATTTGAGCCAGTTTTAGTAAGGTGGGTGAACCTATAACCTATTATACAGAGTGAAGTAAGTCAAAAAGAGAAAAACAAATATCAAATACTAATGCATATATGTATGGAATCTAGAAAAACGGTATTGATGAACCTATTTTCAGGGAAGGAATGGAGATGCTGGTGTGGAAAATGGATTTGTGGACATAGTCAGGGAGGGATAAAGTGGGACAAATGGAGAAAGTAGCATCAACATGTATATACTACTATGTGTAAAATAGATAGCTGGTGAGAAGTTGGTGTATAACACAAGAAGCCCAGTCTGGGACTCCGTGATGACCAAGGGGGATGAAAGTGGGGAGGATGGAGGAAAGGAAGCTCAAGAAAGAGGAGTTAAATGTATCATTATGGCTGATTCCCATTGTGTGGCAGAAACCAACAAAACACTGTAAAAATTTTAATAAAGCAAAAAAAAAAAAAAAATCAGCTCAGTTCAGTAACTCATTCGTGTCCGACTCTTTGCAACCCCATGGACCGCAGCGCGCCAGGCTTCCTTGTCCATTACCAACTCCTGGGGCTTGCTCAAACTCATGTCCTTTGAGTCGGTGAGGCCATCCAACCACCCCCCCTCAGTTGTCCCCTTCTTCTCCTGCCTTCAGTCTTTCCCAGCATCAAGGTCTTTTCCAGTGAGTCAACTCTTCACATCAGGAGGCCAAAGTATTGAAGTTTCAGCCCCAGCATCAGTCCTTCCAATGTATATTCAGGACTGATTTCCACTAGGATTGACTGGTTTGATCTCCTTGTAGCCCAAGGAACTCTCAAGAGTGTTCTCCAACACCACAGTTCAAAAGCATCAATTCATCAGTGCTCAGCTTTCTTTATATTCCAGCTCTCACATCCATACGTGACTACTGGAAAAGCCATAGCCTTGACTAGATAGACCTTTGTTGGCAAAGTAATGTCTCTGCTTTTGAATATGCTGTCTAAGTTGGTCATAACTTTCCTTCTAAGGAATAAGCATCTTTTAATTTAATGGCTACTGTTACCATCCTCAGTGATTTTGGAGCCCCAAAAATGAAATCTCTCAATGGTTCCATTGTTTCCCCATCTATTTCCCATGAAGTGATGGGACCGGATGCCATGACTTTAGTTTACTGAATGTTGAGGTTTAAGCCAACATTTTCACTCTCCTCTTTCACTTTCATCAAGAGACTCTTTAGGTCTTCTTTGTTTTCTGCCATAGGGTGGTGTCATTTGCATATCTGAGGTTATTGATATATCTCCCTGCAGTCTTGATTTCAGCTTGTGCTTTATCCAGCCCAGCATTTCACATGATGTACTCTGCATGGAAGTTAAATAAGGAGGGTCACAACATATAGCCTTGACGTACTCCTTTCCTGATGTGGAACCAGTCTGTTGTTCCATGTCCAGTTCTAACTGTTGCTACTTGACCTGCATACAGATTTCTCAGGAGGCAGGTCAGGTGGTCTGGTATTCCCATCTCTTGAAGAATTTTCCACAGTTTGTTGTGATCCACACAGTCAAAGGCTTTGGTGTAGTAAATAAAGCAGAAGTAGGTGTTTTTCTGGAACTCTCTTGCTTTTTTGATGATCCAATGATGTCAGCAAGTGGATCTCTGGTTCCTCTGCCTTTTCTAAATCCAGCTTGAACGTCTGGAATTTCACAGTTCAAGTACTGTTGAAGCCTGCCTTGGAGAATTTTGAGCATTGCTTTGCTAGCGTGTGAGGTGAGTGCAATTCTGTGGTAGTCTGAACTTTCTTTGGCATTGACTTTCTTTTGGATTGGAATGAAAACTGACCTTTCAATTCCTGTGACCATAGCTGACTTTTCCAAATTTGTTGGCATATTGAGTGCAGCACTTTAACACCATCATCTTCGATTATTTAAAACAGCTCAATGTGAATTCCATCACTTCCACTCAATTTGTTGGTAGAGATGCCTCCTAAGGCCCACTCGACTTCACACTCCAGGATATCTGGCTCTAGATGAGTGATCACATCATTGTGGTTACCTCAGTCATTAAGATTTTTTTGCATAGTTATTCTGTGTATTCTTGCCACTTTTTCTTAATATCTTCAGCTTCTCTTAGGTCCATATCATTTCTGTCCTTTATTGTGCCCATCTTTACATGAAATATTCCCGCTGTATCTCTAATTTAAATTTAGATTTAAATTTATTTAAAAATTTTAATAAACAAAAAATTTTTTAAAGTTATAAGCAAAATGTTTTTAAGGATACCTTGAAGAAGTCAAGAAAGTCATAACTCAAATCCCACAGCTTTGTGACCCCAGCTAGCTCTGTTTCAGGGAAGAGTCTGCATCACTAGAGAGCACACTCCAGGAAGACTACAGGTATTGGAAATGTTTCTTTGATTATTGCTGGTTGATGGGACAACCTGAATCCCTCTGGTAGCACTCTAAGACAAACAAGTTGAAGTTACTCTGAAGAAGTGAGGGCAGAGAAAGCCAGTCTAACCGGGAGATTGATTGACAGCTTGCAGAATGAAGTCATTTGCACTGCGAAGGTATCTCTCTGAGATCCCAGGAGAACTCCTGCCGTGCCACTGAGCTAAATAGGAGAAAACTTAGAAGGAAGGAGTCTCCCCATATAGGCTTTGTCTCTTAAAACAGGAGCCAGTATAAGTTTCAGAATGTAAAAGGATTAGGGGATTGACCCAGTGGGATAGCAGTGTTATAAATCTCTCCATGGGGTTCACAGCAAGATCCTTTGAGCAATTTAAAAGAAGGACATTGCCCATATGGGGAGACTCCTTCATTATCCGTTTTCTCCTATTTAGCTCGGTTGGCATGCAGGAAAGGAAACCTAGCAATCTATCTTTACAGTACAAACAACAATGGATTGCTAGGTTTCCTTTCCCAGAGATTCTCTTCAGAGAAGCCAGACCTGCGATCTTGCCTGTCTTTCTTGTGCTCACAGGACTTTTGGGGTTGGAGATAAAAGAAAACAGGTAGTGTGTAATCTAAATGACAGTCTCTCTCTTTTAAAATTTTTATTTTGTATTGGTATATAGTTGATCAAAAATGTTGTGTTAGTTTCAGGTGTATTGTTGTTGTTCAGTAGTTGCTAAGTCATGTCCGACTCTTTGAGGACCCCATGGACCCCAGGGACTCCAGGCTTCCCTGTCCCTCACCATCTCCTGGAGTTTTCTCAAACTCATGTCCATTGAGTCTATGATGCTATCCAACCATCTCATCCTCTGTAACTTCCTTCTCCTGCCCTCAATCTTTCCCAATATCAGGGTCTTTTCCAATGAATTGTCTCTTTACATCAGGTCACTGTTGCCATTTTTTCCTCATCTGTTTGCCATGGGGCCATATGCCATAATCCCAGTTTTTGAGTGTTCAGTTTTAAGTCAGCTTTTTCACTCTCCTCTTTCACCATCATCAAGAAACTCTAGTTCCTTTTTGCTTTCTGCCATTGGGGTATATAGCAAAATGATTCAGTTATACATATACATGTATCTATCCTTTTTCAAGTTATTTTCCATTTTAGGTTGTTAGAGAGTATTGAGCAGAGTTCCCTGTGCTATACAGTAGGAATTCTCTTTAAGACCCATCCTTTTGGTCACTCCTGAGTGTTTCCTATAGAATCCTAGGAGTTCCTCCAACTCTCCAGCAGAGGGACATCTGGCCTCATTTGTAAATCCAATTTAGGCTACCCAACTCTAACCTGATGCCCCTTGACACTCAGGATGAGGAAAGTGAGCAATGTCTAACTCTAGGATAAACTAAAAGCCATCACAGGCTTTACACAGAGTGAAACATTATGTTCCATACAGCTAACACAGCATTTGTGTGAGAGATAATATTGAAGGTTAGGAGGCATGTCAAAGGCAGCTAGGCTGTTGCCTAGTGACCAAATGTGGGGGAGCTGCACACATGTTAGGCTCTGATTAGATACAGATATGTCAGGGATGAGCCTCTGTCCTTTAGATGACATGATGCTGCACATTATGGATGCTGACAATGTTGCGTTATGTACTGCTTTGACAGGCAATTGATCTTTGCCCCTAAGGCTCTCAAGAAGAATGGCTTTCAGTAGTAGTATTGTGAATTTCAGATCATTTCTAGGTCAACATCCTAAGATATTACCTTTCTTACAACTTAACATCTTGTATAACAATGCACTTGATTTGATCCCTCTGGGAAACATTTATAATTATTTATTTATTATATTTTTATCTGCACTGGGTCTTTGCTGCTTTGTGCGGACTTTCTCTAGTTGCAGCAAGAAGGGAGCTACTCTTCTTCATGGTGCACGGGCTTCTCACGGCAGTGGCTTCTCTTGTTGAGGAGTACAGGCTCTAGGAATGGGCTTCAGTAGTTGTGGCATGCAGGCTGACTCAGAAGTTTCAGCTTGTGAGCTCTAAAGCATAGGCTCAGCAGTTGCAACACTCAGGCTTAGTTGCCCCTCGGCATTTGGGATCTTCCTAAAACAGGGATAAAACCCATGCTCCCTGCTCTGGCAGGCAGATTCCTATCCACTGTGCATCAAGGAAGTCCAACTGTGCATCAAGGAAGTCCCACTTTGCAAAAAACTTTAAATTTCTCTTCTCAAGGAGTCTATAGCTTAATCTAAAAGGTTGAGATCATTCCATGGCTTTCATGTGAGTAATAATAATAATAAATAAAAATTAAAATTAAAAAAATTTCAGGCAAAGATTGTTATGTCTGTGTTCTGTTGCACATAATTTTGTGCTGTAGCAAATTGCAAGTGGTTTCTGAGGACGCTTTTGGCAGCAGGACCACCTTGCTTCTAGTAGTATTGTATGAGGTGTGCATGCATATCATAATCTCCTCCACTTCCCTAAGCAGCTCTCTTTGTGGAAAAGTTTTTGCCCATGCAAGTTATTTCTATTTAACACATTCCCATATGAGGATTTCTAGCTAGTGTTACTATTTTTAAATCTCTTGGAGATGCAGTTGACTGAATTTATTTTATGGCAATTTGTAATAATTTATACTTTTATCACTAGTTTATAAGGATATCAGTTTTACAATAACGCTATTTTCACTGGATATTTTATGAGTTTTCATTTTATTCTGTGCCACTTTGATAAATGAAAGGTGGAATACTGGTCTAATACTTATAATGGGTAATGTCCTTCTCTATTAGTGAAGTGAAACATTTCCAATGTCACTTTCCATTTGTGTTTCTTTTTGTGTTTGTCACCTCATAGCTTTTGCCCATTTAGTTTACAGAAGTTTTAGTTTTTCTTCATTTTGTAATAAAAATCTTCATACTAAAAATCTTCATACTAAATTTATCTACATTTTAGAACTTTGAAATAGCTTTGAGTTTTCTCTCATTGCATCCTACCCTGTAGCTTCCCATTTTCCTGGATTTTGTTTTCTTCTCTCTGATTTTATAATGTCAACTGTTCTTTCTTAAATATTTCAGTTGAATATTTTGCCAATTTATTTTGAGTGTAATTAAAAAACTGTAATGTTATTGCCATTTATATCTCATTATATTTTAATTCAGGTCTTAAGCCTTTGGCATTGCTTAAATGAGATCATTTTCTTTGCATCAAATGATAGGATAAATGAGATGAAGTTGCTCAAGTCACCTGTGAGTGGATGATTTGTTGAAAACTATAAAAATAATAAATAAACTGTAAAGAAATTAAAAATCCTAGACCCATGTGCCAATTTTGAGGCTCAGCAAAGCCTCATGCCAATTTTGAGGCTCAGCAAAGCCTCTTTGCTGGACAGTTCTCAGCTGCAGCGGTCCTATTACGTACAAAGGGCATTTGCTGTTGGCATCTAAATAACTGAAGATTGGCAGGGAAGCCCAGTACTCTCTGACCCAAGGAGTTTACACGAAACTCCTTCTGAATCTCTGGAATACCTAGCCACGTGGATAACGTGCCGAAGATCCTCTGTAGCCAGGACAGTCCTGGGGTGGGGTTGTCATCCCAGAAAATACAGCTCTGTGCTGGGGGCGGGGAATGGACTTATGAGTTCATCTCCTCTTCTAGAATTTCAGCTTCTCAAATGAGACTGAATTGGACCTGGGGAGGAAGTTTCACCTTGCCCTATGTTGTAAAAGAAAAGAAGGGGCATTTGAGCCCAAATGCAGGTAAAATTAAGGGCAAGAGTTGTGAAGCAACTCCAGTCTAAACCCGAGTATTTGGGGTGTGAGATTCTTGACCATGGTTGGGGCTGAGCCATTGCAGGAGCGACAGAACCGTAACAGGTCGCTAGGTGGCAGATGAATACCACTTTTGCCGTGTACCTCACTGAGGCGCTTTATCCACCAAGAGAAGGGGGGCGGGATTTGGGGGCCCTGGATCCTTTCAGAACAGTAGAGATGCAGCAACGCTGATGGTCCCCATCCCTGAGAAGATAGTGATACCTTCAGAAACGTCCTTTTGCGCACTCTAGTAGGGTCAGGTGCTCATGAATATCTTCTTCCAAAACTCTTTGGTCCCCCCTTCCCACACCAGATCCTGCATCCAAGGAGCATCAGCCAGTTGCCAACTGACTTCCCTTGTATGTTAGACTCCGGTGTTATTCCCCATCTTCCCCCTGACCCACTGCAACCTGCACGATCTCAGTTCAATGAAGCCTGGTATTTCCTTTTTCCTGTTATATTTTGCAGGGAGCATGTTTCAATGCCATGTAGTTCCCTGAGCTCCTGGACACCCACCACCCACCAGAACTGACCAAGACCCCTTTGTTCTCCCCATGGCTAACAAACCTGGTACTTTGATCTGCAGGGAGATAGATGGTCACGGCTTTCCACATAACTTTAAGAAAATTTTCTGCTTCAAATTACAACCTTGTCTTGGCACTGACATGTCCCACTTAATTGATCTACTTGAGCCTTAGACACTCACCTACAAAATGGGAATAATGCCTACTTTGAAAGACTATTGTGAGGAATCAAAAGGATTAAAAACCTCCTCTTGATTCACCTTCATTGGTGTGTGAAGTTTTACTCTTACTTTAATCTTACATTCCAACTCCCACTGCAATTACTGCATAATTATAACACATGTAGCACTGTTTTGAAAAACAGTTCTGTCACCGCAGTATCTACTATTACTGGAAATTGTCTTGATGTTCAGCTGTATTTGGAGAGAATGGTAATACTTGGCTCCCAGTACCTAGAATAAAAATTAGAATAAAGACAAACACTTCCATATTATGCTGAAATTATATTTATATATAGATATAGATATTTACTTTTCTGCAGACAGCTTTTACTGATGAGTCATTTTAACATTCAAAGAATAGCTATTTTGATGCTACATAATCTGTACCAGAATGAGATGGACAGCTTCTCAATTCATTTCACAAAGTCAGCACAACTCTGATACCAAAACATAACAATTATAACACAAAACAGAGAATCACAGATCTCAGTTAAAAATACAGATGCCAAAATACCAAATAGAACAATAGCCAGTTGAAATCAACACCACATGAAAATGTACAAAGCTTTGGCAGATACAAAAGCAAATTGAAATCCAAACTTACAGACACGGAACTTAAACAGAAACACCAGAAACAAAACGTCCCCCCCACCCCACCCTGTCAGTGGCCTTAGGCCGGGGACCCAAAGGAACCATGAGATATCGGCTAAACAATATTAATGGGGAGGGGGGCTGCTGGTGGGGTCGTCGGTTTTATCATCGGGGCCAGACTCATCCTCATCCAGATCTTCAGACTCACACTCTGCCAGTGCTTCATAGTACTGGTATGGCCAGCAACGTGGGTCTTTCTTATACAGCCTGGCCAAAAACTTCAGGACAATCATCTTGCTGGTTTCAAGGAATGCTCGGGGGCCCCAGAGGAACTCATGCTCTTCTGGCTCAGTAAAGGGGATTCGCCTGTACTCCAGGTACTTCTCCCTTACAAACACTTCGGTGATGAGCTTCTTTGTATTTCCGAAGAGACCATGTGTCTCCCGGATATTCAGCCCTAATTTGCACAGAAAAGTAAAAATCAGGTCCTCCCTGACACAATTGCCTTTCATAAAGATGAGGCTCAGAACCACCATCAGGAGGCCTACCTTGGGCCTGTCCAAATAGGATGCACCTGTGTCACCCTTCCGACCCTTGTTGATGAGAATATAAGAGTGGTTTTGGGGATCAATTTCCTTCAACTGATAACCAAAAACACACTCCAGCTTGTGGCTGGCACGGCTGATGATTTCTAAGCACTCATCTTTATATTCACGGATGATGAATTTCACCATCTCTGAGCGCTTAATGGGCACCTTGGCTTGGTCCTTAACCAAGAGGAACTGCACCAGTGCATTTGCTCGCTCATCCAAGGGAGACAGCGGTTGAGTCTCCAGCTTGGGATCATATTGGGTGGCACCAAATCCCTGAGCAAGAGTAGGGAGCTCAGAGATGATCAAGGACGGAGGGCTAACTGGGCTTTCCCAGAGACCCAGGGCCCTTGAGGTGCTCGGGCCCTCCCAGGCACTCAGGGCCCAAGAAGTGCTGGGCCCTTCCCAGCCACTCAGGATCTGGGAGGTACTCAGGCCCTCCCAGCCACTCAGGATTCGGGAGGTGCTTGGGCCCTCCCAGTCACACAGGAATTGGATGGGGGTTTGTACCTCCCAGTCATTCAAGTCTAGACTTTCCCAGCGCCTGGGGGCCTGCCAGTGACACATGTTCAGCATCTTGCCACTGCTATCCCCCTCTTCTGTATTCAGATGCTTCTTCTTCCGGGTGGCCTTGCCTGAGCGACGTGGTGGCTCAGCAGAGGTCTTTGAGGCCTCTTGAGTGATGCCCATCACTTGTGGGGCAGCTGCGGTTGCCATCAGGATACTTGGTCCTGCCTTGGATGCCTTTGAGGAATTCACATTGGGCTGTGGAACCCATGGGATTGCAGGCAGGGCCTCAATGCAGGCAAACGGATCCTGCAGAGTAAATGGCAGTGACTTTGGGGCCTCTGAGGTGGCAGATGGGCCCTTGAAGGCATTAGAAGAGGCAGGCTGGAACTGGGAGGTAGATGGAAAGACCCTTGCGGTGGCATTAAAGGTCTCAGATGTGGCAGGCAAGTTTTTCCAGGGAGTCGGCAGGTGTGCTCCAGCAGGTGGCATTGCCCTGGGAGCACAGAAAGTGCCACCGAAGATCATCCGGTCTTTTAGAGGAGCCTTGCGTTCCTTTGAAGAGGTCCTACGATCTTTTGAAGAGGTCCTTCGGTCTATAGAAGAAGCCCTAGATTCTCCTGATGGAGTCATCAATGATTTAGCAGAGCCCATGGGAAAATTTGCCCCTGCTAAGGGGGCTCCAGGCTGGCCCTGCAGGACTGCAGGGGGGCCCTGCCAGGAGGGCTGGAGTTGCACGGATGGCAGCTCTGCCTGCGAGCCCGAGAGCTGGGCCTGCTGGGTGGGTAGTTGGATTTGAAGGGCCTTTTGGGAGGCGGGGGCCCCCTGAAAGGGCTGCTCCAGCTGAACCAGTGGTGGGCCCTGCCTCTGGGCCTCCTGGGTGGGCAGGGACTGCCAGAATTGCCCCTGAGCTTTCGGAGCCTGCCAGGCCAGGCTGGCCTGGGCTTGCTGAACTTCCTGGAACTCCATGGATGTTGGCATCTCCTGCGGCACTGGAGGTTGGCCTTTTGGTGCCTGCCAGATAATGGGTGGGCAGTGCACAGCCTGAGGGGCCGACAGTGGGACTGGTAGAGGGGCCGGCATCACAGTCGGGGGTGCCTGCGGAACAGCAGGAGGTGCGGTCGGCATTTGCGGTGCTGGAGGGGCTGTTGGCACCTGGGGGGCCGCCCGAATTGGTGGGGCCGCCCTCAACTGCGGGGTAGGCAGTCGAGTTTGTGGGGCCTGCCGCAGCGGTGGCGGGGGTGGCAGGGCCTGCCAGAGAGGCGGTGGGGTGGCCAGGACCTGCGGGGCAGGGCGGATGGGTGGCGGTGCCTGGCGGATCAGTGGTGGTGCCTGGCGTATTGGGGGTGGGGCCTGGCGAATGGGTGGTGGGCCCGGGCGGATGGGCGGTGGGCCAGGGCGGATGGGTGGTGGCCCAGGGCGCACAGATAGAGGTGCCTGCCAAGCGATTGTCGGACCAGGCCAGGTGACCTGTGTGGTCGACCAGCCCAGGGGTGTGGCCGGCCAGCCTTGTGGTGGGGCCTGCCATCCCGGAGAGGTGGACTGCCAGCCCGGGGGAGTGGCCAGCTGCGCCGGTGGGGCCTGTGGGCCCTGGGGAACAGCCGGAGGAGCCCTTATAACCTGTGACTGGATCTGCAGGATCAGAGGCTGAGCCTGTGGGGCCCAGGAAGCCATAGGCTGCGCAGGTGGGGCCGGCGCCGGCGGCTGAACTATCGGGGCTCCAGTCGCTGGAGGCTGGGTGATCGGAGGTCTCGAGCCTGCAGGATGGATCATCATGACTCCAGGACCTGGAGGCTTGGCCATCGGAGCTCCTAGAGGAGGAGGCTGGGCCATCAGGGGTGCCGGAGGTGGAGGCTGGGCTATCGGAGCTCCCGGAGCAGGAGGCTGAACCATCAGGACTCCCGGAGTCAGAGGCTGGGGAATCAGGACTCCCGGAGCTGGAGGCTGCGCCATCGGGGTCCCCGGAGGGGGAGGATGGGCCATTGGGGTCGCCGGCGGAGGAGGAGGGTGCGCCATCGGGGTCCCCGGAGGAGGAGGGTGCGCCATCGGAGTCCCCGGAGGAGGAGGGTGCACCATCGGGGTCCCGGGAGGAGGAGGATGGGCCATCGGGGTCCCAGGAGGCGGAGGATGTGCCATCGGGGTCCCCGGAGGAGGAGGATGCGCCATGGGGGCTCCGGGAGCCGAAGGATGCATCATCAGGACCCCCGGAGTCGGAGGCTGGGCCAGCGGGGCTCCCGGAGGGGGAGGATGGATCATCAAGACTCCGGGAGTCGGAGGCTTGCCCATCGGGCCCCCCAGAGGGGGAGCCTGGACCATCGGGCCCCCTAGGGATGGAGGCTGGGACATGGGCGCCACGGGGGCAGGCGGCTGGCCCTGCGGAGCCTCCCAAGCAGGCTGCGGTGCCTGCCAAGCGGCCAGTGAAGCCTGCAAATCAATCGGAGGTGGGTCCCAAGGGACTGGAGGGGCCCGCGAGGAGGCGGGCGGGGCCCGCATCAGAACCGTAGGGCGGCTATAGACCGCGGGCTTAGGGGCCTCCTCCGGGGGACTCGGATCTCCCAGATTCTTACTTAGCTGCGACATGTCCTTTTGCTCTGACAGCTGGTGAGCCTTTTCCTCCGACAGCTGCTGGGCCTTTTCCTCCAGAGAGAAGAGAATGCCTACGTGGCTGCTGAGAGGAGTCCTCCCTGCTGACTGGTGAATAGGAAGTGAGTGCCCTTAGCTCTGCAGCTTTCCGCAGTAAGGAGGAGGGGGGAAGGGGGCTCGATCCCGCCCCTTCCCCGCCCCCGACCACCACAAGTGGATAGTGCAGAGGGGCGTCTACCAGAAATCCTAGCGGATACAAGATCCCTCCTCACTCTGCCCAGTCCCCAAATGCAGCCTGGTCAGATTCCCCATGGGTGAGTTTTCACAGGGGAGTGACAGGGACAGATTTATGTTTTAGAAATCCCTGTTCTGCAGTATAGAGTTGTGAACAGACCACTGGGAACATGGAAGGTATCCAAGAGGGGGAAGATGGTGTGGTCTGAGCTCAGATACAGCAAAACCGGAGCCAGAGGGAAGAAAAGAAAATACACACACACACACACACACACACACACACACACACACACACACAAGCATACATATATATCTCAAGACTCACAGTAGACAGCTATTATATTTTAATGTAAATGTGAAAGAGGAGGAGAAGTCCCGGGAAAGTGGAAGAATTGCTAGGGTGGATGATTCTCACAGGGACACACTGGAGGCTCCTAATGAAGAGAAATTGATGATTATTGGGTGGGACACAGGCATTTACTGTCCTGTGGACCTGCCAAAGAGGATAGCCTGCAGACACTTTTGTATAAAAGCTTGGGATTCAGAAGAAAAGTGAATTGGGATCCAGATACTCTTCATGGAAATAGAGCTGCTGCAGGGATCGTGGTGCAGAAGAAAAGTGAGATTTAGAGTGAAATTACTGAGATAGGTCTTAGAGCTTGCAGGCATTTTCAAACACAGGCAGAAAAAGGACATCCAAGAATAGAGAGATAAGGAAAGAGACCCTGGAAGTTGAGATGTTCCAGACATCCATGAGAGATAGCATTTTTAGTATGGGTGGTGGATTCCTCTGGAGTAAATGGAATGAAAGAACAAGGTAGGTTTCCTGCTGCTTATTTTTCAGTTGCAGAGCAAGAAAGAAATTGTAACAATGACAACAAAAAATGAACTAGAAAATATTAAAATAGGGAAATGAATAGACCCACAGTTCATATATAGGGAAAACAGATAAACAGCATCACACAGAATTGGGTGTGTGTGTGTGTGGAAATTTAGCTTACAAATTAAACAAGCAATGTATTAACAGATAAAGTAGAAGGTATCAAATGTATTGAGTAACAGTATACTATTTCATGCTGAAAGGAAATGACAGTCAGCTCCTTCTGGTTAGTTTCCTGGAAAATACGCAAAATATTAAATATCAAGGATGTTTAATTTAGCATAGGCTATTTGCAGCCTAGGGCAAGAGTCTGAAGTGACCAAAAAAAAAAAAAAAAAAAAGTGTGAAAGATACCACAAGGGGGCAGATGAGAATGATGAAGGCTAAACCCCACTCCTCCTGCAGTATTGTTTGCTGCTGCTACTAAGTCGCTTTAGTTGTGGCCAACTCTGTGTGACCCCACAGATGGCAGCCCACCAGGCTGCTCCATCCCCGGGATTCACTAGGCAAGAATACTGTTAGCTAGTAGTCCTCAAATGTAGTAATTTATGAATCCCAATGAAAGCATAACACATGCCCAAGTTTATTACTGCCTTAAATAATGAAATGGCAACTTGAGAGTGAGGTTTCAGTAGTTTTTTTCTGACCGTTGAAGAGATGAGAAATCTGAATTTTTATCCCCTAGGAGCGTTTTCTTTTCAGAAGCAGTAGTTCTTCTCTGGTGCCTGATGATGTGTCACGCTGCCATACTCACAGAAAGATGCTTCTGAAGAGTGGACACACCATATCTCATGGTTTGGGGTCCCTCTTATGGGTTGATAATAGTCCATAAAAGAGTTCTCAGTTTGATGAGGTTAAGAACTGACTACTTCACTGAGCCCATCTGTCAACCGTCACCCTCATGTTTCCCTATTATCAACCATGTCACATACTAGTTGGTGGCTGTGGATGGCTTTAGGAAAATCAGTTTATTTTTCAGCTAGTTACATTTCTACCCTCACTAAAGCACACTTCTTCTTCCTTTAATTCTGATATATAAATTCATCAGAGATTAAGTTCTCCCACTAACCATTTGTTTTTCAGGATTATGGTGGATTTAACCTTTGGTCCATCATGCTGTGGGTCATCCCACAGAGTAAATGATTGCCAGCAGAGCCCAGTTGTTCTCACAGAGGCTAGGGCTTAATGAATAGCACTGCCACACAATGTCAACTCCCACCAAATCCTTTATGTCAAAATCCTTTACCCTTACTTTATACTTGGGACTGATACGTAAACCTAAAAAATGATCAGGAATTATGTGGGGGGTGTAGATGCCATTATAAATGGAAAATAGTTAAAGTAGCACCTTTGCAACTCTTTGGTAATGTTACTGAACTATCTGAGAAAAATTAAGGTGTAAGTACCCAGTGATTCTGGTGGGTCAAGTAATGATGAGTGAATTGGGTTTTTTCTTCCCTGGAAAATAATATGCCTATTTTAGACAGTCACAGATCTCAGACCCAGGCCACTTGACAAACTAGCTACCCCAAAATTTCCTACTTCCAGTATCAGTCACATATGAAGAATTAAGTGAAATATTGACCCTTTTGAAGGCTGACTGTCTTCATAAAAGCATTCCCAATAATGTCCTCAGTCTAATGGATGTGAACTACAAGCCTTAAATAGATCTCTAAAACCCCCCTCTTCTCCTTGTAGATTCTTCTAGCTTCCCGAAGTTCCCACCACCCTTTTGTATATGTGCTCTCCCATTCCATACCTCTGACCCAAGTGTTGTCAAATTCCCACCCTTTCTTCTCATGAAACAGCTTAAAAATTGAAGGTACATCAGAAAGAAAAGACATATACACAAAACATTCATGGAATGTAGGTGTCTGTATGCTTCCTAATCAGAAAGAACTTTCAATATTTCCTAAGTATAAAACAGAAAGGTAACAAAATTAATGGAAAAGATTGGGGTGCGAGAAATGAGGAGACACAAATAAGAGTGGGAAATTACTGGCCAGATGAATAAAGTTTCTGTACATTTCTTTATTGTCTGGATCACAGCAAGCATAGTATCTCCTTGCAGACTCGAGTCTTTTGGTTCAATCTTATATTCCCATCCCATTCTGAGTGTTCAATAAGGAGCTAGTGGATGAAAGTGTAAGATTAGTACTAGAAGTGCCCATCTTTCATTCTGTGATAGCTTTAGACTTGGTGTAAATATCGATGTCAGTAAAATAATGTTATGATTTTCATAGTCTAAAATTATTTATTTATGAATTGTCTTCTATTAAGGATTTAGTATGTGCTTGACATGGTGCTGTGTTCAGAGAAAAATCTGACATTAGATCTTACAGATACAGAGGGATATGAATATGCTATTTTTAGTGCAATAAAATAGTTTGCACTGTTTAAAACTCATATTGATTATCAGTTCAGTCGCTCAGTCATGTCCAGCACTTTTCAGCCCCACGAATCGAGCACACCAGGCCTCCCTATCCATCACCAACTCCCAGAGTTCACTCAGACTCACGTCCATCAAGTCCGTGATGCTATCCAGCCATCTCATCCTCTGTCGTCACCTTCTCCTCCTGCCCCCAATCCCTCCCAGCATCAGAGTCTTTTCCAATAAGTCAACTCTTTGCACGAGGTGGCCAAAGTACTGGAGTTTCAGCTTTAGCATCATTCCTTCCAAAGAAATCCCAGGGCTGATCTCCTTCAGAATAGATTGGTTGGATCTCCTTGCAGTCCAAGGGACTCTTAAGAGTCTTCTCCAACACCACAGTTCAAAAGCATCAATTCTTCGGCGCTCAGCCTTCTTCACAGTCCAACTCTCACATCCATACATGACCACAGGAAAAACCATAGCCTTGACTAGACGGACCTTAGTCGGCAAAGTAATGTCTCTGCTTTGACAGGTTGGTCATAACTTTTCTTCCAAGCAGTAAGCGTCTTTTAATTTCATGGCTGTAGTCACCATCTGCAGTGATTTTGGAACCCAAAAAAATAAAGTCTGACACGGTTTCCACCATTTCCATATCTATTTCCCTGAAATGATGGGACCAGATGTCATGATCTTCGTTTTCTGAATGTTGAGCTTTAGGCCAACTTTTTCACTCTCCACTTTCACTTTCATCAAGAGGCTTTTTAGTTCCTCTTCACTTCTGCCATAAGGGTGGTGTCATCTGCATATCTGAGGTGATTGATATTTCTCTCAGCAATCTTGATTCTAGCTTGTGTTTCTTCCAGTCCAGCGTTTCTCATGATGTACTCTGCATAGAAGTTAAATAAGCAGGGTGACAATACACAGCCTTGACGCACTCCTTTTCCTATTTGGAACCAGTCTTGTTATTTTGGAACCCAAAAAAATAAAGTCTGACACGGTTTCCACCATTTCCATATCTATTTCCCTGAAATGATGGGACCAGATGTCATGATCTTCGTTTTCTGAATGTTGAGCTTTAGGCCAACTTTTTCACTCTCCACTTTCACTTTCATCAAGAGGCTTTTTAGTTCCTCTTCACTTCTGCCATAAGGGTGGTGTCATCTGCATATCTGAGGTGATTGATATTTCTCTCAGCAATCTTGATTCTAGCTTGTGTTTCTTCCAGTCCAGCGTTTCTCATGATGTACTCTGCATAGAAGTTAAATAAGCAGGGTGACAATACACAGCCTTGACGCACTCCTTTTCCTATTTGGAACCAGTCTTGTTTCATGTCCAATTCTAACTGCTGCTTCCTGATCTGCATACAGATTTCTCAAGAGGCAGGTCAGGTGGTCTGGTATTCCCAACTCTTTCAGAATTTCCCACAGTTTATTGTGATCCACACAGATAAAGGCTTTGGCATAGTCAATAAAGCAGAAGTAGATGTTTTTCTGGAATGCTCTTGCTTTTTCCATGATCCAGCGGATGTTGGCATTTTGATATCTGGTTCCTCTGCCTTTTCTAAAGCCAACTTGAACATCAGGAAGTTCACAGTTCACGTATTGCTGAAGCCTGGCTTGGAGAATTTTGAGCATTACTTTACTAGCATGTGAGATGAGTGCAATTGTGCGGTAGTTTGAGCATTCTTTGGCATTGCCTTTCTTTGGAATTGGAATGAAAACTGACCTTTTCCAGTCCTGTGGCCACTGCTGAGTTTTCCAAATTTGCTGGCGTATTGAGTGCAGCACTCTCACAGCATCATCTTTCAGGATTTGAAACAGCTCAATTGGAATACCATCACCTCCACTAGCTTTGTTCGTGATGATGCTGTCCAAGGCCCACTTGAGTTCACATTCTAAGATGTCTGGCTCTAGATTAGTGATCACACCATTATGATTATCTGGGTCGTGAAGATTCTTTTTGTACAGTTGGTCAATGCAAATAACTGAATACTCACTTCTGCTTGGTGTGTGCAGATGGGGTTGTGATTCTGGCAGTAGCAATGAAAAGAAAAAAAAAGAAAAAAAAATCCAAAGCTGTAGGAAATTCATACATGTTCTCCAGATAGATGAAGCACTAAAAGAAAAAAAGAACAGAGTATGTCAGAAGTACAGGCATTTTAAAGAAGAATTGCAAGAGGTTCATAAAAATAGTGTAACTGCTGTTTATTGAATTGCTATTATTTGACCAAATATCATCCTACAAGCTTTCTACACATTGCATATTTCTCACAAAGTCCACAAGTGTTTAGCCCCATTTTACACATCAAGAAATTGAGGCTTCAGATGATAATTAACTTGTGGCAGATCCAGCAATCTACAGCAGAATCTGGAACTGAAACCTGATCTCTTTTTTGCCAAAAGGGAGCATTTTTGGCCATTACACTGATGCTGCCAAAAGTTTTTGTTTATTTAAAATATAATTAACATATCATCTTGTTGTTTATTTGCTAAGTTGTCTCCAACTCTTTCGTGACCCCATGGACTGTAGCCCATCAAGCTCCTCTGTTCATGAGATTCCCCATACAAGAATACTGGAGCAGGTTTCCATTTACTTCTCCAGGTGATCTTCCTGACCCAAAGGTCAAACCCATTTCTTCTGCCTTAGCAAGTAGATTCTTTACCACTGAGCCACCTGGGAAGCCCCAGCAAACAGTTAAATGAGCTTTGTTACCAAGTAGCCATCTGTCAAAACAAGATGTTCTTATCAAATAAAAGCCCAATCAATTCCTTCTCCTCCAAAAGCAACCACTATTTGGAGTTGGGCTTCCCAGGTGGTTCCATTGTAAAGAATTCACCTGCCAAGCAGGAGATGAAGTTCATTCTCTGAGTCAGGAATATCCACTGGAGAAGGAAATGACAACCTACCCCAGTATTCTTGCCCAGGAAATCCCATGAGCAGAGGAACCTGGTGGGCTATAGTCCTCAGGATTGCAAAAGAGTTTGACATGACTTAACAACTGAACAACAACTACAAAACTTGGAAATACACGTATCTTTTAAAATTAGAGTTTTCTCCAGATATATGCCCAGGAGTGGAATCACTGGATCATATGGAAACTCTATTTTTAGTTTTTTAAAAAATGTATTGGGATATAATTGCTTCATGATATTGTGTTAGTTTCCACTGTTCAAGTATAAGTGTACACATAACCCTTCGCTCTTGGATCTCCCTCCCCTGACATTACACCCAGCCAGCTCACCGCTGAGCTCCTATGTTAAATAGCAGGTTCCCACTAGCTATCTCCATATATATTTTCCATACTACCTTCAGCAACCAACTAATAGTGTAGGTGGGTTTCCTTTTCTCCACACCCTCTCCAGCATTTGTTACTGTAGACTTTTTGATGGTGTTCATTCTGACTGATGTGAGGTGATATGGCACTATAGTTTTCTTTTGCATTTCTCTAATAATTAGTGATGTTGAACATCTTTTCATGTACAAAGGAACCACTTCCTGATTTATTTCACCAAATATCAGTTCTACCTGTTACTGAATTTCATATAAATCCAATCAATATAGTGCATATTATTTTTAAAGTGTCTGGATTTAACTTTTTTAGATTAAACATGTTACTTATATTAGAAGTTTGCTACTTTCTATGGCCAACTACAATTCTTATATGAACTGCCCAGTTTGTTTACCTATTACCTGTTGACATTGAGATATCTATATTTTGGAGATAGTATAAAAATACTGTTTGAAAATTCTTATAAAATTCTTCATTTTCAAGTATCTTTAGCAAATGTCAGACTATGGGTAATAGAGCAGATGTGTATGTGTGTGTGTGTGTGTTTATTAGGAACTGTGACAGTTATCCATAGTTAGGTTAGAACGCTTTATGTACACTCTTCCAGAATGCATGAGAATCCCAGGTGCTTGGCAGCTTTTCAAGGTTTTGAATTGTCAGTCTTTTTTTTTTTTTTAATTAATTTTGGTCATTCTACAAACGTGCTCAGTTGCTTCAGTCGTGTCTGACTCTTTGCAGTTCTGTGGACTGTAGCCCACCAGGCTCCTCTCTCCATCAGATTTTCCAGGCAAAAATACTGGAGTGGGTTGCCATGCCCTCCTTCAGGGGCTCTTACTGACCCAGGGATTGAACCTGTGTCTCTTGTGTCTCCTGCACTGCCAGTGAGTTATTTTCCCACTGAGCCATCAGGGAAGTCCTTTGATCATTTTAGCAGATTTGAAACTGACTGTATAATTTTGTGCTCCTCTGAGCAATGTATGAGTGTTCCATTTGCTCCTCATCCTTGGCAAAACTGAATGTGATTGGCCGTTTTGGTAAGAAATGGTGTATCAATCTTTTTTTGTCTGTATGTTTGTTTATTAATAGATCATTTTTGAGCAGTTGTAGATTCCCCCAAAATTGAGGGGAAATTTAGGGTTCTCATATAATCTTTGACCATTCCACACAAAAACACAACTTCTCCCAATATCAGCATCCTGTACCAGAGGGTACATTTGTTATGTTCATGAACCTATATAGAAATGGGCTTCCCTTGGGCTCATCTGGTAAAGAATCCACCTGCAATGCAGGATCTGGGTTGGGAAGACTCCCCTGGAGAAGGGAAAGGCTACCTACTTCAGTATTCTGGCCTGGAGATTTCCATGGATTGTATAGTCCATGGGATTGCAAAGAGTCAGACACAACTGAGTGACTTTCACTTTATATAGAAACATCATTGTCATCCAAAGTCTGTAACTTATGTTAAGTTTGCCTCTTGGAGTTCTGTGGGTTTTGACAACATATAATGACATGTGTCCACCTTTATAACATGCAAGAATAATTTCACTATCCTAAAAATCCTCTATGCTCCAATATTCACTGTGTGTGTGAGTGTGTGTGTGTGTGTGTGTGTGTATTCAGTCACTCAGTTGTGCCCAACTCTTTGTAAGCCTATGGACTGTAACCCACCAGACTCCTCTGTCCATGGGATTTTCCAGGTATGAATATGGCAGTGGGTTGCCATTTCCTACTTGAAGGCATCTTCCTGATTCATAGATGGAATCCACATCTCCTAAATCGTCCCCATTGTGCTGCCTGGAAAACACCCTTCCTACTCCCTATGCCCTGGAAAATACTGACATTTTTAATGTCTCCATCGATTTGCCTTTTCCACAATATCATATACTTGGAATCATACATAAACTTTTCAAGTTGGCTTTTTTCACCTACTAAGATGCAATTAAGATTCTTCCAAGATCTCATGGCTTGTGAGACTGCTTCATTTTTAGCACTGAATAATATTCTATTGCCTGGATGTATCACCATTTATCTATTCACCTATGAAAGGGCACCTCAGTTGCTTCCAAATTTTAACAAATGTGAATAAAGCTGCCATAAACTTCCATGTGTAGGTGACTCATTTCTTTTCAATTTGGTATAATATTCTACTGTGTGGAGGTGCCATAGTTTATTAGCATTCACTTATTGTAGACATGTTAGTAGCTTCAAAGTTTGGACAATTATGAATAAAACTGTTATAAACATTTGCATGAAGATTTCTGTGCTGGCATATATTTCAAGTCATTTACATGAATTTCAGAGAGAAAAATGCTGAATTGTATAAGAGTATATTTAATTTCATAAGAAACTGCCAAAACCAACTTCCAAAGTTGCTGTACTTGGAGACTATTCCTATTGAGTTGGCCAAAATTTCATTCAGATTTTTCTAAAATATGTTACAGAAAAACCCGAGCTGACTTTTTGGCCAACACAATGTATCTTCTTTGTGTATTTCATTCTGTTTCCAATTTTTTAGTTGTGTTGACGTTATACTGCTTTTTGTTGTTGTTGTTTTGTTTTATTTATTTATTTATTTCTTGCCTGACCATATCTTGGTCTTTTATTGGTGTGACAATAGCACAGGGATTTTGAGCTGCCAGATGCATAATCATCTTAGAAATTACATTGTTCAGATTTTCAATTTTCTCATTTGCCAGTTTGGGTAATTTTTGTTTCTAAGGATTTTTTTCTGTTTCATCTAAGTTGTCAACTTAAAGGTATTAATCTGCCTTTATTAACATTTAACAATTTGCTAATTTTTAAACAGCTTTAAGTTAATGATTTCCTTTATTAAATGGAGATCAAAATCAACAAAATGCCCCTTTATTATTCTTTTAATGAATGTAAAATATTCAGTATTGTCTCTCATTCCTGTCATAAATGATTTGTTCTGTCTTTTGCTTTCTTTCTCCTTTTATTAATATTTCTAGACATTACTCATTTTCACACTCTTTTCACAAAATAACTGATGTGTAATGGTCTCCATTGTTGATCGGTTTTGTTTTTCATTTATTTCAGGTCTTATTTCTATTCTATTCATCCTTCTACTTTAATTTTGATTTATTCTTTTTCTATATTGGTAATATGCAAGCTTAGGTAATTTATTTTAAATAGTTCCTTTTTTGAAGTGTGTGCATGCCTGCTAAGTTGCTTCAATCATGTACAACTCTTTGTGACCCTATGGACTGTGGCCCCACCAGGCTCCTCTGTCAATGGGGATTCTTCAGGCAAGAATACTGGAATGGGCTGCCATGCCCTCCTCCAGAGGATCTTCCTGACCCAGGCATCTAACTCAAGTCTCTTAAGTGTCCTGCATTGTCAAGCAGGTTCTTTACCACTAATGCCACCTGGGAAGTCCCCTCTTTTGTAGTGCTGTGCTGTGCTCAGTTACTTCAGTCATGTCCAACTGTTTGTGACTCCCATGGACTGTAGCCTGCCAGGTTCCTATGTCAATGGGGATTCTCTAGGCAAGGGTTGCTGTGGCCTCCTCCAGGGGATCTCCCCAACCTAGGAATTGAACCCATATCTCCAGTGTCTCCTACATTGCAGGCAGGTACTTTACCCACTGAACCACCTGTGAAGCCCCTCTTTTGTAACATAGGTAATTAAAACTACAAATATCTCTTTCAGCCTTACTTTAGAAGTATGTTATAAATTTTGGTTTTAATTAAAAAGCAGAGATATTACTTTGCCAACAAAGGTCCATCTAGTCAAGGCTATGGTGTTTCCAGTGGTCATGTATGGATGTGAGAGTTGGACTGTGAAGAAAGCTGAGCACTGAAGAATTGATGCTTTTGAACTGTGGTGTTGGGGAAGACTCTTGAGAGTCCCTTGGACTGCAAGGAGATCCAACCAGTCCATTCTTAAGGAGACCAGTCCTGGGTGTTTATTGGAAGGACTGATGCTGAGGCTAAAAACTCCAGTACTTTGGCCACTTCATGCGAAGAGTTGACTCATTGGAAAAGACCCTGATTCTGGGAGGGATTGAGGGCAGGAGGAGAAGGGGACAACAGAGGATGAGATGGCTAGGTGGCATCACTGACTTGATGGACATGACTTTGAATAAACTCCGGGAGTTGGTGGTGGGCAGGGAGGCCTGGCATGCTGCAATTCATGGGATCACAAAGAGTCGGACACAACTGAGAGACTGAACTGAAATGAATTATCATTCATTTCAAAATATTTTATGCTTTTCTTTGTTTTGTTTGATTTATATGTTATTTGGAAATACGTCACTTAATGTCCAAACTTTTGTATGTATTACGCATGTTTTCTTAACATTAATTTCATTCCACTGAAATCTGTGATCAAAGAATATTGCTAATATTTTTTCAGTTATTGTAAATGTATTAAAGCTTGAATTTAGAGCTCAACATAAGGTGTACTTTGAAAAATGTCCTGTGATTAAAAATGGTGTTCTGCCGTTGACTGATCATGTATTTGTCACTTAGGTCAATTAGATTGAGCATGGTGTTCACATCTTCTGTATCATAGATTATTTTTCTTATCTGTTTGTTCTATCAATTAATCAGAAAGGGTTAGAAAGAATCTAACACTTGGTGGATTTGTTTGATAGTGAATTTGTTTATTTCTTTCTTTACTTAAAAATTTTAATCTATTATAAGATCTTTTCTTGGAACATACATTATGTACATGATTATGTATTTTTGATAAAGTGACACTTTTCTGTTACTCTCCCATGGGAAATATATGTGTGTGTGTGAGTGTGTGTGTGTATGTGTGTGTCTGTGTGAAATTTATGGTTTATTTAAAAGACGCTTACTCCTTGGAAGAAAAGTTACGACCAACCTAGATAGTATATTCAAGAGCAGAGACATTACTTTGCCGACTAAGGTCCGTCTAGTCAAGGCTATGGTTTTTCCTGTGGTCCTGTAGGAATGTGAGAGTTGGACTGTGAAGAAGGCTGAGTGCCAAAGAATTGATGCTTTTGAACTGTGGCGTTGGAGAAGGCTCTTGAGAGTCCCTTGGACTGCAAGGAGATCCAACCAGTCCATTCTGAAGGAGATCAACCCTGGGATTTCTTTGGAAGGAATGATGCTAAAGCTGAAACTCCAGTACTTTGGCCACCTCATGCGAAGAGTTGACTCATTGGAAAAGACTTTGATGCTGGGACAGACTGGGGGCAGGAGGAGAAGGGGAGGACAGAGGATGAGATGGCTGGATGGCATCACTGACTCGATGGACGTGAGTCTGAGTGAACTCCGGGAGATGGTGATGAACAGGCAGGCCTGACGTGCTGTGATTCATGGGGTCACAAAGAGTCGGACACGACTGAGCAACTGAACTGAACTGAACTGATAGAGGTATTATTATCATGTGATTATGGAGGCTGGCAAGTCAAAAAATCTGCAGGGTCAGTCATCAGGCTGGAGACCTAGAGGAGCAAATGATTTAATTCCAGTCTGAATTAGAAGGACTGAGAACCAGCAGAGCTAACAGTGTAATTCCAACCTGAGGACCATTAGGTTTGAAACCCAGTCAGAGCTATTGTTGCAGCTCAAGTCCAAAGAGAGGCAAAAAAAAAAAAAAAAAAAAAAACAGTGTCCCAGTTCCAAGGCCATTAGACAGAAATAATTCTCTTTCTTGGGGGGAGGGTCAGCCTTTTTGTTCTATTCAGTCATTCAACTGATTAGATAAGGCTTATCCACATTGTGAAGGACAATATTCTGTACAGGTGACTTTGGGCACCTGATGCAAAAAACTGACTCATTTGAAAAGACCCTAATGTTGGGAAAGAGTGAAGGCGGGAAGAGACAGGGATGACTGAGGATGACATAGTTGGATGGCATCACCAACTCAATGAACATGAGTTGGAGTAAATTCTGGGATTTGGTGATGGACAGGGAGACCTGGCATGCTACAGTCCATGCGGTCGCAGAGTCGAACATGACTGACTGACTGAACTGAGTCTACTGACTCATATATAAATGCTAATCATATATAAAATAACTTTACAGAAACACCCAAAATAATGTTTGACCAAATCTGGCCACAATGTGCTCCAGTCAAGCTCACACATAAAATTAACAGTCACACTTAGGTTGTGATTTATTAATCCTGTCTGCTAATTTCTGACCTTTTCACGGAGTAGTTGGTCACTTAACATTTACTTTAATTAATGATACGATAAGATGCAAGTTGACTATATTGGCATTTATTTTCTATGTCTGCCATCTAATTTTTGTTCCCCATCTACGATTAATCAAATATTTTAGCATTCAACTTGATCTCCTGTATTGGATTTTAATTTATACCTCCTTCATGTTCTTATAGTGCTCTACAGATTACAATATGTACCTTTAATTTAGCCACATTTAATTCAAATATTTTACTTACTTCATGTGTAATATAACAGCTTGTCAACAGTGTAATTCTGTTTAGACTCTTCATAGCTCTGTGTTCTTCTTGCCATTTAGTTTGCCTCTATATGTGTTACAAATCCCACAATACATGGCTATTTATTTTTATTTAAATGGTCAGTTGCCTTTTTAAAATGATGTATGATATATACAAAAAACAGGTTGGTGGTTGCCAGAGATAGCAGTGAAGGGTGGGTAAAATGGATGAAGGTCATCCAAAAAAAATATATGTATATATGTAGTATATATATTACAGTTCTTACTACACACCAAACCATATTAACTGAATCCTCTGCACATTGGAAAAGTGTACTCATTTTGTACAGGTATCTAGTAGCTGAACAAATGGAAATGTTGTTCTGATACACACAAGTTTTATTCAACACAATACTGTACAAATCATAGACTACCTATACTATGTATATGTGGTATACAATTTTAAATATATGAATTATTATTATATTATTATGCATTATATTAAATATTACATGCTAAACTGTTGTAAACATTGTACTTATAATACATAGCAGAATAGTTTAAGTCTTTATATTTTATATTGCATTTCATTTATAAAATATAAATATATATACACACATATAAATACATATATGTACTTTCTATTTCCCATCATTCCTTCCTGCATATCAAGATTTCTTCTAGTATTAATTCCCTTCAGCCTGAGAAAATTTCCTTAATGTTACTTATTGTGAATGTTTGCAAGAAACAAATTTTCTCAGCTGTTGCTTATCTGAAACGGTTATTTTACTCTCATTATCTTCATTATTTTTTTGGGGGGGCACCTTTACATATTTTGCTCACTCCTCACCCCACCTCTGGCAACACCAGTCTATTTTCTGTAACTATGAATGTAGTTTCTTTTATAAGAGAGGTCATACAGTATTTGTCTTTCTCTGTCCAACTTATCTCATTTAGCATAATGCCCTATGGTCCGTCCATGTTATAACAAATGGTAGGATGCTTTTCATGGCTGAATAATATTCTATGATTTACACAGACATACCACTCACATATCATTTTCTTTATAGATTCACTGATCTACACTCAGTTTTATTTTGTGTCTTGGCTACTGTAAACATGCTGCAATGAACATGGAGGCACATGTATATTTTCCAGGTAGTGATTTTGTCTTCTTTGAATATATACCCAGAAATTGGATTTCTGGATCACATGGCAATTCTATTTTTAATTTTTAAAGGAAACTTCACACTCTTTTCCATAGTGGCTAAATCAAGTTACATTCTTACCAATAGTTCATAAAGGGTTCTTTTTTCCCTCCATATTTTTTTTTGCCAACATTTCTTATCTATTGTGTTTTTAATGATAACTATTCTAACAATATGAAGTGATATCTCACTGTGGTTTTAACTTGCATTTCCCTAATGGTTAGAGATGATGAGCACCTTTTGATGTACCTGTTGGCCATTTGTATGTCTCCTTTGGAAAAATGTTTAATTCCTCTGAGCATTTTTTAACTGGCTTTTGTTTTGCTAATGAGTTGTATGCATTTTGTACATATTTTGGAGGCTAACTACTTATTAGATAAATACTTTGCAAACATTTTCTACCATTCCACCGGTGTCCTTTTTATTTTTTTTGATGGTTTCCTTTGCTGTGCAGAAGCCTTTTAGTTTCATGTAGTTCCACTTTTTATTTTGTCTTTGCTTTTGAAATCAAATCTCCCCACCCCTGCAAAAAAAAAAAAAATTGCTAAGATCAATGTCAAGGGGTTTTTTGCACTGTTTACTTCTAATTTTTTTGGTTTTAGGTCTTTTACATTCAAATATTTTTTACATTTAATCTTTTTTTTGAGTTGATTTTTGTGTATAGTTGTCCAGTTTCATCGTTTTGCATGAGATGTCCAATATTCTCAAAACCTTTCACTGAAAAGACTATCCTTTCTTCATTGTATATTCTCTATCAACTTTATTCTTGAAAGTTTTTTTTTTTTTTCTGCTGGATGGAGAATTTTCAGCTATACTGAGACTCAGTTTCTGGAGATAATGGCTTTACATATTTTGAGGGTTAGAATAAGACATTCTTTTCAGCACAGATTTGAATCTAAGATCAATGAGAATTCAAATATGTATCTATTAGGTCCAATTGCTTGTTGTAAGACTATAGGAAATAAATTGCTATTTTACTTTCTGCCTGCCCCATATCTCTCCCTCCCCTTGCCCACAGCCAAATTTCCCTCTTCCTCTGATTCAATTCCTTTAAACCTGGATGACAGATTTGAGGTTCAATAGGGAATTTTCTTTACTATCTAGCTCTGCTCCTGCATCTTCAAGCTTCAGGAAGTCTTTCTTATTCTTTAATTCCCTGCCTCAGTCTTTATTAGGCCACTGTGTACTCAATGACTTTGTGTACACCTTGGGAGTATGAGCTGTCAGTTCCCTTTCTCTGCTCACAGTGTCTCACATGCTACTGCTTTACACTGAGGAAAGATCTGTACCTTGGAGGGTCTTAGTTCCTTGCTCCACATTAGCTTCCTCCTCTTGGTCATTATCCTGAACTTAAGGAAGAAATCATAGTTCTGTCTCATCTACCTTGCTCTGCTCTCAGTCATTGGTGTGATACTCACAGGCAACCAGTGAGAGCCTTGAAGGAGTTTTGACAGTCGGATTTGGAGTTCTTTTAGACTCCTCAGAATTTGAATCTGTCACATCATAAATATGTAATCAATAAAAATTTGTTAATAATTTGGTTTCTCTTTTCAACCATCCTTAGGGACTTTTTTCTGTACCTCTGCATTACCCACAGAGATGAAAGCACCAAACGGCCCCTTGTTATTTCTAAAATTTAATTTATTCAGGTTTCTCTGTGTCTTCAGTGTGCTGTTGTGTTTTGTAATTTATCCATGCTGCTCTCATGATTAGGGTAGAACTTTTAGTTTCCAACCCACAAGATGAAATCCATTCCAAAACTTTTAGCCAAAGAATATCTGTAAAATATTCGATTCATCACTGTGTGATAGAACTGAAAATACTACTACAACAGCCTTCTTTGACCCTGAAATTTATTTGTAATGTCATGATTTATATTAAAAAATTCACCCAAAGTGTACATTCACCTTCATAGTAGAACAGGATCAAAGAATAACAGTGCCAGTGACTTGACCAAGAGTCATTAAGTTTTCTTGCTTGTTTCAGTCTAAAATGACACTTTGAGTAACTACCATGATTTGCAAAGGGCCCAGGAATTAATTTCTGTTTATTAAGTTGGGCAGCACTTAGCACAGCACAGAATGGGAAGTGTATGATAAATAGCACTGCCGTTACTGCCAACACAGGGCCATACAAAGGATGTTCTGGGCATGCATCTATGAAAAAGAGGGGAGAGATTGAAAATAAACCAAGGTAAACTGAAGGAGAATTGGTGTTTCATAAGAGATGGATCACAGAATAACTGTACAAAAAAAGATCTTCATGACCAAGATAATCACGATGGTGTGATCGCTCACCTAGAACCAGACATCCTGGAATGTGAAGTCAAGTGGGCTTTAGAAAGGAGCACTATGAACAAAGCTAGTGGAAGTGAAAGAATTCCAACTGAGTTATTTCAAATCCTGAAAGATGATGCTGTGAAAGTGCTGCACTCAATATGCCAGCAAATTTGGAACAGACTGGTTCCAAATAGGAAAAAGAGTACATCAAGGCTGTATATTGTCACCCTGCTTATTTAACTTATATGCAGAGTACATCATGAGAAACGCTGGACTGGAAGAACCACAAGCTGGAATCAAGACTGCCGGGAGAAATATCAATAACCTCAGATATGCAGATGACACCACCCTTATGGCAGAAAGTGAAGAGGAACTAAGAAGTCTCTTGATGAAAGTGAAAGGGGAGAGTGAAAAAGTTGGCTTAAAGCTCAACATTCAGAAAACGAAGATCATGGCATCCGGTCCCATCTCTTCATGGGAAATGGATGGGGAAACAGTGGAAAGAATGTCAGACTTTATTTTTTGGGGTTCCAAAATCACTGAAGATGGTGACTGCAGCCATGAAATTAAAAGACGCTTACTCTTTGGGAGAAAAGTTATGACCAACCTAGATAGTATATTCAAAAGCAGAGACATTACTTTGCCGACTAAGGTCCGTCTAGTCAAGGTTATGGTTTTTCCTGTGGTCATGTATGGATGTGAGAGTTGGACTGTGAAGAAGGCTGAGCGCCGAAGAATTGATGCTTTTGAACTGTGGTGTTGGAGAAGACTCTTGAGAGTCCCTTGGACTGCAAGGAGATCCAACCAGTCCATTCAGAAGGAGATCAGCCCTGGGATTTCTTTGGAAGGAATGATGCTAAAGCTGAAACTCCAGTACTTTGGCCACCTCATGCGAAGAGTTGACTCACTGGAAAAGACTCTGATGCTGGGAGGGATTGGGGGCAGGAGGAGAAGGGNTGGACTGCAAGGAGATCCAACCAGTCCATTCTGAAGGAGATCAACCCTGGGATTTCTTTGGAAGGAATGATGCTAAAGCTGAAACTCCAGTACTTTGGCCACCTCATGCGAAGAGTTGACTCACTGGAAAAGACTCTGATGCTGGGAGGGATTGGGGGCAGGATGAGAAGGTGACAACTTAGGTTGAGATGGCTGGATGGCATCACTGACTCTATGGGCGTGAGTCTGAGTGAACTCCAGGAGATGGTGATGGACAGGGAGGCCTGACGTGCTGCGATTCATGGGGTCGCAAAGAGTTGGACACAACTGAGCAACTGAACTGAACTGAACTGACTTACCTCTTGAGAAACCTATATGCAGGTCAGGAAGCAACTGGACATGGAACAACAGACTGGTTCCAAATAGGAAAATGACTAAGTCAAGACTGTACATTGTCACCCTGCTTTTTTAACTTCTATGCAGAGAACATCATGGGAAACACTGGGCTGAAAGAAGCACAAGCTGGAATCACGATTGCCAGGAGAAATATCAATAACCTCTGATATGCAGATGACACCACCCTTATGGCAGAAAGGGAAGAACTAAACAGCCTCTTGATGAAAGTGAAAGAGGGGAGTGAAAAAGTTGGCTTAAAGTTCAACATTCAGAAAACTAGGACCATGGCATCTGGTCTCATCATTTCTTGGCAAATAGATGGAGAAACTATGGCAACAGTTACAGACTTTATTTTCTTGGGCTCCAAAATCACTGCAGATGATGACTGCAGCCATGAAATTTTAAAAAACCGTTGCTCCTTGGAAGAAAAGCTATGACAAACCTAGACAGTATATTACAAATCAGAGATATTACTTTGCAAACAAAGGTCTGTATAGTCAAAGGTATGGTTTTTCCAGTAGTCACATATGAATGTGAGAGTCGGACCTTAATGAAGGCTGAGCTCTAAAGAATTCATACTTTTGAACTGTGGTGTTGGAGAAGACTCTTGAGAGTCCTTTGGACTGCAAGGTGATTAAGCCAATCACTCCTAAAGGACATCAACCCTGAATATTCATTGGAAAGACTGATGCTGAAGCTGAAACTCCAATACTTTGACGACCTGATGTTAAAAGCCAGCTCACTGGAAGACTCTGAATCTGGGAAATGTAGAAGACAGGAGGAGAAGGGAATGGCAGAGGTTGAGATAGTTGGGTGGCATTGCAACTCAATGAACATGAGTCTGAGCAAGAGACAGGGAATGGTGAAGGACAGGGAAGGCTGGCATCCTGCTGTCCTTGGTGTTGCATAGTCAGACATGTCTGAGCAACTGAACAACAACAGTGAGAGATGGGATGTGGCTGGTGGAACATAATATTTACTTAAACAAAACAAAAACAAACAAAGAACAGAGAGGCTGGACCTAGGCATACATCTTAAACAGAACAAGGTCCATGTATTAATTGAGTTCTTGAATGACAGCCTAGATTTCCTCACCATAGGAGGACAGAGTGGTCTTGAGAAGAGTGAGGCTAGGTGGTAGGGTCTCCTTATTGGGAAAGGGAAAGACAGTTGCCTATGGACAGGTAGATACCTCTCCTAACAACAGAGGATTCAGTTTCAGGTGGGCATGTAGAGAAAGGAGATATTGGATTCATTGGAACCAGAGTATCTGTCATAAAGAAGAGGTAGACAATTAAATGGAGTTCCAAGGAGATACCTGCCATCTAGTCCCTTCATTCTTCTTTCCCACACCTAAGCTTGCATCTTTGCTTTCTCTACTTCTCAGGCGCCCATAAAATACATGATCTCCAAGGCTTTTTCTTTCTGGTCCATTGTCCATTTCATTAGCAAGTATAACCTTTCATTTAGGCTTAGCTCTGTGTTGAAAAAATCCTTTGTGGAGTCTGGTCCCTGTGTCCTTAGATCTCTCAAGAGCCTCTCCTGAAAATTAAAGTTCCACTTGAGGAGTTTCTAGAGATGCATTCATCTAATGGGAAAGGATAAATGGAATCAGTCACAAGGTGGCAGAAGAGTTCAGCCACACCCTTTAGGAAGCATCTTGAGAGGCCTATTTCTCTTGAACTGGTGGGAGAGTTTGGGGGTTGAAGTTCTATTTGATCTGCTGGGACTTCTGAGAAGGGAACCTCAGGACTGATTCTAGCTCCACTGAATCCCTCAAGACCAGATTAAGAGGAAGCCCATTGGAAGTGCCCTTGAGGACACATATTATGCACACTCCTAAGGGAATTTCCCATCAAAAAATGGGAAAGGAGTGTGCAGAGCATATCACCTCTACATCATCTTCTGTCTGGATTGAAAAATACTGCATACTTTAAAACAGACAAGAACAACAATTAAAGAAAATAAAAATGTTAGGCAGTGGTTGTTTAAAGAGGTTTTTGAATGAGCTGTGCAATCTGGGGAGCAGGACATGATCCTGGCCACATCTCTTCCATATTCCATTTCCTTAGTCCAATTCCACCCAGAGGGTCTCCTTGGAGACCTTGGATTCAATTCCAGCACCTGAGAGTCTGCAAGTGCCATGCCCTCTGCTCAGGATGCTCTACTGCTTCTTCAAGAAATTCCCGTAGCTCACTACCTCACTTCCTTCAAATCTTTGCTCCAGTAATCTCCTCAGAGAGGCCTTTACTGCCAACCTCCTGTTATCTGAATCTCTTATTCTACTTTAGGACTTATCACCTGGTATTTTCTTATATGTTTTTCATGTGTATTGTCTCTCCTCCGTTAGACTAAGTGGTCCATGTAGCAAGAATATGCTGTATTTGCTGTAGTCCATGTCACCAGTACAAGAACTGACACATCTTACATGTTCAGTTAATATTTCAGTTACTGAAAAATCAATCAATAAATAAATTAAAGGACACATATCAAAAAGAGACTACATCAAAATATTGACAGTAGATATTTTCATATATTGTGATTATGTTCTTTTTACCTTTCAGAATTTCAGAATATAATGTACATTTTTACCTACTCTCTGCAGATTCTAGGTTCAGACCACCTTGAGTGAAAGTCCCACTGAGGTCATGAGGTCAAGGGTATGTGAATTAATGTCCATGCATCTAAGTTTCCTCATCTGCAAAATGATGGTAGATACATACTCTCAATTTGTTCAAAAAATTTCATATCAAGAGCTTTGTAAACATTAGCCATTATGCTAATATAATCATTCTTATGTTATATCATGTGAGCACTGATAAATGCAGAGCCTTTATAGAAATTCTTTTATCCTTCTAAACTTGTTTTTGTTAAAATGTTGGATTTTTCGTTTCCTCACATTATGAGGCACACTGGGTAGTCTAAAGGATACATGCCATAATTTCTTTTTTTGTTTAATCTACCTATTTATTTGTTTATTTGGCTGCATGGGATCTTAGTTGCAGCATGCAGGATCTAATTCCCTGACCAGGGACTGAGCCCAGGCTCCCTGCACTGGGACTATGGAATCTTAACCACTGGACCACCAAGGAAGTCCCTGCCATATTTTTCTTAAGCATTCTAAAAATGTCCTGTCTCTGTACTATTATTAGCATTCACATATTTGACTCTTCATTTTGAAATAATTTTAAGCTTACATAGAAGTTATAAAAAGATTACAGAAAATTTCAGTATTCCCTTCGTCCATCTTCTCCCAATGATATCAATTTATACAACCAAAGTAGAATGATCAAAATTATGAAATTAGCATTGCTAGAAATAAGCTACAAACTTTATTTGGGTTTCATTAATCCTGAAATGCATTCATTTTTTTGAGAATGTGTATAGTTCTGTGAAATTGTATTACAAATGTAAGTTTGTGTAGCCATCAATATAATTGGATACAGAATTGTTTCATCACCACAAATAAATTCTCACTTGTTGCCCCTTTATAATCACACCATTCTACTAACCCTGGTGACTACTTATCTAATATTCATCTATAATTTTGTTGTTTTTTAACGTTATAAAATTGGAATCATACAGTATATAATGCTCTGAGGCTGGCTTTTTGCACTTAGGTTTTTTACATAAGTGTGACTTTAGTCCATCCAAGTTGGTGTATGTAACAACATTCAATTTCCTTTTATTGTTGTGTGATATTTATTTGTATTAATATACCATGATTTATTTGTATTAATATACCATGATTTATTTGTATTAATATACCATGATTTATTTGTATTAATATACCATGATTTATTGGAGAAGGAAATAGCAACCCACTCCAGTACTCTTCCCTGGAAATCCCATGGATGGAGGAGCCTGGTAGGCTACAGTCCATGGAGTTGCAAATAGTCTGACACAGCTAAGTGACTTCACTTTCTTTTCACTTTCACCATGATTTATACATTCACTTTTGAAGAACATGTGGATTGTTTCCAGTTGTGGGCTATTGAAAATCAAGCTGGTGTAAGAATTAGTAAATCCATTTTTTAATGCATCTAACAGTCATTTCTGTAATTACTCAAGAGAGGAAAAATTAGGTCTTATCATAAGTGTGTGCTTAATTTCATTAAAAAACTGCCAAACAATCTGGCAGCATGGCTGTCAGTCAGTTCAGTTGCTCAGTCATGTCCGACTCTTTGTGATCCCATACATTGCAGCACACCAGGCCTTCCTGTCCATCACCAGTGCCTGAAGTTGCTCATTTCTCCTTTCCATCAAGTTGGTGATGCCATCCAACCATCTCATCCTCTGTCATTCCCTTCTCCTCTTGCCTTCAATCTTTCCCAGCATCAGGGTTTTTTCCAATGAGTCAGTTCTTCTCATCAGATGGCCAAAAAATTAGAGCTTCAGCTTCAGCATTAGTCCTTCCAATAAATATTCAGGACTTATTTCTTTAGGATTGGCTGGCTTTATCTCCTTGAAGTCCAAGGAATTCTCAAGAGTCTTCTCCAACACCACACTTATAAAGCATCAATTCTTCAGCACTCAGCTTTCTTTATGGTCCAACTCTCACTGCCATACATAACTATTGTTTGTATACACACTTTTGTCAGCAAAGTAATGCCTCTGTTTTTTGATATTCTATCTCAGTTGTCATAGCTTCTCTTCCAAGGAGCAACTGTCTTTTAATTTCATGGCTGCAGTCAGCACCTGCAGAGATTTTGGAGCTCAAGAAAATAAAGTTTGTCACTGTTGCCATTTTTCCCCCATCTAATTGCCATGAAGTGATGGGACTGGATGCCATGATCTTTGTTTTTTGAATGTTGACATTTAAGCAAGCTTTTCCACTCTCCTCTTTCACTTTCATCAAGAGGCTCTTTAGTTCCTCCTCATTTTCTGCCATAAGAGTTGTGTCATCTGCATATCTGAAGTTACAGATATTTCTCCCTGCAATCTTGATTCCAGCTTGGGCTTCATCCAGTCCATCATTTTTCATGTGATTTAGGTACTGACCATCTGGTTATGTGGGGAAGGACATGGAAATCCACTCCAGTATTCTTGTCTAGAGAATCCTGTGGACAGAGGAGCCTGGTGGGCTGCTGTCAATGGCGTCGCACAGAGTCGGACACAACTGAAGCAACTTAGCATGCGCGCATGCCTTGGAGAAGGAAATGGCAACCCACTCCAATATTCTTGCCTGGAGAATCCCAGGGATGGAGGAGCCTAGTGGGCTGCTGTCTATAGGGTCGCGCAGAATTAGAAACAACTGAAGCAGCTTAGCAGCAACTTTGGTTACAGCCATGGATAGAGTCGTCTCTTGTGTTGTTGGAAGTGGGTGTTCGCTATGACCAGTGCATTCTCTTCACAAAACTCTGTTATCCTCTGCCCTGCTTCATTTTGTACTCCAAGGCCAAACTTGCCTGTTACTCCAGCTATCTCTTGACTTCTTACTTTTGCATTCCAGTCCCCTATTATGAAAAGGACATCTGTTCTTGATGAAAAAAAAAAAAAAAAACAGGGGGAAATATTTTATGATTAAAAGGACCGTCTTCCAGAAGGTCCTATAGGTCTTCATAGAACCTTTCAACTTCAGCTTCTGTGGCATTAGTGATTGGGACATAGACTTGGATTGCCTTGGAGATGAACAGAAATCATTCTGTTGTTTTTTAGATTGCACGCAAGTACTGCATTTTGGCCTCTTTTGTTGACCATCATGGCTACTCCATTTCTTCTAAGGGATTTTTGCCCACAGTAGTAGATATAATGGTCGCCTGAATTCAGTTTGCCCATTCTGGTCCATTTTAGTTCACTGATTCCTAAAATGCTGATGTTTATTCTTGTCATCTCCTGTTTGACCCCTTCTGCTTTACTTTTATTCATGAATTCTTTATGGCATCAGACTTTACTTCCATTACCAGTCACATTCACAAGTAGCAATTATTTTTGCTTTGGCTCAGCTTCTTCATTCTTTCTGTATGTATTTCTCCACTCTTCTCCAATTGTATATTGGGCATCTACCGACCTGGACAGTTCATCATTCAGTTTCATATATTTTTGTCTTTTGGAGATGAGAATACCAGACCACCTGACCTGCTTCTTTTGAGAAACCTGTAGGCAGGTCAGGAAGCAACAGTTAGAACTGGACATGGAACAACAGGTTGATTCCAAATAGGAAAAGGAGTACATCAAAGTTGTATATTGTCACCCTGCTTATTTAACTTCTATGCAGAGTACATAATGAGAAATGCTGGGCTGGAGACTGGAATCAAAATTTCTGGGAGAAATATCAACAGCCTCAGATATGCAGATGACACCACCCTTATGGCAGAAAGTGAAGAGGAACCAAAAACCTTCTTGATGAAAGTGAAAGAGGAAAGTGAAAAAGTTGGCTTATAGTTCAACATTCAGAAAACAAAGATCATGGCATTCGGTCCCGTCACTTCATGGCAAATAGATGGAGAAACAGTGGAAAAAGTGACTAACTTTATTTTTGGGGACTCCAAAATCACTGTGGATGGTGATTGCAGCCATGAAATTAAAAGGCGCTTACTCCTTGGAAGGAAAGTTATGACCAATCTAGATAGCATATTCAAAAGCAGAGACATTACTTTGCCAACAAAGGTCCATCTAGTCAAGGCTATGGTTTTTCCTGTGGTCATGTATGGATGTAAGAGTTGGACTGTGAAGAAAGCTGAGCACTGAAGAATTGATGCTTTTGAACTGTGGTGTTGGAGAACTCTTGGGAGTCCCTTTTGCTGCAAGGAGATCCAACCAGCCCATCCTAAAGGAGATCAGTTCTGGGTGTTCATTGGATGGACTGATGTGAAAGCTGAAACTCCAATACTTTGACCACCTGATGCAAAGTGCTGACTCCTTTGAAAAGACTCTGGTGCTGGGAAAAATTGAGGGCAGGAGGAGAAGGGGATGGCAGAGGATGATATGGTTGGATGATGCTGCGATTCATGGGGTTGCAAAGTGTCAGACATGACTGAGTGACTGAACTGAACTGTTCATGGGGTTCTCCAAGCAAGAATACTGAAGTGGTTTCTCATTTGCTTCTCCAGTGGAGCACAGTTTGTCAGAACTCTCCACCATGACCCATCTGTCTTCAGTGGCTCTACACAGCATGGCTCATAGTTTCACTGAGTTAGACAAGGCTGTGATTTAAGTGATTAGTTTGGTTAGTTTTCTGTAATTACAGAATCGCTGTAGAAATTCATATCGCCATCAGCTGCGTGAGAGGTTGAGTTTTTGCACAGCCTCCCTTGTATACTGATTTGCATGAAGTGGTATCTATTTGTGGCTTTACTTTATATTTTTCTAATAGCTAACGGTATTGACCATCTCCTCTAGTGCTAATTTCCCATCCAGATATCCCATTTGTTTAACTGTTTATTTCTATCTCTGACCATTTTCTAGCCAGCTTGTTTGTTTTCATAATGCTCAGTTTAAAGAGTTCTCTGTATTTTCTAGACATAAATCCTTTTTGGAATATGTGTTTCACAAATAATCTTCCCCAGTCTGTGGCTTCTTGTTTTCATTCTGTTAGGAGTGTCTTTCAAAGAACAGTGCATTTTGATATTTATGAAGTCTAAGTTATTAGCCCTTTCTTTTGTCACTGTCCTTTTTTGATGATTAAAAAAAAAAAAAATTCTGAAACAGCCTTTCCCCACCCTGCCCCGCCCCCACAAATTGTTTTTTTTTCTTTTCTGTGTCAGTTTTAGTTGCAATCAAACATAGTATCAGGAAACTCAGGTGCAGTCAGTTTGTCTTTTACTAGATTATTTGTGGCCTATAAACAGTTTAAGTGGGGGAATAAAGCATTTCTGTTTTAGTGTTCTATTTTCATATCCTCAATGTATTTCCAAATTAGACAAGGACATTCTTCTCCCACATACTGAAAATATAATTTAAAGGCAAGCCAACATTTTGATAATCCTTTTTATGGCTTGAAACGATGAGAGCCGACTTGTAGGCAGGTGCCCATGGAGGCTATCTCCTGTTTATATACAGTTACCACTATTATTAGTGTTTCTACAGGTTTTTGAAAAACTGAAAAGTGACCAAAAACATTGTGAAAGACTCAAAATCACAGGTAACCATATGAAGCTCCTTTTTAACAGTGCTAAGTAAAAGATACATGGGACATTTAGCAAGTAAGATCTTTTCATTTCATTTTCTTTGGCAAGGAGTTCATAGATGAATGAAATTTGCCAAATTTATGTTAGCTATGGATGCTCTGATATGAGCAAAGTCTAGTTTGGGTTTGGACGAGATATCAATAATCTTCTGTTTTACGTTTTCTGTAGTTCAGTTATAATTTTCATAAAAACCAAAAAGATAATTTCAAACTTCATTTTAAAATCAAAATGTTTAAAAGCTGGGGGTATATTTTTGTTGTTGCTTTGATTTGACACATAACTTGATATACTGTAGAAAGTATGATAGTGGTTAGACCTGGTGGAATAAGCTCTACAAGGTAAGCGGCTGTTATATTCCTAATCAGAATATCCTCTTTTGCTTGCCCAAAAGACATTTTAATTGCAAGTCACAAACTTTCCTTAGTTTCAAAGAGTAATGAAAATGATAGAAAGGAAATGAAATGATGACGTGTATCTGTGCCGTATACCCATGCCAATTCAGTGGCTGCTATTTTCAGCTGAGCACTTAAGTCTTTTTAGGAGAACAAAAATGGAGAGAAATTTTCCAGCATAGATGCCCAGTGACAGATGAATGGATAAAGAAGTTGTGGTACATACAAATAATGGAACATTGCTCATCCATAAAACATAATGAAGTTGAGCCAATTGAAGTGATGTGGTTAAACCTAGAGTCTGTTATACAGAGTAAAGTCATAAAGAGATAAGCAAATATAGTGTATTAACCCATATATACAGAATCTAGAAAAAATGGTATGATGAACCTTTTTGCAGGGCAGGAATAGAGAGGCAGATGTGGAGAATAAACTTGTGGACACATGGGGGAAGTAGAGGATGGAAAAAGTTGAGAGAGTAGTGTGGACATATATACACTACCATATGAAAAATAAAGAGTTAATGGGAAATTGCTGTATAACACAAGAAGTTCAGTCCAGTGGTGTTTGAAGACCTACAGGGGTATTACTAGGGAGGGGGTGGGAGTGAGGTTCAAGAGAGAGGGGATATATGTATACGTATGGCTAATTGACATTGTTGTTTGGCTGAAACCAACAGTACATATTAAAGCACCTATCCTCTTATTAAAAATACATTTATAAAGAAATAGAGAAGCCTTCACTCCTTTAAGGGGTATTGTTTGTTTGCCCAAAATTGTGAATTCAGTTTCCAAACAAAGGGAAGGCAATGTGAAGAAACAGGAAAGATAGCCATCTACAAAGACTGGGAAATGTTTTCATTTTCCAGTGCTCAGAAGGAACCCACCCTGCTGACTCCTTGATCTCAGATTTCCAAGCTCCAGAGCTATGAGAAAATAGATTTCTGTTGTTTAAGCCACTAACTCTATAATATTTTGTTACACTAGCCCCAGGAAATTAGTGTATATCATCTCACCTTCTCTATTATACCTAATCCCAAATTATTTTCTGTATACTGTGAAATCTGTTGTCTTCATTTACCTTTCTAACTCATTGGTGTATAAAGCAACACAGTCATTTAGCCTTTCCAATGAAGGCTGGGACATGCTAGCTTGAGTATTGCAATTGTTCTCATTTTTGCTATGTGAATTCCTAAAAAACGTGGTCACAATATTCATAAAGGTAAACACTGTACAAGCATTAAATGGATATGAATTAAAACCATTAATCCACAGGCAAAGTAAAATATGAACTAAAACTCATGATTCCAGCTTGCTTCCAGCATGAAGTACATTTAAATCACAACACTTCAAGTGTTGCAAAAATAGATGGTTCATTACTGTGGACTGTAAATCATAGTCGCCAGTATAACTGATCAAGGAAAAACAAAACAAAACAACAACAACAAAAACAGTGGCAGGAATAATGAAAAGCAGATAATACATGCTGTATCTATTTGACACTAAAATGCATCTAGCCTCTGTTTTATGGCCACCAACTGGCTCTGCATTAATTTTGCCAGTTTTTCTGCAGGAGACCCTGGTTCAATTCCTGTGTCGAGAAGATCTGCTGGAGAAGGGATAGGCTACCCACTCTTGTATTCTTGGGCATCCTTTTTGGCTCAGCTGGTAAAGAATCCACCTGCAATGCGGGAGACCTGGGTTCAATTCCTGGGTTGAGAAGATCCCCTGGAGAAGGAAACAGCTATCCACTCCAGTTTTCTGGCCTGGAGAATTCCATGGACTGTATACTCCATGGGGTCACAAAGATTCGGACACAACTGAGTCACTTTCTCTTTCACTTTCTCACTCATGTCAAACCTCAGATATGTCACATTCCACATAGGGGCTTCTTAGGAAGTCGAGCTACCAGTGCTCAAACCAGGACGTGTGTGTGTGAATGTCCTATATATGTAGGCCTTTGTTGCCTTTCCTTTGTTTGCTTTATTAAACTGGTCAGAACTTTTACTACCAGGGTGAAAAGGAGTGGTCAGAGAGCCTACTGTTCCCAGTCCCAAGGGCAGTGTTCAGTCTTCCACCATTAAATGTTATGTAATGGCAACTATAGCCTGACTTTTTGTTTGCTTTTATATGGTCTTTATCAGCTGGATTTTTTTTTCTACACTAAGTTTGCTAAGAAGTTTTTATCATGAATGTGAGTTGAATTTTGTCAAATACTTTTTCTACATGAACTGATACAAAAATGTGATTTTTCTTCTAAGACTTAATATGATAAGTCAAGACATTCAATTTTTGAATACTGAAGCATCTTTGCATTCCTGGAATGAATTAGAAACTTGGTATTGGACTATTATTCTTGTTTCATATTGATACATTAAATTTGCTGATATCTACTGGAATCAACCATGAACAGCTGCTCCTGGAAAGATATTAGTCTTCTCCATTCTGTAGGACACTTCCAGGACTGTTGTTGTCTTTTTTCAATTCCCTCTCCATCTTAAACTTTTACTTCCCTTGCCACTCCTTTGAGAAAGTAGAGCACCACAAACTTCCTGTCACATACACAAGCAAGCATACAACTTATCAGTCATGTTTGCCACTCTGTTTTGTCCCTGAAGAGAATGGATAACTGATTTTGTTTAAGGTATCATCTCACCACACCCTCAACATTGGTTTCTTTCCAACAGCAGAGGGATATGTTTGAGCCATTGATCCTGATATACTCAATTCCTTTTTTTAATTCAATTTTTAATATTGAACAATAGTTGATTTACAATAGTTGATTTCTGCTATGCAGCAAAGTGATTCAGTTATATACATATATTTGTGTGTGTATACACTATTTTTTAAAATATTCTTTCCCATTATGGTTTATCATAGGATATTGAATATATTTCTCTGTGTTGTGTTTGTTTGTTTTGGCTGTGCTGGGTCTTTGTTGCTTTTTGTGTGGGCTTTCTCTAATTGCAGTGAGCAGGAGCTACTCTTTATCGTGGTGCACAGGCTTATCATTGTGGTGGCTTCTCTTGTTGTGGAGCACAGGCTCTAGGTACACAGGCTTCAGTCATTGCAGCACATAGGCTCAGATGTTGAGGCTCAAGGGCTCTAGAATGTGGGCTCAGTAATTGTGATGCAGGGGCTTGTTTGCTCTGAGACATATGGAATCTTCCTAGACCATAAATCAAACCCCTGTTCCCTGTACTGGGAGGTGGATTCTTATCCAGGAAATTCAGGATCTTCTTGTTTATCAATTCTGTATATAAAAGCTTACATCTACTAACCCTGAATTCTCACCTTGACCCTACTCCAAACCCCTCCCCATTGGCAACTACAGTCTATTTCTATATGTCCATCATTCTGTTTCACATATAGGTTTATATGTGTCATATTTTACATTCTACATATATGTGGTGATATCATGCATGTGTCTCCTGATTTACTTCACTTACTATGAAAATCTGTAGTTGCATCCATGTTGCTGCAGATGGCTTTATTTCATTTTTTTTTTTTTATGTATGTGTGTGTGTGTGTCTGTTTATATATATATATGAAAGTGAAAGTGAAGTCACTCAGTCATGTCCAACTCTTTGTGACCTCATGGACTGTAGCCTACCAGAGTCCTCCCTCCATGGGATTCTCCAGGCAAGAGTACTGGAGTGGGTTGCCATTTCCTTCTCCAGGGGATCTCCCTGACCCAGGGATCGAACCTGGGTCTCCCACATTCCAGGCAGATGCTTTAACCTCTGAGCCACCAGGGAAGCCCATATATATGTATATTTCAGGGGTTTCATCTTCTTTATCCATTCATCTGCCAATGGACATTTAGGTTGTTTCCATGTCTTGGCTACTGTAAATATTGCTGTTATGAACATGGGAGTGCATGTATCACTTTAAATTATAACTTTGTCTGGATATGTGCCCAGGTGTGTGTTTACCGGGTCATATGGTAATGATATTTCTAGCTTTCTGAAAACCTACATACTGTTTTCCACAGTGGCTGTACCAATTTACATTGCTACAAACAGTGTAGAAGGGTTCTCTTTTCTCCATACTCCCTTGGCATCTCTAGGTTTTGTTTTATCCCTGATCTCTGTCCACTGTTTATTTTTAGTCTTTGAGAGTTCCATCTCTTCTTGTCCAGTTGATATTTGTTGTCTGCAATGATCCATCCTGTGCTTCTCCCCCATCATTCTTCAAGGTTCCCAAACTCCTATGCTTCTAGGAACCTGAATAGTACAGAAGCCTGAGGATGTCTAGTGCTTGTGTCTGAGTGACCTGAATGGTGGATGTCCTATGCTGACTGCTTGGGCAAAGCACAGACCAACTTCTCAAGCACATGTGTTCTCCCCAAGCAGTATCATTCCCTCCCATTCATGGGTTCATGAAATCTTAATCTACATCTTCATTTCCTCTCTTAGAAATTTCTCCTCAGTCAAGTGGATGTCTCTGCATAGATGCCTCACATTTACATCAAACTCAACATGTCTAAAGTTGAATTCAGCATGTTTCTACATAAACCTGCTTTTTCTTTGCCCCTAAACCCAATATTAGGTGTTACTCAAACAGAATCTTGGTCATACTCCGTACTCTTTCCTGTCGTTATGTTTAATCACTCATTGATTCATGTCAACTTTATCTCCAAATATTGACTTTTATTTCCCATTAATCTTCACCATTCATTCCCTTAGTAGGGTCAACCTCACCTCTCACCTGAGCTAATGTTTACCACACTATATGCCTCTGAACTTATTCCTCATTACCTTAGCTCTAATTATCATTGTTCCTACTGATGTATAACAACCTTCCTCCACACACAGACACACAGACACACAGACACACACACACACACACACACACACTCAAATGCTTTTGATATCTCAGTAGCATTTGACATCACTGGCCAATTCCTCCAGCTCAGAAGGCCATTATTTTCATTTATATGATCAAACATTCTCTTGGTTTATTTTTCTGTCTCTCACCTAATTATTCCTTGGAATCACTTCACCAGGTCTTCCTTCTAGACATGGAAATGTTTCAGTTTCCCAGAATACAATCATGGACACACTCTTTACACTTTCTCTCTGGATAAACATACTGCTTCAATGCAGGGCTGTGATTCATTCTCTTAAGTTACACATCTTTATTAACTGTCTACAAGTTTTCTTAAGATATGTCCTAGAATCCTCTTAAGACTTTTTCCCCAAACCTATTCTCCTCACCTCTTCCTTATCTCACTAAATCACAATACTCTCAAAAAGTTATCTGCAACCCCATGTCCAAAAGAGAAACACACTCTATCTTTTTCTACATCATCCTCATCTCTAATGTAGTCCCAACTTTGACTCTAACTCCTCTCAAGTTATTCTGAATACAATAGCTAGACTAGTATTTTAAAAAGATAATTTCAAATCAGTCCCAAATCCTATGTAATTTCTATTTATTCTCCCTCTCTGTTTTTATTTATTTATTTTGACTCTGTTGGATCTTCACTGTGGCATGAAGGCTCCTCCCTGTGGTGTGCAGGCTTCTCTAGTTGTGGCACATGGTGCTTAATTGCCCTGTGGCATGTGGGATCTTAGTTTTTGGATACATGTCTCCTGCATTGGAAAGCAAATTCTTAACCACTGGACAACCAGGGAATTTCGTGTGTGTGTGTGTGTGTGTGAAGTCACTTCAGTTATGTCTGACTTTTTGTAACCATAAGGACCGTGCACCACCAGGCCCCTCTATCCATGGGATTCTCCAGGCAAGAATGCTGGAATGAGTTGCCATGCCCTCCTACAGGAGATATTTCCAACCCAGGGATCAAACCCACATCTTTTATGTTTTCTCCATTGGCAGTTGGGTTCTTTATCACCAGCACAACCACTTACTCTTTAATACAATTTGCTAATCTATCATTACCTGTAAGTGCTGGGCTAGAGCCACATTCTGTCCTAATTATCTGCCCTTTTTTAAACCCCTAGAATGCGTTACCTTTATTAGCATGATTTTTTAATCAAATGGCAACACTGACTTAAAAATAAGCTGACTTTAATAATTAAATATACCATTCTTTATCTATTAATAAACAAACATATGTTTCCTTCTCTAAGGGATCTTCCTGACCCAGAAATCAAACCCAACTCTTGCATCTCCTACATTAGCAGGTGGATTGTTTACCACTAGTGCCACCTGGGAAGCCATATTTCAAAAAGTGGAATATACAATCATGATAAAGAAGGGAATTCTGCTATTTGCAACAGCATGGATGAAACCAGAGGGCATATGCTGAGTGAAATAAGTCAGGTAGAGAAATACAAATATTGTACAATATGACTTACATGTAGAATCGAATGAAGAGCCAAAGTCACAGAGACAGAGTAGTGTGGTGGTTATTAGGGGCAGGGGTGGAAGTAAGGGTGATGAGATGATGTTGGTCAAAGTGTACAGACTTCCAAATATAAGATAAATACATTCTGGGGGTCTAGTAAACAGGATGTACTCATCACAAAAAATATGATAATTATGTTACATGCTGGAATTGCAAGGTAACATTTTGGTAGTGATCATTTTGCAATTTTCCCAGGTGGTACTAGTGGTAAAGAACTTGCTGCCAATACAGGAGACCTAAGAGACATGGGTTCAATCCCTGGGTCAGGAAGATTCCATGGAGAAGGACATGGCAACCCACTCCAGTATTCTTGCCTAGAGAAGCCCATGGAGAGAGGAGTCTGGCAGCCTACAGTCCATAGGGTTGCAAAAAGTCAGATACGAGTGAAGTGACTAAGCAGACATTTTGCAATCTATAAATGTAACAAATCAACACATTGTACACCTTAAACTTACACAATGCTAGGTCAATTATATATTGGTAAATCTGTGGAAAAACAAAATACAGAGATAAGTAGGTGACTGTTGATAATTGTTCAGTGATTTGAAAACATCAGCTTAACATCACTGCGATTTGCCTCTTTTAATTCTCATCATCACAGGAGCTGCAATAGCTCCTGATATTCCTTCTCTGTTCTTAGAAAGAGTAAATAGATGTAGGAAGGAAAAACTTAGGTATTTCTTCTATGTTGACTACAGCAGCACCAGCAGTCTGACAAATCACATATTCAGCTTGTGCTGCCTCTGTTGCAGAGACAAACTAGAAGAGTGTTGTGGATTGCATGTTGCCTCGCGCATCTGTAATGCTGTGTCTGGCAGTAAAGCAAACCAGAAAACTCACTTAATTAACTCTGGGCCTTCACATATGGTTATTTTCTCTGCCTAGATTCACATTCCCTCTGCTCTTTGCTAGATCTCTCCTAATCCTTCAAAATTCTGTGAAATGTCACCTTTTCAGAAGACTCTTTCCTAAGAACCTTATCTCAGCTGATCTCCTCCACCATTCTTTATTATTATGACCAAGTCATATACCTCATTATCTTATCCAAATATGTGATTTGTATTTAATGGTTCATTTGTATGTTTACATTTTTATTGTGCTCTATCTGCACTGTGAGTCTCAGTAAAATCCTTGAGACCAGGGATCCTTTTTGTCTAATTCATTATAGTGTATTCAGAACACAGAACTATGTAGACTTACATTTGAAGTTCAACAACAAGGACTATACCTGTACAGTTAGTAAGGGAACACATGACATTCTTTAGACATTGAAATATGCATAATATAGCTATAGTAAGAGTTCCTGGCAGGTGAAAGAAATAATAATAATGTAAATTAAGAGATAAAAAGGGACGCTTTGGACCCTTGAATAACAATCAGGAAACAAAGGAAGATACTTACTCAAAACAATTGTTCTTTCAGGACAATTCCTTCTAACACTGTTGAGCTGTCATAGGATTAAAAGGACTCACATTTTCAGGGTATCAAATATATCTTCAGCACAATATTTTCCTTCTCCTTATCCAATGTTTATCTTCCAGCACATTCAGACATTTATTTCCTGTCTTCTTCTTAGTAGATTTTCAGAAACTTCAGTCTTACATGCTTGTGAGTGTGTTCACACAACTGTTCCTTCTCACAAATCTATCCTTGACTACCCTTCCCAAACCACTTTTATGTGGCTAATTCTTGCTTATCTTATAGATGTATATTTATATGTCACTCTCTAAGGAAAGTCAGAGTTGGATGCACCGTTTTCAGCCTTCTGAGCCTCCATACTTCTCCTGGAGTGGCACTCACTGTCCTAAAGTGTAATTCTTATTATTCATCTGCTTCTCTCAGTGCACTGAAAGTTAACACTGCAATTGCAATGTATTAAGTGCTCAACACACTCTACAAATTATTGCATAAATTAAGAAAGTATGTACAGTTCACTAAAACAACACATGTTTGAGTTGAATGGGTCCATTTACAGGCAGATTTTCTTTATCAATAAGTGCTTACTACAGGATCTGTGGTTGGCTGACTGCACACAGGGGGAATTGGAGATAAGAAGGTTGACTGTAAATTTATTCTCCAATGGACTGTAACTGGGTCAGCACCCTGCATGCCCTAATGTAACCCCCAAGTTGTTCAGGGGTCAACAATAGTTATTCTCATAGCTCTAGCAGGAGATCAGAATGTCAATTTTTAATCACTCTTGGTAGTACAGGATGGTGGCTTTCATCTTTTTTTAATTAATTTATTTATTTAAATTGGAGGCTAATTATTTTATAATATTGTGGTGGTTTTTGCCATACATTGACATGAGTTAACCATGGGTATACATGTGCCTCACCATCCTGAACCTCCCTCCCATCTTGCTCCCCATCCTATCCCTCACAGAGTGAAGTAAGCCAGAAAAAGAAACACTAATACAGTATATTAACACATATATATGGAATTTAGAAACACAGTAATGATGACCCTATATGCAAGACAGCAAAAGAGACACAGATGTAAAGAACAGGCATTTGGACTATGTGTTAGGTGAGGGTGGGATGATATGAGAAAATGGCATTGAAACGTATATTATCATTAAATCTTTGATCAGTTAGCACACAAAAAAGTATCTGGGTTTAACAATGTGTGTTTGGATATTATTTTTATCATTTTTTCACTTGCTATTTGTGTCACATTTGAAGCACTAAACTGTGTCATTGCCTTATTTACCTAGTAAAAATTATTTATTTACCTTTTTTCCTTAAAAACAAACACAACTTTGTACTGAATAAGTCTTGGGGATGTAATGTGTATATGATGTCTATAGTTAACAATACTGTATTGTATATTTGAAAGATGCAAAGAGTAGATTTTAAAAGTTTTCATCATGAGACAAAAAAAATTGTAACAATGTGCAGTGGTGAATCCTCACTAAACTTACTGTTGGAATCATTGCAGTATAAATCTGTACATCAAATCATTATGTTGCATACTAAAACCAGTACAATGGTATATGTGATAAAAATAAATAAATAAAAGCCTGATATATATTTGCCCATTTTCTTGGTGTATTTACAAAACTAACCTGAAAAAATATATTTATACTATTTTCTGTATTTTTAAATTTCATTAATTTCCACTTGTCCATGTTTCCTCTACTTTAGAGTGATTGGTCATTATTTACTATGCTTCCTTTTGTCTTTGTCATGTGGTGGAGTATGTCTTTTATTATATTTTGAGTTTGCTAACTCATATAATAAATACTTATCAAGCATGTGCATATATGAATGCATACTCAGTTCCCGCCATGAACTGCAGCCTGCCAGATTCCACTGTCCACGGAATTTTTCAGGCAAAAGTACTGGAGTGGATTGCCATTTCCTATTCCAGTGAATCTTCCTGGCCCGGGGATCATATCTTGACCTTCTAAGCCTCTTGCATTGGCAGGCAGATCTATACCACACCACTTGGGAAACCTTCATGTGTGTATGTTCATGTGCATGCTGAGTCACTTCAGTCATATCAGACTCCTTGCAATCCAATGGACTATAACCCACCAGGCTCTTCTGTCCATTCTTTAGGCAAGAATCCTGGAGTGTGTTGTTATGCCCTCCTCCAGAGTATCTTTTCCACCCAGGGATCAAACCTGTGTTTCTAGCGTCTCCTGCATTGGGAGATGTGTTCTTCACAACTAGGACCACCTGGGAAGCCTGTATGTACGTATGACACTCCCTAAATTAGGCATCAAGGAAATGGTGAAAATGAGAGAGGCAGTTAGGCATTTTGAAGAGGAACTAAAGAACCTCTTGATGAGGGTGAAGGAGGAGAATGAAAAATCTGGTTTAAAGCAATATATAGATAGATAGATAGATAGATATAAACAACCTAAGATCATGGTATCCAGCCCCATTACTTCATGGCAAATAGAACTGGAAAAGATGGAAGCATTTCCTCTTCTTTGGCTCTAAAATCACCATGGATGGTGACTGCAGTCATGAAATCAGAAGATGATTGCTTTTTATCAGGAAAGCTATGACAAACCTAGACAGTGTGTTGAAAACCAAGGACATCACTCTGCAACAAATGTTCGTATAGTCAAGGCTATGGTCTTCCCAGTGGTCATATACAGTTATGACAGCTGGACCATAAAGAGGGTGGAATACCAAAGAATTGATGCCTTTAAACTGTGGTACTGGAGAAGACTCCTGAAAGTTCCTTGGACAGCAAGATAAAACCAGTCAATCTTAAAGGAAATAAACCCAGAATATTCATTGGAAGGACTGATGCTGAAGCTGAAACTCCAGTATTTTGGTCATCTGATGTGAGCAGCCGACTCATTGGAAAAGACCCTGATGCTTGGAAAGATTGAGGGCAGAAGGAGAAGAGGGCATCAGAGGATGAGACGGCTGGATGGCATCACTGATGCAATGAGCATGAACTTGGGAAAACCCCGGGAGATGGTGAGGGACACGAAGGCCTGGCATGCTGCAGTCCATGGGGTCACAAAGAGCTGGACACAACTGGGCAACTGAACAAGAACATCTTACATCCCAGGAAAAGAAAAGCAAACTTACTTATAAACAGTTTGAATGAACAGTTTAGGATGCTATTGGAGGTAATACTAGGAGAACATGACTACTTTCAAAGCCAGACCATACTCCCACTGGAAATGATACTCATGAGCTGCTCAGGTAAAACTCAAGTGCAGGGGGCTATAGAAGACTTTTCAAGTAGAGGAAATACACACTTGCATAAGAAGTTCATTTAAAACATATCTTTTCTTTTTTTATAATGATACTATAAAAGTCATTTATTTTGCTCTCAAAATACCTTATATGAGGTAGCATTACATTTTTTTTTACTTATGTAAAGCCTTTATTTTTAAATTTTTTTATTTTTTATATTATTTATTTATTTGTTTTATTATTATTTTTAAATATAAATTTACTTATTTTAATTGGAGGTTACTTTACAATATTGTATTGGTTTTGCCATACATACTATTTTAATTGGAAGCTAATTACATTCAGTTTTCAGAGGTCCTTTTTGCCCTCCATGACTTTAATTAAATGAAGTTAATTATAGGGAAATATGCCTGTGGGTGTCTGTAAAGAAGTGAGGTTCTTGTTGGCAAAACAGACTGATAAAGCATCAGATGTTACAGGGAATTAGAAACTCTTTCCCAGCAGCAGCAGTCTGGGCTTCACCGCACTGTCATCTGGGCTGAAACATCCAGGGTCTGCAGACTCCATTCTGAAAGAGCTCTTGCAGCACCTTGTAGATAAGCCTTCTGCAAAATACCTGACTAACCCCCCAACTTTCAGTTGAGCCCAGCATGAAAACCCAAGAGAGATACTGGATGTTCCTTCCCTGTGCCCCAAGCTACTCTCCATGCAGGACCTGGTGTCATGAATTAGCTCTGTCCTGCATCTGGGAAGCCTCTCTCTCAGGGTCTGGCTGTCTCCAAGCTTGCATAGGAACTGAGAAGCCCTGCCCACATGGGGTCAGCTTGCTGGGGTCAGCTTCTCATTTCTCGTGATCCTGTCCTCCTCTCAAGATTTGGTCCTCTACAGCACAGGTGATGTGCCTGTGTCAGGGAGCTTGGGAGAAGCTCTGGGGTGGTTCTCCCAGTCTTTCCTGGCAGAAAGGAAAGCAAATACAAACACTGGGAAGTAAAAGGACTGCGTGGCTGGTGACTTCTGGGTTTGATGAAAGAAGTGCTCAGGAGTTAAACAGTTGCTTCAAACTGAATTAGGGCATTAGAGAAAGTGTCCAGCACCGCAACTTGGCAGGGGAGACTTACATTTAAAGAGGCAGATTTGTTTTGTTTCTGCAGGAAGTTTTGGGTTGAGAGGGAGGTAATTTTTTTTTTTTTTTTAGCAGTTTTAAAAATGTCTGAATTAGCTTTGGGTCAGAGTTAAGAGGTGGCATCAAAGCCAGGGCACACTTGCCTAAGTTATTGCAGAAATGCCCACTACTCCCCACAGGAGACCTCATAGGACATCTATTAAAAGGGATAAACTTCGTCTCAGGACATGGGAGGCTTCTTCAGCACTTTAGCACCAGCACCTGCCTGTTAAGTAATGTTATTTAAGCGCTGGGAATCCTAGTTTCCAATTCAGATAGTAATTCTCTCACACAAATACAACTCTCAGATTACTTCTTTGGGGGGTAATGTCACCTATGCATTCCCGTCATTTTCCATCTTCCCCAGAAAAGGGTCTGGCTTTAACCAAATGATCTTTTTCAATGTTCTGATGTTTGAAGGATTTTTGGTCTTATTAAATCCTATTTCTCTCTCTCCCCCTTGCAGGTTTGAGCTTTATAATGAGATTTATCCTCAGACACTGCCCCTCCCTGACCCCATCCTACCCTCTGAGTGGTTGCTTAGTGGCCCATGGCAATTTTGGAGACACCCCAATAGGTGACCTTCCCACCCCAACCCCACATCCCTCTCCAGGGTGTCCCATGTGTGTTCCTCCAAACCACTGGGCAGTCAGCTCCATCAGCACAGTCCTTCAGAAAAGACCAAGCTTCAAATCTTGGGTTCACTGCTAAGTAGGAACAGGACTTGGTTAGGTCCATTAATCTCTCTGAAATGGAGTTCCTTGATTTGTACAGACTATGACTTAATTCCCCTAAAAGATGAATGTTTAGGATTCATTAGTAATAATCCTTAGCTGTGTGTGTGTGTTGAGAGTAGGGAGCTAAAATTACAGGCTATAACATGAAAACTAAAGACACTAACATGGAACCTTTTAAGGCATAATCTAAAAGGCAGGAGTCAGGTGGGCAGCTGGAGGCAGGCAGGTAAAAGTATGGGCTCTGGGCTCATTCAGTCTGGGTCCAAATCCTAAAACCAAGCCTCTCCTCCCAGGAAGCCTTTATGATCCAGGTAAAGTTAATTATCTGCTTTATTCCTGTGTTTCCTCCACAGTGCCTGCTTCACAAAGCTATTGTGAGGATTAAAGAGAGAAAATATATGTAAAGGGTTTAGTACAAGGCCTCTCTTAGTGCCCACAAAAGACAGCTATTATTTTTTAGAAAATATGGAAAATGTAAGAGGGGCAATTGCTCTAAATATCAACATTTGTTATTTCTATATAATGTGATTATGACCCCTTTTTTGGTTTTTGCACTTCTACTTGTCAAAGCTTTGATATGAACTTGTGAATTCCTTTCTGAAAATAAAACTATGCACTTCACACATTTATGAGTCATGATGAGTACTGACGTCCCCATCCTATTAGATGAAATAGTTGTATCTGTATACTTTGTAATTCCCATTCCAAACCCATAATATTCTGTTAAGAAGATAAAGTACACTTTTTCCATGAATGACTGTATCACAAGAATCTTTAATGTTTAAAGTTTACTCATGGTGAGGTTGTATCTGTGTTTAGTAAAGTGTGCCCACATTGAGTCTGTTTCAGTCCACATCACCAAACTCCACAGGGATGTTTCTTGTGCCCAGGCAGAGCACAAAGACAGGGGTCAACTTTTCTCTTGGTTAGGCCAGCTTTTCTGGGGAGTTTTTCCAAACTCTCCATGACCAATCTACCCCAATACACAGCCTCCGTCACACGTAAAAGAATATGGAAAATGTCTCAGTGTATTTCATAAGTTTAGCACGTCTCTGGTACAAAAAATTCAAGAAAGGTAGCACAAAAGCGAAAGCACCAACTGAGCTTACTTACAAACAAGCATGCATGAATCCTACACACTAATATTACTGAAATTAACACAACATTGCATTAAGAGGTATAAAAGCACTGTATGGGAAACTTAAAAGTTACACGTGAAATACTGCACTGTAGATCCTGAATACTCTAATGTCCCACACTCCCACCCCTCCTCCACCCTGGTGAGGGGCAGAAAACTTTCATCTGCCTCCAGACCTTGCTAGTCCTCGGAGACACTGTTGCGGGGGCAGTGGGCAGTGGGGTGGGCCTCCCGCAGGGCTCTAGCCTCTTCCAGAGCCTCCCTGTAGCGGGAAGGCCAGGCCTGGGGGTTTTTCTTAAAGACCCTGGCCAGGAACTCCATGATCTGCATCTTGGTGATTTCGCGGCTGGCACGGGAGCCCCAGAAGAACTCGTACTCAGGGGGCTCGACATGGGGGACGCGCTGGTACTTCAGGTAGTTCTGCTGGACGAACTCCTCGGTGATAAGCTTTCTCACGTCTCCGAAGGTGGAGTGTTTCTTCCAAGGCCTCAGCCCCAAGATGCGCAGCACGTTCCAGACTGCACTCTCTCGAGCCCCGCGACCCTTCACGTAAATGAGGCTCAGGATCATCAGCAGGAGGCCTGTCATTGGCATGCGGTTGCTAAGAGCGACCCTGTCCAACTCCTCTGGCTCCAGAGCTTTGACCAGCGAAAACTCCATGGTGTGCAGGCTGGTCAGCCTCAGGTGCAGCCCGAACACGCGTGCGAGGATGAGGCTGGTGCGCCGAAGGATGCTTCTGCACCACTTCTTGTAACTGCCGATGACATCCTTCACCATGTCTGGGAACCAGATGATCATCCTCTTCTGGTCCTTGACCAGCACGTACCACATGAGCTCGTGTGCCTTCTGCACCAGCTGGGCCGGGGCCGGGGGCGCCGGGCTGAGCTGAGTTGTGCTCGGGGCCTGGTGCGGACGGCCTTCCTCAGCGGCCTGCTGCAGGGCCTTCGGGTCTCCCTCTTCGCCTGGAGCCTGGGGAGGCAGCGAGACCAGAGGAGCATCAGGCGGGCTTAAGGAAGAGCTCTCTGGCTCAGTGAGGGTCGCGGCCTGAGACCCTGGAGGAGCGGGCCCCCCGGAAATGCCGGGGCTGCTGTGCACCTCGGAGTTGGAGGCCTCGGCTGCAAAGTTGGGGTCGCACACATCCTTACTTTGTTCGGACATATCTGTTCGGTCTCGCAAGAGCAGGGCCGCCGAGTCCAAGAGCTCTTCGAGTCTGCTTTCCCTCCGCGGACTCCTGGAGAGGAAGTGCGCATTGCTGCGCGCGGCGCCTTCCGCAGAGGCCAGGCAGGGCGGGGCGGCGGCGGGCCGGGCCAATGCGCCTGCGCGTCCGCGCGCCTGGGGCCCGGCAGTCGCGTTGGCGGGCGGGGCTCCTGGTGGGCTGCAGGAGGGGGCTAGGAGGCCCCCAGTAAGCATAGAGGGTCCGCTAGAATATGGGCCTCAGTGATCACTCCCCCTCCCCAGGCGTCCTGTTAGGGCTAAGAGGAGTTCTTGAGGAGGAGGGGAGGGAGATGGGTGAGCACTGGACAAGGAGTCAGTTTAAGGGACAGATGGCAATTTAAGCTTCTGAGATGCTGAAGCTGACTTTCTTAGGAAGCATTTGATTAGGTATATCCAAAATCAAGTTAGAGATCAATCCGAGAGCAAGAACTAGGCTGGTGTGTCAACTAGGTTTCAGATCAGTGTGAGAATTTAAACTGAGAGAACAGTCAGGATTGCCCAAGAAAATATGTCAACTCTGAAAAAGAGAAGTCGTTTAGTCATGTCCGACTCTTTGCAATCCCATGGGCTGTAGCCTACCAGGCTCCTATGTCCATGGGCTTTTCCAGGCAAAAATATTGGAGTGGGTTGCCATTTCCTTCTCCAGGGGATCGAACCCAGGTCTCCCACGGTGCAGACAGACACTTTACCCTCTGAGCCACCGGGAGGACTAATTGGACAAATTGGAATTCTGAGGAATAGCAACAAAAATTCATTGATTTCCTACCGCATGGAAGAGTTATAAACAAGAAATGCAGAATGTAGTCAATCCGAGTGTGATCGAAGTTCTCTTGAAGGCAATATACTAATGACTTTGTTAGTATTTTAATCGTCATTGATTTTGGTTTTTCTATTCCATTGGATAATTTTGATGTAAATTTTGTTTCATTAGAATCCCCTCACACAAAGATTATATTAGCATAGACTCATATGATGTATTTCCGCCTGTTTTTCCAGGACCTTCCTTCTCTTTATGACTGTCAACCTCCACTTTTCTTCCTGTAGAAACGTCACCTTCTTACAGCACAACATCCCCAGCTTCCACAGATACTGAATAGTATCACATGCAAATCCCTCCCAAGATGCTTTTTATTTTCTTTTTTAAATTAACCTAGATCCCCAAAACTTTCCCAGATAACAAGTGATTTGAGATGTAACAATTGGTGGTTGTATATCAATTTTCAAATTTACAAACCAAATCTGCAGTTTTGTTTGGGACTGTCAACAAAAACAAAGTTGACAATCCCAGAGATGCATCCTTTAAAAAAATTGGGCACAGAAACCTCTGGATCCAATGTTCCTGCAGCTAATCAACATGCCTTGTATAAGCCATCGTGGTCTTTCAGCCATTCCTGGGTTTCCTCAAGCCGGCAGCTTCTTACATATGCCCTCAATGAGTCTAGCTATTGTCACTCGAAACCTAACTCATATTACAATATTGTTTTGATATTTCTAGAATCCTCTCTTTATTAGCTTGTACCCCTTTCTCATTTCTCACTTTGCTCAAGTAGATTGACTTCAAAGGGTTTTTCCCTTAGCTGTTTTTATCTTTGGATTTTCATGCTTATATCACTTTTAGGAGGACCAATTTGACCTCAGTCCAATAGCACCCCTCAATCTCTTATTTCACAAGGATAATTCCTACAGATCATTTTGATATATCTCATCTGGAACTTTTCTTGTTCATTTTCTTCTCTTTAATTTATAGATTTCTATTTTTTAAATATTCCTTACAAAGTAATATTAGCTATATTAGTGTTTTCAATTCTTATTATGTAAGAATGGCTTAAATTGATTGATTGCCCCCATTCTTCTTAAAATAATCCTCATTTCTTGTAGTTTATTTCCACTAATTTTCTTCTTTTTTAATTCATTTGGATACTTATTTTTTTCTGCTTGGTTTAGTGATTGCATTCATTTAAGTTATTTTTAATAATGAAAACATTTGAGCTTGTTATTTAAATCTCAGCTCAGCTTTGGCCATGGACCATATTTTTTGCTATTGTGATTAATAAAATTCCATCCTCATATTTCACCCTCCTAGATTTAATGGATTAATGAAATTAAATTGCAAACTTGAGCACAACAGTTAACATTTACATAGAAAAAGTAGGAAAGCAATTATATAAACAAGTATAAAGGCACAACAATTTTAAAATTATAAAAGCTTCTTTTTCTGTGGCATAACAGATCTTTGACCAAAAGAATTGCTCGTGCTGCCTGAGCCAGACTGGTCTTCATTTTGGTGACTTTTCCCATGATGAGTGGACGATACACTTGCCACAGCTCACTCCACATCTCTCTTCTATTGGGTGGGTTGTTTAATACTATCCCAGAGTCTGTGGACTAGAACCGCTATGAGGGATTATACTCAGAAGGTTTAAAGCCTTGGAACTGATGCCAAATTTGAAACTAAGTACATGGTAAACCCCTAGTGCTGCTTACCCTTGGAGCCCAACTGTACACCTGGTAACAGGATATTTTCTTCCAAGAATAGTTCTGTGGTAAAGGTTCCATTTTCCAACAAAAAAGAAAATCCATGGAGACAAAATCGGAAAAAGTAAAGCTTGAAATATCTTTTAAGTAGATAGAGTGCACCTGTAGTTATGTCATGGCAGTGGTCAGTAGCTTGACAGCTTGAGAATAGCAACATGATAAGATGCTTCCTCATAACTCAGAGCGGAGAAGGCAATGGCACCCCACTCCAGTACTCCTGCCTGGAAAATCCCAAGGACGGAGGAGACTGGAAGGCTGCAGTCCATGGGGTCGCTGAGGGTCGGACACGACTGAACGACTTCACTTTCACTTTTCACTTTCAAGCATTGGAGAAGGAAATGGCAACCCACTCCAGTGTTCTTGCCTGGAGAATCCCAGGGACGGGGAGCCTGGTGGGCTGCTGTCTATGGGGTCACACAGAGTCGGACATGACTGAAGTGACTTAGCAGCAGCAGCAACAGCATAACTCAGAGATGCAGACCTTCAGAACAATAAGATAAAAAGGCAGGTGACAACTGTGAATAGAAAAGGAAGTCAGTACTCATGAGGCATTGACAACTTTTTTAATTCACGGGTCAAGATTTGGGTCTGGAGTTCCAGTGATGCCTTGCCAATAAAGACTGAATTGGGATCACTGACTATCTCCACGGCTGGCCCTATTCGATGTGGGCAATGAGTTCTCTCAGATCTAGCAGCTTAGAAGCAAAAAGCCTGAAGACTGCAAAATATCTCCCCACATGAGACTCATGAAGGGCCACTCTTTAAGTCAGGATTATGTAAATAGAAGTTCCATGGATGCAAGAAGTATGTGGGAAAGTTATAACCTAAAATATTCTGATGTGAACAGTTCTGCTGGTGTTATTCAAACTCTGTAATGTGGAACAGATTACACAGCTGTGGAATAGGCTGTTCTTGGCAGACTCAAGAATAGGAGGAGAGGCCTGTCCTGGCACTGGTTTCCATAGTGAACAGAGGAAGGGGGGTCACCCAGAGCTTCCAGTGGACATATGCTCACAACGCAGGGGCCCAGAGTCCCCAAATGAAATGTGAATCCTTCAGGCTCTTTCCTGTCCACATAGGCAGTAACCTCCACCTTGGAGGCCCCAAAGGGGCCCCAAATGCCTTGCAGGCCAAGGAATTGAGACCAAGAACTTGTGTTAATGTGTTCAGCAAATATTGAGCAACATCTATCATGTTCCTGAAAGATGTGCATTTTAGAAAAGTAGCTCAGTCCGTGGGAGTAAACTAATTACACTGGGACTGTTAGGCTGCCCTTCCTTTTTTTTTTTTTTTTTCAGTAAAGAATAAGTGAAGACAGGAAGTGCTGCTGCCAACAGTTGGGAGGGTAGAAGAGCAAACAAATACTGGCCCCTTACCCCTCAAGACTCCCTACTGGGACACTGCACATGCCTGTGCAGCTGAGGCCCAAATGCATTCCTATAGCTGGAGATCTTCCAGTCCTATCCAGACCCACATTGTAGCCTGCTAGCATGCAAGGATTAACAGGGTCAGGGGTATCATTTAGAAAAGTCAACTGGAATCACAGTTAAGTTTGGAGTTGGGGCAGGTAGACAGGGAGATGCACAGAGACCAATTAGGAGACTTTGTATGGCAATCCATTTTAAAAATGGATAATGTCTTGCATTTCATGCTCAAACTACTGCAGAATTGCACTCATCTCACATGCTAGCAAAGTAATGCTCAAAATTCTCCAAGCCAAGCTTCAGCAACACCTCAACCGTGAACTTCCAGATGTTCAATCTGGTTTTAGAAAAGGCAGAGGAACCAGAGGTCAAATTGCCAATATCTACTGGATCATCAAAAAAAAAAAAAAAGAGAGTTCCAGAAAACATCCATTTCTGCTTTACTGACTATGCCAAAGACTTGGACTGTGTGGATCACAATAAACTGTGGAAAATTCTGAAAGAGATGGAAATAACAGACCACCTGACCTGCCTCTTGAGAAATCTGTATGCAGATCAGGAACCAACAGTTACAAATGGACATGGAAAAACAGACTGGTTCCAAATAGGAAAAGGAGTACATCAAGACTGCATATTGTCACCGTGCTTATTTAACTGATATGCAGAGTACATCATGAGAAACACTGGGCTCGATGAAGCACAAGCTGGAATCAAGATTTCTGGGAGAAATATCAATAACCTCAGATATGCAGATGACACCACCCTTATGGCAGAAAGTAAAGAAGAAGTAAGGATGTTCTTGATGAAGTTGAAAGAGGAGACAGAAAGTTGGCTTAAAGCTCAACATTCAGAAAACTGAGATCATGACATCCAGTCCATTATTTCATGGCAAATAGATGGGGAAACAGTGGCTGACTTTATTTTTTGGGACTCCAAAATCACTGCAGCCATGAAATTAGAAGACACTTGCTCCTTGGAAGAAAAGTTATGATCAATCTAGACAGCATATTAAAAAGCAGAGAGATTACTTTGCCAACAAAGATCCGTCAAGTCTATGGTTTTTCCAGTAGTCATGTATCAATGTGAGAGTTGGACTATAAAGAAAGCTGAGTGTCAAAGAACTGATGCTTTTGAACTGTGGTGTTGGAGAAGACTCTTGAGAGTCCGGTGGACTGTGAGGAGATCCAAACAGTCCATCCTAGAGATCAGTCCTGGGTGTTCATTAGAAGGACTGATGTTGAAGCTGAAACTCCAGTACTTTGGCCACCTCATGCGAGGAGTTGACTAATTTGAAAAGACCCTGATGCTGGAAAAGATTGAGGGCAGGAGGAGTAGGGGATGACCGAGGATGAGGTGGTTGGATGGCATCACCAACTTAATGGACATGAGTTTGGGTAAGCTCCGGGAGTTGGTGATGGACTGGGAGGCCTGGCGTGTCACAAAGCAGGTCACAAAGAGTCGGACACGACTGAGTGACTGAACTGAACTGAAATGAACTGATGCAACTATTTATTAAACACTGCCTCTCAGTCACAATTCCTGGGGAAAGAAATGAGGAGAAACACCATCTCTATAAGCCACAATGAGGAGAAATAGCAGACCAAAAGGGCCATAAACAAAGCAAGATAATTAAATAAGCACAATTATACTTTATGTTGCAATGCATATCTCACAAGCCACCATACTGTCTCAGAGAGTAGAACAGAAGCAGTATACAGTCATTTCAGATCAGTTCAGTCGCTCAGTCGTGTCTGAGTCTTTGCACCCCCATGGACTGCAGCATGACAGGCTTCCCCGTCCATCACCAGCTTCCGGAGTTTACCCAAACACGTGTCCATTGAGTTGGTGATGCCATCCAACCATCTCATCCTCTGGCATACCCTTCTCCTCCTGCCCTCAATCTTTCCCAGCATCACGGTCTTTTCAAATGAGTCAATTCTTCACATCAGGTGGCCAAAATCTTGGAGTTTCAGCTTCAACATCAGTCCTTCCAATGAAAATTCAGGACTGATTTCCTTTAGGGTTGACTGGTTGGATCTCCTTGTAGTCCAATGGACTCAAGAGTCTTCTCAAACACCACAGTTCAAAAGCATCAACTCTTCGGCACTCAGCTTTCATTGAGTCCAACTCTCACATCCATACATGACCACTGGAAAAACCATAGCCTTGACTAGATGAACCTTTGTTGGCAAAGTAATGTCTCTGCTTTTTAATATGCTGTCTAGGTTGGTCATAACTTTCCTTCCAACAAGTAAGCATCTTTTAATTTCATGGCTGCAGTTACCATCTGCAGTGATTTTGGAGCCCCCCAAAATAAAGTCTGACACTGTTTCCATTGCTTCCCCCTCTATTTGCCATGAAGTAATGGGACCAGATTCCATTATCTTAGCTTTCTGAATGTTGTGTTTTAAGCCAACATTTTTACTCTTCTCTTTCACCTTCATCAAGAGGCTCTTTAGTTCTTCAATTTCTGCCATAAGGGTGGTGTCATCTGCATATCTGAGGTTATTGATATTTCTCCCAACAATCCTGATTCCAGCTTGTGCTTCATTGAGTGCAGCATTTCTCATGATGTACTCGACACATAAGTTAAATAAGCGGGTGACAATATACAGCCTTGATGTACTCCTTTCCTAATTAGGAACCAGTCTGTTGTTCCATGTCCAGTTGTAACTGTTGCTTCCTGACCAACGTACAGATTTCTTAGGAGGCAGTAAGGTAGTCTGGTATTTTAATGTCTTTAAGAATTTTCCAGTTTGTTGTGATCCACACAGTCAAAGGCTGTTGTATAGTCAGTAAAGCAGAAGTAGGTATATTTCTGGAACTCTTTTGCTTTTTCAGTGATCCAGTGGATGTTGGCAATTTGATCTTTGGTTCCTCTGCCTTTTTTAAATGCAACTTGAACATATGGAAGTTCATGCTTCACGTCCTGTTGAAGCCTGACTTGGAGAATTTTGAGCATTACTTTTTCAGCATGTGAGATTACTGCAATGTGTGGTGTGCTCAGTAGTTTTGTAAATACTAATGAAAGGTGAAGGGATATGGTGAATACCAACACCAGTGGGATTCTGTCTCAGGGTGGCTGGGATTGAGCAGTATTTTGTAGCTGAGATATGGATCCATCACTTCCTGTGACTATTTAGAATGAGACGGACCTGGGTAGAGGGAGGGGACATGTCCAGCAGGTACTTGGATGTGTATGTCTCAGGAAAGATGCCTGGGTTGACAATAGAAATGAATATGGTAAATAGCATCACCTTGCAAGAGGACAGTCCTGATGTAAGGGTGGGACAGTTTTCATTGTTTGAGACCATAACACACACCACACAGGTACCAACATCTAAACACATCTCTCCCTTTCAACACATGTGTAATTGCCTTCCAGATATGGGAATAACAAAAAAAGAATTGTAGGAAAAGAAAAGACACCTTCCCCCTATGCAGGCAGAAGCTCTGTTATGGGCAGTTTGGACTCTAGTTGGGAAACACTGTAAATTACAAGTGGAGAGTTGGGAGGAAAGATAGCTGACTAGGATGTCAGGTCACATAAGCTTCTTTCCAGACGATATATGCCTTTTCTCACTGGACCTGTAAAAATAGATTGGTTCATCTTCAACATATCTTTGAAAATAAATCCTTTTCATGTAGACTATGCATATAAGTTTGCAGTGAATAATTATTTTTATATATTTCTGAATTTACTTGCCAATATTTTGTTGGGGATTTTCATGTGAGTATTTATAGAGATATTGGGCTATAATTTTCTCTTTTTGTACTACCTTTATCTGGATTTGATACCAGAAACTCTAAAAATAGCTTAGAGAAAGTTCCCTACTCTTCGATTTTATGGAAGAAAATGTATAGAATTGTTTTTATTTTATTTAAAATATTTGGTAGAATTTTTCTCAATGGCATTATCAGTATCTAGAGATTTCCTTTTCACATGGCTCATAACTACCTATTTAACATTCTAAATCGAAAGTGGGCCTATCAGATTATCTTTCATGCTGGGTGAATTTTGTGGTATGTGGTTTTTAAGGAATTGTTTTATTTCATCTAAGTGGCCAATTTTGTGTATGTCCTGGTGCATTTACTACTTATTATCCTTTATTTAAAGTGTATTTTTAATTGAAGGAAAAATGCTTTACAATGTTGTGTTGGTTTCTGTTGTACAAGAGTGTGAATCAGTTATAAGTACACATATATTGCCTCCCTCCTGAACTTCATCACATTCCCCCACACCACTGGTCTAGGTTGTCACACAGCACTGGATTCAACTCTCTGTGGGATAGTAAATTCCCACTAGCTATCTATTTTGCATATATTAATGTGTATGTTTCAATGCTACTCTCTCCATTCATCTTACACTCTCCTTCCCCTGCTGGACCACAAGCCTGTTCTCTGTGTCTGTGCCTCTATTTCTGCCCTGCAATAAGTTCATCAGTACCATTTTTCTAGGTTCCATATATATATACAGCAATATGCATATTGTTTTTTTTTCTTTCTGACTTACTTCATCCTGTATAACAGGCTCTAGGTTCATCCACCTCATTTCAGTTGACTCAAATTTGTTCATTTTTATGCTTAATATTTCATTGTATGTATGTACCACAACTTCTTTATCCATTCATCTGTCAATGGACATCTAGATTGCTTTGTGGGTCTGGCAATTGTAAATAGATGCAATGAACACTTAGGCATATATGTGGTTGAATTGTGGTTTTCTCAGGGTATCACCCAGCAGTAAGACTGCTGTGTTTGCATTTCCACCAGCAGTGCATGAGGGTTCCTTTTCCTCCACATCCTCTCCAGCACACATTATTTGTAGATTTTTTAATGATGGCCATTGTAACCAGTTTCAGAAAAGGCAGAGGAACCACAGATCAAATTGCCAACATCCGCTGGATTATCAAAAAAGCAAGAAAGTTCCAGAAAAACATCCATTTCTGCTGTATTGACTATGCCAAAGCCTTTGTGTGGATCACAATAAACTGTGGGAAATTCTGAAAGAGATGGGAATACCAGACCACTTGACCTGCCTCTTGAGAAATCTGTATGCATGTCAGGAAGCAACAGTTAGAACTGGACATGGAACAACAGACTGGTTCCAAATAGGAAAAGGAGTGCGTCAAGACTGTATATTGTCACCCTGCTTATTTAACTGATACGCAGAGTACATCATGAGAAACGCTGGGCTGGAGGAAGCAAAATCTGGAATCAAGATTGCTGGGAGAAATATCAATAACCTCAGATATGCAGATGACACCACCCTTATGGCAGAAAATGAAGAAGAACCTCTTGATGAAAGTGAAGGAGGAGAGGGGAAAAGTTGGCTTAAAGTTCAACATTCAGAAAACAAAGATCATGGCATCTGGTCCCATCACTTCATGGGAAATAGATGGGGAAAGAGTGGAAATAGTGTCAGACATTTATTTTGGAGGGCTCCAAAATCACTGCGGATGGTAACTCTAGCCATGAAATTAAAAGACGTTTACTCCTTGGAAGGAAAGTTATGAGCAACCTAGATAGCATATTCAAAAGCAGAGACATTACTTTGCCAACAAATGTCCATCTAGTCAAGGCTATGGTTTTTCCAGTGGTCATGTGTGGATGTGAGAGTTGAACTATAAGGAAAGCTGAGCGCCGAAGAGCTGATGCTTTTGAACTGTGGTGTTGGAGAAGACTCTTGAGAGTCCCTTGACCTGCTAGGAGATCCAACGAGTCCATCCTAAAGGAAATCAGTCCTGAATATTCATTAGAAGGATTGATGTTCAAGCTGAAACTCCAATACTTTGGCCACCTGATGCCAAGTGCTGACTCATTGGAAAAGACCCTGATGCCAGGAAAGATTGAAGACAAGACAAGAAGGGTATGCCAGAGGATGAGATGGTTGGATGGCATCACCAACTCAATGGACATGAGTTTGAGTAAACCCTGGGAGTTAGTGATGGACAGGGAGGCCTTGCATGCTGCAGTCCATGGGTTCACAGAGAGTAAGACACGACTGAGCAACGGAACTGACTGATTCCAACCAGAGTGAGGCGATACCTTATTGTAGTTTTGATTTGAATTTCTCTAATAATGAGTGATATTGAAAATCTTTTAATATATTTGCTGGCCATCTGTACATCTTAACTGGAGAAATGTCTGTTTAGGTCATCTGCCCATTTTTTTATTAGTTTTTTTTTTAATTGAGGTGCATGAACTGCTTATTTGGGAGATTAATCTTTTGTCAGTTGCTTCATCTGCAGATAAATTTTATCCCTTTCTAAAGGTTGTTTTTTACATTGTTTATGATTTTTTTTTACTGTGCAAAAGTTCTAAGTTTAATTAGATACCATTTGTTTACTTTTGGTTTTATTTCCATTTTTTAGATGAGGAGTCAGCAAGGATCTTGCTGTGATTTATGACAAAGTATATTCTTCTTATATTTTTCACTAAGAGTTTTAAAGTTTATGGCTTTGCATTTAGGTTTTTAATCCATTTTTAGTTTATTTTTGCATATGATATGCTCACTTTTACCACTATTACTCACCATAGTTTTGGAAATTCTAGCCATGGGAATCAGAGAAGGAAAATAAATAAAATAATCCAGATTATAAAAGAAGAAATAAAATTCTCAATGTTTGCAAAAAAAGCATGGCACTATGTGTAGAAAATCCTAAAGATACTATCAGTATATCAATAGGGATAATCAGTGAATTTAGCAAAGTCAAAGGATACAAAATCAATATACAGAAATTCCTCGTGTTCCAATACACTGGCAATGAAAAATCAGAAATACAAATTAAAGAAACAATCCTATTCACCATTGCAACAAAAAGAATAAAATACCTAAGAATAAACATACCTAAGGAGATAAAAGAACTCTATGCAGAAAATTATGAGCCACTGATGAAAGGGATGTAAAATGACACAAAGAAATGGAGAGATATGTCATATTCTTGGATTGGAAGAATCAATATTGTGCAAAATACTATACCATTCAGAGCAATCTACAGATTCCCATTGTTATTAAATTACCAATGACATTTTTTACAGAACTAGAGCCAATTTTTTTTTTTTTCAGTTAGTATGGAACACAAAAGACCTCAAATAGGCAAAGCAATCTTGAGAAACAAAAGCAGCTGGAGGAGTCAACCTGCCTGACTTCAGAGTTTACATACTACATACCACAGTCAACAAGACAGTATGGTACTTGTACAAAAACAGACCTATTGATCAATGGAACAAGATAGAAAGTGCAGAAAGAAACCCACACACCCATGGGCACCTTATCTTTGACAAATAAGGAAGAATATACAATGGACAAAATAGAGTCTCTTCAATAAGTGGGGCGGGGGAAATTGGACAGCTACGTGTAAAAGAATGAAATTAAAACACTCTAAAACACCATCAGTTCAGTTCAGTTGCTCAGTAGTGTCGAATTCTTTGCAATCCCATGAATTGCAGCAAACCAGGCCTCCCTGTCCATCACCAACTCCCGGAGTTCACTCAATCTCATGTTCATCAAGTTGGTCATGCCATCAAGCCATCTCATCCTCTGTCATCCCCTTCTCCTCCTGCCCTCAATCCCTCCCAGCATCAGAATCTTTTCCAGTGAGTAAACTCTTCTCATGAGATGGCCAAAGTATTGGAGTTTCAGCCTCAGCATCAGTCCTTCCAAAGAATACCCAGGACTGGTCTCCTTTAGGATGCACTGGTTGGATCTCCTTGAAGTCCAAGGGACTCTCAAGAGTCTTCTCCAACACCACAGTTCAAAACCATTAATTCTTTGGCGCTCAGCTTTCTTTACAGTTCAACTCTCACTTCCATACATGACCACTGGAAAAACCATAGCCTTGACTAGACGGACCTTTGTTGGTAAAGTAATGTCTCTGCTTTTGAATATGCTATCTAGTTGTTTTTTCCTGGAACTCTCTTACTTTTTCAATGATCCAGTGGATGTTGGCAATTCAATCTCTGGTTCCTCTGCCTTTTCTAAAACCAGCTTGAACATCAGGAAGTTCATGGTTCAGGTATTGCTGAAGCCTGGCTTGGAGAATTTTGAGCATTACTTTACTAGTGTGAGAGATGAGTGCAATTTGTGGTAGTTTTAGCATTGTTTGGCATTACCTTTCTTTGGAATTGGAATGAAAACTGACGTTTTCCAGTCCTATGGCCACTGCTGAGTTTTCCAAATTTGCTGGCATATTGAGTGCAGCACTTTCACAGCATCATCTTTCAGGATTTGAAACAGCTCAACTGCAATTCCATCACCTCCACTAGCTTTGTTAGTAGTGATGCTTTCTAAGACCCACTTGACTTCACATTCCAGGATGTCTGGCTCTAGGTGAGTGATCGCAACATTGTGATTATCTTGGTTGTGAAGGTCTTTTTTGTACAGTTCTTCTGTGTATTCTTGCCACCTCTTCTTAATATCTTCTGTTTCTCTTAGGTCCATACCATTTTTGTCCTTTATCAAACCCATCTTTGCGTGAAAAGTTCCCTTTGTATCTCTAACACCATACACATAAATAAACTCAAAATGGATTAAACACCTAAATATAAGTCCATTGACTATAAAACTCTTATAGGAAACCATAGGCAGATATAAGTATCCTGACACTCTGACATAAATCATGACAAAGTCCTCAATGACCCACCTCCTAGAGTAATGGAAATAAGAACAAAAATAAACAGCTAGGACCTAATTAAATCTATAAGCTTTTGCATAGCAAAGGAAACCAGAAACAAGATGAAAAGACAGCCCTCAGAATGGGAGCAAATAGTTGCAAATGAAGCCAGGAACAGAATTAATCTTCAAAATATACAAGCAGCTTTATCAACTCAATATCAGAAAAACAAACCAATAAAAAAATGGGCAGATGACCTAATAGGCTTTTTCCCAAAGAAGATGTACAGATAGCCAAAAAACATATGAAAATATGTTCAACATCACTCATTATTAGAGAAATCCAAATCAAACATACAATGAAGTATCACTTCATATCAGTCAGAATGACCATTGTTAAAATATCTACAAACATTATGTGCTGGTGAGGATGTGGAGAGAAAAGGGAACCCTCATACACTGTTGATGGGAATGTAAATAGAATCACCTACTAGAGAGAACATTATGGAGATTTCTTTAAAATCTAGGAATAAAACTACCACATGATCCAGTAATCCCACTACTGGGCATACACCCTGAAGAAACCATAATTCAAAAAGACATGTACCCAATGTTCACTACATCAGTGTTTATAATAGAGAGGCTACAGTTTCAACCCAGAGGTCCATCAAGAGAAGAATGGATAAGGAATTTGTTGTACTTATACACAATGGAATATTACTCAGCAATAAAAAGGAATACATTTGAGTCAATTGAAATGAGATGGATGAACCTAGAGTCTGTCATACAGAGTGAAGTAAATCAGGAAGAGAAAGACAAGTATAGCATGTTAATGCACTTATAATAAACCTAGAATAATGGTACTGATTAACCTATCTGCAAAGCAAGAATAGAGATGCAGATATAGAAAACAGACTTGTCACAGCAGGGGAAGAAGAGAGTGGGACGAATTGAGAGTGTAACATTGAAACATATGTTCAGTTCAGTTCAGTTCAGTTGCTCAGTTGTGTCCGACTCCTTGCGATCCCATGAATTGCAGCACGCCAGGCCTCCCTGTCCATCACCAACTCCCGGAGTTCACTCAAACTCACATCCATCAAGTCGGTTATGCCATCCAGCCATCTCATCCTCTGTAGTCCCCTTCTCCTCCTGTTCCCAATCCCTCCCAGCATCAGAGTCTTTTCTAATGAGGCAAATCTTTGCATGAGGTGGCCAAAATATTGGAGTTTAAGCTTTAGCATCATTCCTTCCAAAGAGCACCCTGGGTTGATTTCTTTTAGAATGGACTGGTTGTATATCCTTGCAGTCCAAGGGAGACTTTCAAGAGTCTTCTCCAACACCAGAGTTCAACAGCATGAATTCTTCAGTGTTCAGTTTTCTTCACAGTCCAACTCTCATATACACACATGACCAATGGAAAAACCATAGCCTTGACTAGACAGACCTTTGCTGGCAAAGTAATGTCTCTGCTTCTGAATATGCTATCTAGGTTGGTCATAACTTTACCTTCCAAGGAATAAGCGTCTTTAATTTCATGGCTGCAATCACTATCTGCTGTGATTTTGGAGCCCCAAAAAATAAAGTCTGACACTGTTTCCACTTTTTGCCATGAAGTGATGGGACCAGTAATGCTGAAGAAGCTGAAGTTGAATGGTTTTATGAAGACCTACAAGATCTTTTAGAACTAACACCCAAAAAAGATGTCCTTTTCATTCTAGGGGACTGGAATGCTAAAGTAGGAAGTCAAGAAACACCTGGAGTAACAGGCAAATTTGGCCTTGGAATGCGGAATGAAGCAGGGCAAAGACTAATAGAGTTTTGCCAAGAAAATGCACTGGTCATAGCAAACACCCTCTTCCAACAACACAAGAGAAGACTCTACACATGGACATCACCAGATGGTCAACACCAAAATCAGATTGATTATATTCTATGCAGCCAAAGATGGAGAAGCTCTATACAGTCAACAAAAACAAGACCAGGAGCTGACTGTGGCTCAGATCATGAACTCCTTATTGCCAAATTCAGACTCAAATTAAAGAAAGTAGGGAAAGCCACTAGACCATTCAGGTATGACCTAAATCAAATCCCTTATGATTATACAGTGGAAGTGAGGAATAGATTTAAGGGCCTAGATCTGATAGATAGAGTGCCTGAAGAACTATGGAATGAGGTTCGTGACATTGTACGGGAGACAGGGATCAAGACCATCCCCATGGAAAAGAAATGCAAAAAAGCAAAATGGCTGTCTGGGGAGGCCTTACAAATAGCTGTGAAAAGAAGAGAGGCGAAAAGCAAAGGAGAAAAGGAAAGATATAAGCACCTGAATGCAGAGTTCCAAAGAATAGCAAGAAGAGATAAGAAAGCCTTCTTCAGTGATCAATGCAAAGAAATAGAGGAAAACAACAGAATGGGAAAGACTAGAGATCTCTTCAAGAAAATTAGAGATACCAAGGGAACATTTCATGCAAGGATGGGCTCGATAAAGGACAGAAATGGTATGGACCTAACAGAAGCAGAAGATATTAAGAAGAGGTGGCAAGAATACACAGAAGAACTGTACAAAAAAGATCTTCACGACCCAGATAATCATGATGATGTGATCACTCATCTAGAGCCAGACATCTTGGAATGTGAAGTCAAGTGGGCCTTAGAAAGCATCACTACGAACAAAGCTAGTGGAGGTGATGGAATTCCAGTTGAGCTGTTTCAAATCCTGAAAGATGATGCTGTGAAAGTGCTGCACTCAATATGCCAGCAAATTTGGAAAACTCAGCAGTGGCCACAGGACTGGAAAAGGTCAGTTTTCATTCCAATTCCAAAGAAAGGCAATGCAAAAGAATGCTCCAATTACCGCACAATTGCACTCATCTCACATGCTAGTAAAGTAATGCTCAAAATCCTCCAAGCCAGGCTTCAGCAATACGTGAACCGTGAACTCCCTGATGTTCAAGCTGGCTTTAGAAAAGGCAGAGGAACCAGAGATCAAATTGCCAACATCCGCTGGATCATGGAAAAAGCAAGAGAGTTCCAGAAAAACATCTACTTCTGCTTTATCGACTATGCCAAAGCCTTTGACTGTGTGGATCACAATAAACTGTGGAAAATTCTGAAAGAGATGGGAATACCAGACCACCTAACCTGCCTCTTGAGAAATCTGTATGCAGGTCAGGAAGCAACAGTTAGGACTGGACATGGAACAACAGACTGGTTCCAAATAGGAAAAGGAGTGCGTCAAGGCTGTATATTGTCACCCTGCTTATTTAACTTATATGCAGAGTACATCATGAGAAACGCTGGACTGGAAGAAACACAAGCTGGAATCAAGATTGCCGGGAGAAATATCAATAACCTCAGATATGCAGATGACACCACCCTATGGCAGAAAGCAAAGAAAAAATAAGGGCCTCATTTTTTTTCCAGAATTTAAAATGGATTTTTTTTTTCATTGAAGGATAATTTCTTTACTGAATTTTGTGGCTTTCTGTCATACATCAACAAGAATCAGCCATAGGTACACCCGTGTGCCCTCCCTCCTGAACCCCTCTCCCATTCCTCCCTCATAGATTGTCAGAATAACTATTTGAGTTCCTTGCCTGAGTCATGTAGCAAATTATTATTGCTAAAGAGCCTCTTTGATGAAGGTGAAAAGGAAAAGTTAAAAAGCTGACTTAAAATTCAGCATTCAAAAAGTTAAGATCATGGCCTCCAGTCACATAACTTCATGGCAAATAGATGGGGAAACAGTGGAAACAGTGACAGACTTTACTTTGAGGGGCTTCAAAATCACTGCAGGCAGTGACTGAAGCCATGAAATTAAATGACACCTGCTCCTTGGAAGAAAAGTTATGACAAACTTAGTGTATTAAAAAAACAGAGATATTACCTTGCCAACCAAGATCCATATAGTCAAAGTTATGGTTTTCCCAGCAGTCATGTATGGATGTGAGGGTTGGACCACGAAGAAGGCTGAGTGCCAAAGAATCAATGCTTTTGAACTGTGGTGTTGGAAGACTTCTGAGAGTCCTTTGTACTGCAAGGAGATAAGCTGTCAATCCTAAAGGAAATCAACCATGATTATTCATTGTAAGGACTGATGCTGAAGCTGAAGCTTCATTACTTTGGCCACCTGATTGGAAGAGCTGACTCATTGGAAAAGACCCTGATGCTGGGAAAGATTGAAGACAGGAGGAGAAGGGGATGATGGAGGGTGAGATCGTTGGATGGTATCACCAACTCAATGGACATGAGATTGAGCAAGCTCCTGGAGATGGTGAAGGACAGGGAAGCCTGGTGTGTTGCAGTCCATGGGGTTACAAAGAATTGGACATGAATCAGTGACTGAACAACAACAACAAATGTGGCCAATGCCATGATCTTAGTTTTTGGCTTTTTTTTTTTTTTTTTAATATTTAGCTTCAAGTAGGCTCTTTCACTCTCCTACTTCACTTTCATCAAGAGGCTTTTTAGTTCCTCTTTGCTTTCTACCACTAGAGTGGTATCATCTGCATATCTGAGGTTTTTTATGTTTCTCCTGCCTATCATGATTCCAGCTTGTAATTCTTCCATCCTGGCATTCCTCACGATGTGTTCAGTGTATAGATTAATCAGATTGGGTGACAGCACACAGCCCTATTGTACTCCTTTCTCAATCTTGAACCAAATAGTTGTTCCATACAGGGTTCTAAGTGTTGCTTCTTGACCTGCATACACATTCCTCAGAAGACAGGTGAGATTGTCTGGTATCCAATCTCTTAAGAGCTTTCCACAGTTTATTATGATCCACAGTTAAATACTTTGGAGTAGTCTAAGAAACAGAGGTAGATTGTTTTCTGGAAATTCCCATAGCTTTCTCTATGATCCAGTGAATGTTGGCAATTTGATCTGTATTTCCTCTTCCTTTTCTAAACCCAACTTGGATATTGGAAGTTCTTGGTTCACATAATGCTGAAGCCTAACATGCAAGTTTTTAATGATAACCCTGTATGTGAGACAGCAAAAGAAACACAGATGTATAGAACAGTCTTTTGGACCCTGTGGGAGAGGAAGAGGGTGGGATGATTTGGGAGAATGGCACTGAAACATGTATAATATCATATAAGAAACGAATCGCCAGTCTAGGTTTGATGCAGGATACAGGATGCTTGAGGCTGGTGCACTGGGATGACCCAGAGGGATGGTATGGGGAGGGAGGTGGGAGGGGTGTTCAGGATTGGGAACACGTGTACACCCGTAGCGGATTCATGTTGATGTATGGCAAAACCAGTTTAATATTGTAAAGTAAAAAACATAAATAAATAAAATAAAATCTGAATAAAAATAAATTCAGCATTTAAAAATAAATAAATAAAGATGACCTTACTAGTATGGGAGATGAGTGTATTGTCCAGTGGTTAGCATATCCTTTAGTACTATGCTTCTTAGAGATTGGGATGAGGATTGATCTTTTTCAGTGGCCATTGCTGGGTCTTCCAGATTTGCTGACATATGGAATGCAACACCTTTATGGCATCACCCTTGAAAGTTTTTGAATAGTTCTGCAGAAATTTCATCTCATCCACTAGCTTTATTAACAGCAGTACTACCTAAGGCCCCCTTGACTTCACTCTCCAGAATATGTAGTTCTGGGTGGTTGACCACATCATTGAATTAATCTGGTTCATTGAGATTTTTTGTACAGTTCTTCCATTTATTCTTTCCATCTCTTCTTAGTCTCTTCGACATCTACTAGGTATCTACCATTTCTGTCCTTTATTCTGCCCATCTTTGGAGAAAATATTTCCTTTTTCTCCAATTGTCCTGAAGAGATCATTAGTCTTTCCCCTTCTGTTTTCTTTTAGTTTTAAAATCCCACTTATCCACTGATAAGTTATGATATTATATTCAGGTACTAAATTTTGGAATAAGAAAGGCTCTTCATTTCATTCATTTCACTGCATCTGAGTCCTTAACTGTTAGAATGGCTGCTTTTACTTGCTCACATTGATGTTAGGGATTAATGTTTATGATTATATAATAATATAAAATTGCTGCTAAGTCGCTTCAGTCGTGTCCGACTCTGTGTGACCCCATAGAGGGAAGCCCACCTGGCTACCCTGTCCCTGGGATTCTCCAGGCAAGAACACTGAATAAATCTTATAATGTTGGCCTTATAGTCACCTGTTTCCATTAATCTGGATAAATAAGTGATTCACATTTTTCTTTTTTTTTCATTTTACTTTATTTTACTTTACAATACTGTATTGGTTTACAGCCACTATGGAGAACAGTGTGGAGATTCCTTTTCTTTGTTTTTTATATTGCTTGTACTCTTTCAACCTCAACTGCATGTACTGCAAATCAGGTTATGGTTCTGAATAAGACTGTCCTTATTTTGATACCAGATACAATTCAGGGGCCCCAAGTTTACCCATAATTCTGATCAACTAGTTATAAACTCGAGGGATCCCCATGACTCTTTTGGAGGCTTCCCTGATTGCTCAGATGGTAAAGAATCTGAATGCAATATGGGAGACCTGGGTTCAATCCCTGGGTCAGGAAGATTCTCTGGAGAAGTTAGTGGCAACCAACTCCAGTATTCTTGCTGGAGAATCCCATAGACAGAGGAACCTGGAAGGCTACAGTCCATGTGGTCACAAAGAGTCAGACATGACAGCGACTATACTTTCACTTTTTTCATGACTGTTTTGGGATTCCTGGGTGACTCAGATGGTAAATAATCTACCTGTAATATCTGGGTTTGATCCCTGGGTTGGGAAGAGCCTCTGGAGTAAGTAATATCTACTCACTCCAGTATTCTTGCCTGGAGAATCCCATGGACAGAGGAGGCTGACAGGCTACAGTCCATGAAGCCACAAAGAGTCATACACGATTGAGAGACTAAGCACACATGCACAACTCTTTCAAGTTCCACAATTCACTAGAAAGACTTACAGAGCTCACTAAGAATTCTATACATAGAATTATGGCTTATTGTGATGAATATACATAAGATGACATCTGGGAGATTTCCCAGGGTAAATTTCCGGTGTCCTCTCCTTGTGGGTCAGGGTGTGTCACCCTTTTAGGATATTACTGTGTTCACTACTGACCTTAAGTTCCAGAGATTTTACTGGGGTTTCATTATGTATGCATGAGTGTTTCAATCACTGGCCATGTGATTGAACTCAGTTTTCAGTCACCCTTCTCTGCCCTCATAGCCTGGAAGCTGACAACCCAAATTTTTTTGTCATGATTGATATTTATGAGAAACAGACCCAGCTTGGAAGTAATTCACTGGTCCCCCATAACCAGTGGTTATAAGCATAGAGAGGACACTCTTGTCATTCAGGAAATTACAAAGTTTTTTTTTTTAATCTGAGCCGGGAACACGGAACAAAGACCAGACAAATTTTTAATTATACCACAACCTGTGATGACAACGCAAATGCATTATCATCCCCCTCTTTGTCTCTAACTTCTAGTTTATGCCCACTGTCATCCTTGTTAGACTGAAATTTCTCAGTTTCTGGAAAAGCTGAGAGAAGGCTTTTTTTTTTTTTTTTCCCATAGAAGGCAGAAGTGTAGGAAATTAAGTTTTCCTCCAAGACAGTGGTTTTCTGCACATTCACTATGTGGTAGGGGACAAATTAACATAGATAATTTTTTAATATCCCCTTTAAGGATCAGAGACTTGTCATGTTGATGAGGCTTTCATAACTCAATGAAACTGAGTCATCCCATGCAGGGCCACCCAAGACAAATGGGTCATAGTGAAGAGTTCTGACAAAAAGTGGTCCACTGGAGAAGGGAATGCAACCTACTCCAGTATTCTTGGCTGGACAACCCAATAGACAGTATGACAAGGCAAAAGATATGACACCACAAGATGAGCCCCCAAGACAATAGGTGTCTAATATGCTACTGGGGAAGAGTAGAGGGCAACTACTTATAGCTCCAGAAAGAATGAAGCAATTGGCTAAAGCAGAAACGATGCTGCACTGTGGATGTGTCTGCTAGTGAAAATAAATCTCATCCTGTAAAGAACAAAACTGCATAAGAACTTAGATTGTTAAGTCCATAATCAGAGTAAATCGGACATGGTCAAGCAGGAGATGGCAAGGGTGAACATCAGCATCGAAGGAATCAGTTAACTAAAATGGGCAGGACTGGGAGAGTTTAATCCAGATGACAATAATTATATATACTACCTTGGGCAAGAATCCCTTAGAAGAAATGGAGTAGCCCTCATAGGCAACAAAAGAGTCTGAAATACAGTACTTGAGTCCAATCTGAAATGCGAAAGAATTATCTCACTCCATTTCCAAAGCAAATCATTCAACATCAAAGAAATCCAAGTTTATGCTCCAACCTCTGATGTCAAAGAAGCAGAAGTTGACCAGTACTAAAAAGTAATCAACCTCCAATTAAAATAAATTGATTAATTTTAAAAAGGTTTATAACAGATTCTAGGATTATCAGCAGAAAAGATATCCTTTTCATCATAAGGGATCAGGATGAAAAAGTAGAAAGTCAAGAGATACCTGGAGTAACAGGCAAATTTGGCCTTGGAGTATAACATGAAGCAAGGCAAAGTCTAACAGAATTTTACCAAGAGAACACACTGGTCATAACAAACGCCATTTTCCAACAACCCAACAGACAGCTCTACACATGGACATCACCAGATGGTCAATACTGAAATCAGATTGATTATGGTCTTTGCCACCAAAGATGGAAAAGTTCTATATAGTCAGCCAAAACAAGACCTGGCACTGACTGTGGCTCAGATCATGAGCTTCTTATTACAAAATGCAGGATTAAATTGAAGAAAGTAGGGAAAACCATTAGAAAATTCAATTATGACCTAAATCAATTCCCTTAAGATTATACAGTGGAAGTGACAAATAGATTCAAAGGATTACATCTGGTAGACGGAGGTTTGTAGCACTGTGCAGGAGGAAGGGGCTAAACCTATGCCAAAGAAAAAGAAAGGCAAGAAGACAAAGTGGTTCTGAGTTGGCTTTCCAAATAGCTGAGGAAAGAAGAGAAGAGAAAGGCCAGGGAGAATGGGAAAGATATATCCAACTGAATGCAGAGTTCCATAGAATAGTAAGGAGAGATAAAAAGGTTTTATTGAATGAACAATGCAAAGAAATAGAGGAAAGCAATAGAATGGGGAAGATTAGAGATCTCTTCAAGAAAATTGGAGATATCAAGGGAAAATTTCATTCAAGGATGGACATGAAAATGGACAGAAAAGATAAAAACCTAACAGAAGCAGAAGAGATTAAGAAGAGGTAGAAAGAATACACAGAAAAGCTATACAAGAAAGGTCTTAATGACCCTGATAACCAAGATGATGTGGTCACTCAAGTAGAGCCAGACATACTGATGTGGGCCTTAGAAAGCATTACTGCAAACAAATCTAGTGGAGGTGGTTGGGTTCCAGGTGAACTATTAATATTTAAAATCCTAAAAGATGATGTTGTTAAAGTGCCACATTCAATACATCAACAAATATGGAAAACTCAGCACTGGTCACAGGACTGGAAAATGTCAGTTTTCTTTCTAATCTCAAAGAAGGGTTAGCCTAAGAATGTTTAAACTACCATATGATTGCACTCATTTTACATGCTAGCCAGGTTTTTTTTTTTTTTTTTTTTTCTGAAAATCCTTCAAGCTAGGCTTCAGCAGTACATGAAGTAAGAAGTTCCAGAGGTACAAGCTGGATTTCATAGAGGTAGAGGAATAAGAGAACAAATTGCAACATTTGTTGGAACATAGATGAAGGAAGGAAACTTCAGAAAAACATCTACTTCTGCTTCATTGACTATGCTAAATCTCCTGACTATGTGGATCAACATACTGTGGGAAATTCTTAAAAGCATGGAGATATCAGACTACTTTACCCATCTCCTGAGAAACCTGTATGTGGATCAACAAGCAACAGTTAGAACTAGACATGAAATAATAGATTGTTTTAAATTGGGATAGGAGTATGACACAACTACGTATTGCCATCCTGTCTATTTAATGCATATGCAGAGTACATCATGTAAAATGATGGGCTGGATGAGGAATGAAAGCTATGACAAACATAGGCAATGTATTAAAAAGCAGAGACATAATTTTGTCAATAAGTCTTTTACCAACAAAAGCTTTGGTTTGTACAATAGTCATGTACAAGTGTGAGTGCTGTATCACAAGGGGACTGAGCATTTAAGACTTGATGCTTTTGAATTATGGTGCTGGAGAAGAGTCTTGAGAGACCCCTGGACTGCAAGGAGATCAAACCTGCAAAACTTAAAAGAAATCAACCCAGAATATGCATTGTAGGTTTGTTGCTGATGGTGAAGCTCCAATACTTTGGCCACCTGAAGCAAAGAGCCTATTCATTGGAAAATATTCTGATGATGGAAAGATTAAAAGCAAATGGAGAAGGGAGTGGCAGAGGATGATCAATGACCATGAATGTGAGTGAACTCCCGGAGATAATAAAGGACAGAGGATCCTGGTGTCATATGGTCCATGGGGTCAAAAGGAGTAGGAAACGACTTAGCCATTGAACAATAACAACAAAAACAACTGTATACTATGTGGCTTTGAAAATCTTAGCTCTACTTTATCTCAGTTATTCACCACTAATTCCACAGGTGATTCTTATATTTTATTTTAATGACTTTATTGAGGTAAAATTGATGTGTGAAAGCTGCATATATTTAAAGAGTATATGCTGACAAATTAATATTCATGGAAATATGACCCCAATCAAGATAGTATTCATCACTCTTATATCCCTGTAATTGCATTTGAGGTCACTTTTACCTTCAGGTAACCAATGATCTGCTCTCTGTCACAATAGTCTGCATTTTCTATAATTTTCTATAAAAATAATCATTCTGCTTATATTTTCTATTTGGCTTCTTTACTCAGCATGGTTATTTTAAGATTCTGTTATACCATACACCAGAAGCAACAGTCAGAACTGGACATGGAACAACAGACTGGTTCCAAATCAGAAAAGAAGCATGTCCGGGCTATATATTGTCACCTTGCTGATTTAACTTATATATAAATATGCAGTTCAGTTCAGTTCAGTTCAGTAGCTCAGTCATGACCGACTCTTTGTGATCCCATGGACTGCAGCACGCCAGGCATCCCTGTCCATTACCAACTCCCAGAGCTTACACAAACTCATGTACGTTAAGTCAGTGATGCCATCCAACAATCTCAATCTCTGTCATAGCCTTCTCCTCCTACCTTCAGTCTTTCCCAGCATCAGGGAGTCACTTTTCAAATGATCAGATTTTCACATCAGATGGCCAAAATCTTGGAGTTTCAGCTAAGCATCTTCCTTGCAATGAATATTTAGGACTGATTTCCTTTAGGATGGACTGGTTGGATCTCCTTGCTGTCCAAGGGACTTTCAAGAATCTTCTCCAACACCACAGTTCAAAAGCATCAATTCTACAAGTGGTTGACCAGTTTTCCCAGCACCACTTGTTAAAGAGATTGTCTTTACTCCATTGTATATTTTTGCCTCCTTTGTCGAAGATAAGGTGTCCATATGTGTGTGGATTTATCTCTGGGCTTTCTATTTTGTTCCATTGATCTATATTTCTGTCTTTGTGCCAGTACCATGCTGTCTTGATGACTGTGGCCTTGTAGTAGAGCCTGAAGTCCAGCAAGTTGATTCCTCCAGTTCCATTCTTCTTTCTCAAGATTGCTTTGGCTATTCGAAGTTTTTTGTACTTCCATACAAATCTTGAAATTATTTGTTCTAGTTCTGTGAAAAATACTGCTGGTAGCTTGATAGGGATTGCATTGAATCTGTAGATTGCTTTGGGTAGTATACTCATTTTCACTATATTGATTCTTCCAATCCATGAGCATGGTATATTTCTCCATCTATTAGTGTCCTCTTTGATTTCTTTCATCAGTGTTTTATAGTTTTCCATATATAGGTCTTTAGTTTCTTTAGGTAGATATATACCTAAGTACTTTATTCTTTTCGTTGCAATGGTGAATGGAATTGTTTCCTTAATTTCTTTTTCTTAAAAAAAAAAAAGCATCAATTCTTCAGCGCTCAGCTTTCTTTATAGTCCAACTCTAACATCCATACATGAATGCTGGAAAAATAATAGCTTTGACTAGATGGACCTTTCTTGGCAAAGTAATGTCTCTGCTTTTTAATAAGCTGTCTAGGTGTGTCATAACTTTTCTTCCAAAGAGCAAGTGTCTTTTAATTTCATGGCTGAAGTCACCATCTGCACTGATCTTAGATCTCCAAAAAAATAAAGTCTGTCACTGTTTACACTGTTTCCCCATCTATCTGTCTATATGTATCTATAAGTAATGGGACCAGATTCCATGATCTTAGTGTTCTGAATGTTGAGTTTTAAGCCAACCTTTTCACTTTCCTCCTTCACTTTCATCAAGAGACTCTTTAATTATTTTTCACCTTCTGCCATAAGGGTGGTGTCATCTGAATATCTGAGGTTATTGATATTTCTCTTGGCAATCCTGATTCCTGCTCATGCTTCCTCCAGCCCAGCGTTTCTCATGGTGTTCTCTGCATATAAGTTAAATAAGTAGGGTGACATTATACAGCCTTAACGTACTCCTTTCCCAATTTGGATCCACCCTGTTGTTCCATGTCCAGTTCTAACTGTTGCTTCTTAACCTACATTCAGATTTCTCAAGAGGCAGGTCAGGTGATCTGGTATTCTCATCCCTTGAAGAATTCTCTTCAGCTTGTTGTGATCCACAAAATCAAAGAGTTTAGTATAGTCAGTGAAACAGAAGTAGACTTTTTGCTGGAACTCTCTTGATTTTTTGATGATCCAACAGATGCTGGCAATTTGATCTCTGGTTCCTCTGCCTTTTCTGAATCCAGCTTGAACATCTGGAAGTTCACAGTTCATGTACTCTTGAAGTCAGACTTGGAGAATTTTGAGTATTATTTTGCTAGCATGTGAGATGAATGCAATTGTTTACCAGTTTGAGCATTCTTTGGCATTGCCTTTCTTTGGGATTGGAGCAGTGGAGTGACTGTGAAGAGATACCCCATGTGATGGCGCACAAGCATAACCAAGAGGAGCTACCCCACATCAAAGGTCAGGGGCAGCAGCCGAGAGAAGTCACCTCACATCCAAGGTAAGGAGTGGCGGCTGTGCTTTGCTGCAGTGGCCGTGAAGAGATACCCCACCTGCAAAGTAAGAGAAACCCAAGTAAGACGGTAGGCACTGAGAGAAGGCCTCAGAGGGCAGACAGACTGAAATACAATCACAGACAACTAGCCAATCTGATCACATGGACCTTGTCTAACTCAATGAAACTAAGCCATGCCTGTGGGGCCACCCAAGATGGATGGGCCATGGTGGAGAGATCTGACAGAATATGGTCCACTGGATAAGGGAATGGCAAACCACTTAAGTATTCTTATCTCAAGAACCCCAAGAACAGTATGAAAAGGCAAAATGATAGGTCACTGAAAGATGAACTCCCCAGGTTAGGAGGTGCCCAATATGCTACTGGAGATCAGTGGAGAAATAACTCCAGAAAGGTTGAAGGGATGGGACCAAAGCAAAAACAACACCCATTTGTGGATGGGACTGGTGATACAAGAAAGATTCAATGCTATAAAAAGCAATATTGCATGGGAATCTGGAATGTTAGGTCCATGAATCAAGGCAAATTGGAAGTGGTCAAACAGGAGATGGCAAGAGTGAACATCAATATTCTAGGAATCAACGAACTAAGATGGACTGGAATGGGTGAATTTAACTCAGATGACCATTATATCTACTACTATGGGCAGGAATCCCTTAGAAGAAAGGGAGTAGCCATCATAGTCAACAAAAGAGTCTGAAATGCAGTACTTGGGTGCAATCTCAAAAATGACAGAATGATCTCTGTTCGTCTCCAAGGAAAACCGTTCAATATCACAGGAATCCAAGTCTATGCCCTGACCAGTAATGCTGAAGAAGCTGACGCTGAATGGTTCTATGAAGATCTACAAGACCTTTTAGAACTAACACCCCAAAAAAGATGTCCTTTTCATTGTAGGGGACTGGAATGCAAATGTAGGAAATCAAGAAACACGTGGAGTATCAGGCAAATTTGGACTTGGAGTACAGAATGAAGCAGGGCAAAGGCTAATAGAGTTGTGCCAAGAGAACGCACTGGTCATAGCAAGCACCCTCTTCCAACAACACAGGAGAAGACTCTACACATGGACATTATCAGATGGTCAACACTGAAATCAGATTGATTATATTCTTTGCAGCCAAAGATGAAGAAGCTCTATACAGTCAGCAAAAACAAGACCAGGAGCTGACTGTGGCTCAGATCATGAGCTCCTTATTGCCAAATTCAGACTTAAATTGAAGAAAGTGGGGAAAACTACTAGACCATTCACGTATGACCTAAATCAAATCCCTTATGACTATACAGTGGAAGTGAGAAATAGATTTATGGGACTAGATGTGATAGGGTGCCTGATGAACTATGGACGGAGGTTCGTGACATTGTAGAGCAGACAGGAAGCAAGACCATCCGCAAGAATTAGAAATGCAAAACCGCGAAATGGCTGTCTGAGGAGGCCTTCCTTTGTGAAAAACAAAGGATAAAAGGAAAGATATACCCATTTGAATGCAGAGTTTAAAGGAATAGCAAGGAGAGCTGAGAAAGCCTTCCGCTGTGATCAATGCAAAGAAATAGAGGAAAACAATAGAATGGGAAAACCTAGAGATCTCCTCAAGAAAATTAGAGATACCAAGGGAACATTTCATGCAAAAATGGGCTCAATAAAGGACAGAAATTGTATGGAACTAACAGAAGCAGAAGATATTAAGAAGAGGTGGCAAGAATACACAGAAGAACTGTACAAAAAAAGATCTTCATGACCCAGATGATCACGAAGGTGTGATTACTCACACTCACCTAGAGCCGGACATCCCGGAATGTGAAGTCAGGTGGGCCTTAGGAAGCATCACTGCGAACAAAGCTAGTGGAGGTGATGAAATTCCAGTAGAATTATTTCAAATTCTAAAAAATGATGCTGTGAAAGTGCTCTTCTCAATATGTTAGCAAATTTGGAAAACTCAGCAGTGGCCACAGGAATGGAAAAGGTCAGGTTTCATTCAAATCCCAAAGAAAGGCAATACCAAAAGAATGCTCAAACTACTGCACAATTGTGCTCATCTCACATGCTAGTAAAGTAACGCTCAAAATTCTCCAAGTCAGGCTTCAGCAATACATGAACCATGAAGTTCCAGATGTTCAAGCTGGTTTTTGAAAAGGCAGAGGAACCAGAGTGCCAACATCCACTGGATCATTGAAAAAGTAAGAGAGTTCCAGAAAAACATTTATTTCTTCTTTATTGACTATGCCAAAGCCATTGACTGTGTGGATCACAATAAATTGTGGAAAATTATGAAAGAGATGGGAATACCAGACCAAATGACCTGCCTCTTGAGAAACCTATATGCAGGTCAGGAAGCAACAGTTAGAACTGGACATGGAACAACAGACTGGTTACAAGTAGGAAAAGGAGTACATCAAGGCTGTATATTGTCACTCTACTTATTTAACTTATATGCACAGTACATCATGAGAAATACTGGGTTGGAGGAAGCACAAGCTGGAATCAAGAAAGCTGGGAGAAATATCTTCAGATATATATGAATGCATATATATGCATATCTATATGGAGATTTGCATGAATGCATATAGATGCATATCTTTATAACTTCAGATATGCAGATGACATCACCCTTATGGCAGAAAGTGAAGAACTAAAGAGCTTCCTGATGAAAGTGAAAGAGAAGAGCGAAAAAGTTGGCTTAAAGCTCAACATTCAGAAAACGAAGATTGTGGCATCCGGTCCCATCACTCCATGGCAAATAGATGGGGAAACAGTGGAAAAAGTGGCTAACTTTATTTTTCTGGGCTCCAAAATCACTGCGGATAGTGACTGCCATGAAATTAAAACATGCTTGCCCCTTGGAAGGAAAGTTATCACCAACCTAGACAGCATATTAAAAAAGAGGTATTGCTTTGCCAACAAAGGTCCGTCTAGTCAAGGCTATGGTTTTTCCAGTAGTCATGTATTGATGTGAGAGTTGGACTATAAAGAAATCTGAGCGCAGAAGAATTGATACTTTTGAACTGTGGCATTGGAGAAAACTCTTTAGAGTCCTTGGACTGTAAGGAGATCCAACGAGTCCATCCTAAAGGAGATTAGTCCTGGGTGTCCATTGGAGGGACTGATGTTGAAGCTGAAACTCCAGTTCTTTGGCCACCTAATGCAGAGAGCTGACTCATTTGAAAAGACACTGATGCTGGGAAAGATTGAAGGCAGAAGGAGAAGTGGATGGCAGAGGATGAGATGGTTGGATGGCATCACTGACTTGATGGACATGGGTTTGGGTGGACTCTGGGAGTTGGTGATAGACAGGGAGGCCTGGCATGCTATGATTCATAGTGTCTCAAAGACTCAGACATGACTGAGTGACTGAATTGAAATGAACTGAAGAGCAGAGAAGCTCCACAATATGGTAGGTGCTGGAGTGGCAGCTGCATGGTGCTGGAGTGACTTTGAGAAGATATCCCTCTTCCAAGAACAAAGAAGCCACTGCAAGACAGTAGGAGGGGTGAAATCTCCATTTAGAGTCAAGCCCGAAAACTGCCAAGATGCTCAGAACGCTCAAACAAAGCTTGTGCACACCAGGAGACCCCACAGGGACTGAGATAGAACTGTTTGGGTGTCTGCTGAGAAGGTACATGTCAGCAGTGCACTGCTGCAGGGGCAGGGGCAAGGGCTCTGGGTGCAGTAGACCTAGGGATGACATAAGCCCTCTTGGAGGAGGTTGCCATTAACCAACTCTAGACCCACCAAAATTTACACAGGAATGGGGATACAGACTCTCGAAGGGCACAAACAAAACCTTGTTTGCACCAGGACCCGGGAGAAAGGAGCAGTGACCCCACAAGAGACTGACCTGGACTTGCCCTGTGTGTTCAGGAGTCTCAGGCAGAGGCGTGGGTCAGCGGTGACTTGCTGCAGGGTTGGGGGCACTGAGTGTAGCAGTGCCTGCATGGGATATTTTGAAGCAGGTCACCATTATCTTCATTACCTCCATCATAGTTTGACCTCAGGTCAAATAATGGGGAGGGAACACACAGCCATGCCCTTCAACAGACAATTGGTTTAAAAACTTATTGAGCATGGCCCTGCCTATCAGAACAAGACCCAGTTTCCCTCTCAGTCAGTCTCTTCCATCAGGAAGCTTTCATAAGCTTCTTACCCTTCTCCATCAGAGGGCAGACAGACTGAAAACAACAATCACAGAAAACTGACCAATCTGATCACATGGACCACAGGCTTATCTAACTCAATGAAATTATGAGCCATACCCTGTAGGGCCACCCAAGACGGATGGGTCATAGTGGAGAATTCTGACAAAATGTGGTCCACTGGAGAAGTGAATGGCAAACCAGTTCAGTATTCTTGCCTTGAGAATAGTATGAAAAGGCAAAAAGATAGGACACTGAAAGATGAACTCTCCAGGACAGTAGGTGCCCAATATGCTAGTGGAGATCAGTTCAGGTCCGTCACTCAGTCATGTCCGACTCTTTGCGACCCCATGAATTGCAGCAGGCCAGGCCTCCCTGTCCATCACCAACTCCCAGAGTTCACTCAGATTCACGTTCATCGAGTCAGTGATGCCATCCAGCCATCTCATCCTCTGTTGTCCCCTTCTCCTCCTGCCCACAATCCTTCCC
>SJYT01073218.1:0-18511 GCA_006410635.1 Cephalophus harveyi | reverse complement strand
AAAAAAAAAAAAAAAAGAGTCCAGAAGAGAACAAGATGATGGAGTAGTAGGTGGACATGGAGTACATCTCTCTCCATGGATACATCAGGAATACACCTTCAGACACAGAAGTGCATGCAGAACACCAGCTGAGAGCACACAGGAGGACCTGACCAGTGGAAAACAGTATGTAGAACTATGCAAAACTCAGTAGGACGAAGGAACTAGGGGGAAACACAGGAGTGTTAGTAGAACTGGACCTGCTCTTGGCGGGTGGGGGGACTGAACCAGTGGTCAGATCCCCACATCAGGGCAATTGCTTAATTCAGAGGAGAAATATTTAAGGCTGAGAGTGAAGCAGCTGATGTATGGCAGCACAAATTGAATGAGAATCAGACAGTACTTGCTGCAGCCATACATATGCCAGGCAGGAACATGGATCGCCTGGAAGGGACAGTGACCATGAGCTTGAGTTCAGGGATTGTGGAGCAATTCCAGGGCAAGGGCTGCTGGTGACTGTGGAGAGACGGATTGAGGGAATGTGAGGTAGGAGATCATGGTGGGAAATGCCTTTGGAGGAAAGTCAGGCAGCCACGGAAGCAAGATGATATTGCTGAGTCACGCATAGGGGTTGGAGCCATCACCATAGTCTCTCTCTCCCCACAAGCCAGCATAAGCAGCTGAACAATAGAGAGGCTGGCCCATCAAGTGCCTGATGTTGTAACTGCCATTTGTCTGGGATGCATCTTTTATTCCTCGTTTTGGAGCATTTGTTTTACTCTCCCTTTATGCCATAACAAACAAACTGTGGAATCTTCATTCCTAAGCAGAGATCGAACCCTGAGCCTTTGGAGTGGGAACACTGACTCCAAGGCCCTAGACTACCAGACAGCTAACCCTAGGGAGTATCAAATAGTGAGAACTCACACAAAGGAAACTACTTGAATACAAGACCTGGGATCACCCAACTACCAGTAACACCCTGTGAAGGACACCTCATCTAAACAACAAGCAAAACAAAAATACAAACCCAATCATCAGCAGATGGGAGTACTACCTCACTCAGCCTTGCCTATCAGAGGAAAAACAAACAAGCAAACAGAAACTCAGCACAAGTCTCACCTTATACGAACCTCACACAAATCACTGGACCAACCTTAGGAGGGCAGAAACCAAAAGGAAGAAATAATTCAACTTTCTTCAAGGAAATAAATCAATTTTCCTTGAAGCCTGGGAAAAGGAGACCTCAAACACAATAACTATTAAAAAAGAAAATAAAGAAAGAAAGAAAAGGCAGAGAAACACTGCACAAATAAAGGAACAAACTAGAAACTCAGAAGTCCAAAAAAAAGAAAAGAAAGAAAGAAAAGAAGAAGAGGAAATTAAGAAGAAATAGTAAAACTACCTGAAAAAGAATTCAGAATAATGATAGTAAAGATGATCAAAAACCTTAAAAACAAAATGGAGAAAATGCAAGAATCAATTAACAAAGACCTAGGGCTTCCCTCTTAGCTCAGTCAGTAAAGAATTTGCCTGCAAGGCAGGAAACCTGGGTTAAATTCCTGGGCCTAGAAGATTCCCTGGAGAAGGAAATGGCAATCCACTCAAGTATTCCTGCCTGGAAAACCCCATGGACAGGGGAGCCTGGCAGGCTACAGTCCATGGAGTTTCAAGAGTCAGACACAACTTAGCGACTAAACCACCACCACAGGAGAGTTAAAGAATAAGCATAAAGAGACAAACAACACAATCACTGAAATTAAAAACACTCTAGAAGGAATCAATAGCAGAATATCTGAAGCAGAAGAAAGAAATAGTGAGCTGGAAGGTAAAATGGTGGAAATAACTTCTGAAGAACAGAATAAAGTAAAAAGAATGAAAAAAGCTGAGAACAATCTCAGAGATTTCTGGGACCATATCAAATGCACTAACATTCGAACTATAGGGGTCCCAGAAAAAGAAGAGGAAAAGAAAGAGTATGAGGAAATTTTTGAAGAGATTATAGTCGAAAATTTCCCCAATATGGAAAAGGAAATAGCCGACAAGTCTAAGAGGCACAATAAGTCCCATAGAGGATAAGCTCAAGGAGAAACACACCAAGACACATGCTAATCAAACTAACAAAGATTAACACAAAGAAAGAATATTAAAAGCAGCAAGGGAGAAGCAACAAGTAACATACAAGGGAAACACCAAATGCTTAACAGCAGAACTTTCATTCAGAAGGCAGGTAAATATATGGCCTTCTCTCTGCAGGCTTGAAGGGAATGGCAGAATATATTTAAAGTACTGAAAGGGAAAGATCTACAATCAAGATTACTGTACCCAGCAAGGACCTCATTCAAAACTGATGGAGAAATAAAAAGCTCTTCAGACAAATAAAAGTTAAGAGAATTCAGCACCATCAAACCAGCTTTACAACAAATGTTAAATGGACTTATATAATCAAGAAATACAACAAAAGAAAAAAGATCTACAAAATCAACCCCAAACAATTAGAAAATGGCAATATGAAAGTATATATCAATAATTACTTGAAATGTAAATGGATCAAGTGCTCCAACCAAAAGACACAGACTGGCTGAATAGACACAAAACCAAAACCCATGTATATGCTGTCTATAAGAAACCCACTTCAAACCTCAGACACATATAGACTGAAAGTGAGAGAACTGAAAGATATAGTCCATGTAAATGGGAAGCAAAAGAAAGCTGGAGTAGCAATCCTCATATCAAACAAAATAGACCTTAAAATAAAGAAGATTACAAGAGATAAGGAAAGACACTACATAATGATCAAGGGATCAATCCAAGAGGAAAACATAACAATTGTAAATATCTGTGCACCCAACACAGGAGCACCTCAATACATAAGACAAATACTAACAGACATAAAAGGAGATAGTGAGGGTAACACAATAATAGTAGAAGACTTTAACACCCCACACACACCAATGGGCAGATCATCAAAAAAGAAAATTAATAAGGAAATACAAGTCTTAAATGATTCCTTAGATGAGATGGGTCTCATTGGCATCTTCAGGACATTCCATTCAAATGCAGAAGAATACACCTTATTTTCAAGTGCACATAGACCCTTCTCCAGGATAGACCACATCTTGGGTCACAAATCAAACCTCAGTAAATTTAAGAAAATTGAAATTTTATCAAGCATCTTCTTTGACCACAACACTATGAGAATAGATATAAATTGCAAGAAAAAAAAGCTGTAAGAAACAAAAAATATATGGAGATTAAATAGTACGTTTCTAAATAATCAACGGGTTACTGAAAAAATCAAAAGAGAACTCAAAAATTTCTAGAAACAAATGACAATGAAAACACAACAACTTAAAGCCTATGGGATGCAGCAAAAGTAGTTCTAAGAGGGAAGTTTAGAGCAATACTTTCCTACCTCAAGAAACAAGAAAATGATTGAATAGACAACCTAACTTTGCACCTAAGAAACTGGAAAAAGAAGAAGAAAAAAACCCCAAATTAATAGATGGAAAGAAATCATAAAGTTCCAAGCAGAAATAAATGAAAAAGAAATGAAATCAAAAATAGCAAAGATTAATAAAACTAAAAGCTGGTTCTTTGAGAAGATAAACAAAATTAACAAACCCTTAGCCCAGACTCAGTGAGAAAAAAAAGAGTGAAGAATCAAATCAACAAAATTAGAAATGAAAAAGGAGTGGTTGCAACAGATAATGCAGAAACACAAAAGATTATAAGAGATTGTTGTGAACAACTATATGGCAATAAAATGGATAACCTGGAAGAAATGGGCAGATTCTTAGAAAATTTCAATCTTCCAGGAGGAAATATAAATTATGAACAACCCAATTACAAGCACTGAAATTGAAGTTGTGATTTAAAAAAAAAAAAATACTCCCAAAAAACAAGAGCCCAGGACCAGATGGCTTCACAGGAGAATTCTGTTAAACATTCAGAGAAGAGCTAACGCCTATCCTTCTAAAACTCTTTCAAAAAATTGCAGAGGAAGGAACACTTCCAAACTCATTCTATGAGGCCACCATTACCCTGATACCAAAACCAGACAAGACAACACGCAAAAAAGAAAACTACAGATCAATATCACTGATGAACATAGATTTAAAAATCCTCAACAAAATTTTAGCAAACAGAATTCAGCAGCACATCAAAAAGCTCATATACCATGATCAAGTTGGGTTTATTCCAGGGATGCAAGGATTCTTCAATATATGGAAATCAATCAATGTGATACACCATATTAACAAATTGAAAGAAAAAAAAAAACATATGATCACCTCAACAGATGCAGGAAAAACCTTTGACAGAATTCAGCAGCTACTTATGGTGAAATCTTTTCAAAAAATAGGCATAAAAGGAAACTACCTCATGATAGTAAAGGCCATATATGATAAGCCTACAGCAAACCTTATTCTCAATGGTGAAAAACTGAAAGCATTCCCCTTGAGATCAGAAACAAGACAACGATGTCCACTTTTGCAGCTATTATTCTACGTAGTTCTATAAAACTCTTAGAGGAAAACATAGGCAGAACACTTGATAACATAAACAAAAGCAAAATCCTCTGTGACCCACCTCCTAGAGTAATGGAAATAAAAACAAAAGTAAACAAGTGGAACCTGATTAAACAAAAGATTTTGCATAGCAAAGGAAACTATAAACAAGGTGAAAAGAAAACCCTCAGAATGGGGTAAAATAATAGCAAATGAACCAACTAACAAAGGACTAATTTCCAAAATATATAAGCAGCTCATACAACTCAATACCAGAAAAACAACCTAATCAAAAAGTGGGAAAAGGACCTGAACAGACATTTCTCCAAAGAAGATATACAGATGGCTAACAAACACATGAAAAAATGCTCAGTATAGCTCATTGTTAGAGAAATGCAAATCAAAACTACAATGAGATATCACCTCATATCAGTCAGAATGGACTTCATCAAAAATGTCTACAAACAAAAATGCTCATAAGGGTGTGGAGAAAATGGGACACTCTTGCGCTGTTGGTGGGAATGTAAACTGATACAGCCACTATGGAAGACAGTACGGAAATTCCTTTAAAATCTAGAAATAAAACCACTATATAGCTCAACAATCACCCTCCTAGGCATATATCCTGAGGAAACCAAAATTGAAGGAGACACATGTATCCCATTGTTCATTGCAGCATTATTTACAATAGCTAGATCATGGAAGCAACCTAAATGTCCATAGACAGATAAATGGATAAAGAAGTCATGGTATATATACACACTGGATTATTACTCAGCCATCAAAGCAATGTGTTTGAGTTACTTCTAATGAGGTGGATGAACCTAGAACCAACTATGCAGAGTGATGTGAGTCAGAAAGAGAAAGATAAATACCATATTCTAACACATATATATGGAATTTAGAAAAATGGTACTGAATAATTTATTTACAGAGCAAAATGGAGAAGTAGAGAGAATAGACTTATGGACTTGGGGACAGAGGAAGAGAGGGTGAGATGTATGGAAAGAGTAACATGTAGACTTATATTACCATATGTAAAATAGATAGCCAAAGGGAATTTGCTGTATGGCTCAGGAAACTCAAGCAGAGGCTCAGTGTCAAGCTAATGGGGTGGGAAGGGGAGGGAGATGGGGGAGATTTTCAAAAGAGAGTTGATATATGTATGCCTATGGCTGATTCATATTGAGGTTTGTCAGAAAACAGCAAAATTCTGTAAAGCAATTATCATTCAATAAAAAATTAGATACATTTTTGGGAAAAAAAAAGGTCCAAAATGCAGTACCTGGGTGCAATCTCAAAAATGACAGAATGATTTCTGTTTATTTCCAAGGTAAATCATTCAGTATCACTGTAATCCAGGTCTATGCTCCAACCAATAATGCTGAAGAAGCTGAAGTGAATGGTCCTATGAAGACTTACAAGACTTTCTAGAACTAACACCCAAAAAAGATGTCCTTTTTATTATAAGGGACTGGAATGCAAAAGTAGGAAGTCAAGAAACACGTGGAGTAGCAGGCAAATTTGGACTTGGAGTATAGAATGAAGCAGGGCAAAGACTAATAGAGTTGTGCCAAGAGAACGCACTAGTCATAGCAAACACCCTCTTCCAACAACACAAGAGAAGACTCTACACATGGACATCACCAGATGGTCAATACCAAAATCATATTAATGATGTTCTTTGCAGCCAAAGATGGAGAAGCTCTATACAGTCAGCAAAATTAAGACCGGGAACTGACTGTGGTTCAGATCATGAAATCCTTTTTGGAAAATTTGGACTTAAATTGAAGAAAATACAGAAAACCACTAGACCATTCAGGTATAACCTAAATCAAATCCCTATGACTATACAGCAAAAGTGACAAATAGATTCAAGGGATTAGATCTGATAGACAGAGTGCCTGAAGATCTGTGGATGGAGGTTCATGATGTTGTACAGAAAACAGTGATCAAGACCACCCTCAAGAAAAAGAAACACAAAAAGACAAATTGGTTGTCTGAGGAGGCCGTACAAGCAGCTATGAAAAGAAGAGAAGTGAAAGGCATAGGCAAAAAGGAAAGATACACCCATTTGAATGCAGAGTTCCAAAAAATAGCAAGGACAGATAAGAAAGCCTTCTTCAGTGATCAATGCAAAGAAATGGAGGAAAACAATAGAATGGGAAAGACTAGAGATCTCTACAAGAATATTAGAGACATCATGGGAACTTTTCATGCAAAGATGGGCACAATAAAAGGCAGAAATGATATGGACCTAACAGAAGCAGAAGATATAAAGAAGAGGTGGCAAGAATACACAGAAGAACTATATATGAAAGATCTTCATGGCCCAGATAATCATGATGGTGTGATTACTCACCCAGAGGCAGACACCCTGAAATGTAAACTCAAGTGGACCTTAGGAAGCATTACTAAGAACAATGCTATGGAGCTGATGAAATTCCAGTTGTACTATTTCAAATCCTAAAAGATTATGCTGTGAAAGTGTTGCACTCAATATGTCAGCAAATTTGGAAATCTCAGCAGTGGCCACAGGACTGGGAAAGATCAGTTTTCACTCTAATCCAAAAGAAAGGCAATGCCAAAGAATATGCAGAGTACATCATGTGAAATGTCAGCCTGGATGAAGCACAAGCTGGAATCAAGACTGCTGGGAGAAGTATCAATAACCTCAGATATGCAGATGACACCACCCTTATGGCAGAAAGTGAAGAACTAAAGAGCCTTTTTATGAAAGTGAAAGAGGAGAGTGAAAACGTAGGCTTAAAGCTCAACATTCAGAAAACTAAGATCACAGCATTGTTCCCATCATTTCATGGCAAATAGATGGGGAAAAAATGGAAACAGTGACAGACTTTATGTCAGGGGGGAGGGTGTCCAAAATCACTGCAGATTGTGACTTCAGCCATGAAATTAAAAGATGTTTGCCTCTTGGAAGAAAAGTTATGACCAACCTAGACAGCATATTGAAAAGCAGAGATATTACTCTGTCAACAAAGGTTTGTCTAGTCAAGGTTATGGTTTTTTCAGTAGTCATGAATGAATGTGAGAGTTGGACTATAAAGAAAGTTGAGCACCAAAGAATTGATGCTTTTGAACTGTGGTGTTGGAGAAGACTCTTGAGAATCTCTTGGACTGCAAGAAGATCCAACCAGGCCATCCTAAATGAAGACAGTCCTGAATATTCACTGAAAGGACAGATGCTGAAGCTGATGCTCCAATATTTTGGCCACCCGTTGCGAGGTACTGACTCATTGGGAAAGACCCTGATGCTGGGAAAGATTGAAGGCAGGAGGAGAAAGGGATGATATTGCATGAGATGTTTAGATAGTATCACCAACTCGATGGACATGAGTTTGAGCAAGTTCTGAGAGTGATGGACAGGGAAGCCTGGTGTCTGTAGTCCACGGGGTCACAAATAGTCTGACATGACTAAGCGACTGAACTGAACTGACTGAAGACTTCATGCATTTTGATGCTAAATAGTATTCTAATATGAGAATAAACCACAAATTTTGCTTCTTTAATCCATTCTGTTTAACCATTTTATCACTCTGTTTAACTCTGTTGATAACATTTTAACTGTTTCCAGCTTAGAGTTATTAGAAATAAAATTGTTATGAACATTAACATAAATTACTTTGTATGCAAATATGCCTTCATCTCTCTCCATGGAAATGACTTGGCTAGATCATACGGTATTCAATGTTTAACTTTCAAAGAAATTTCCAAAATATATTTTTCCAAATTTACTCTAGGCTTTCATAGTCCTACTAATATTACATGAGCATACAAGTTGGGCTTCCCTTTTGGCTCAGCTGGTTAGGAATCTACCTGTTATGTGGGAGACCTGTGCTTGAACCCTAGGTTGAGAAGATCCTCTGAAAAAGGGAGAGGCTACCCACTCCAGTATTCTTGCCTGGAGAATTCCATGGACTGTATAGTCCATGGGGTCGCAAAGAGTCGGACACGACTGAGCAACTTTCAATCACACTACCTCCTCCACATCCTCACAGACACTAGGTACACTCATTTTAATTTGGGGCCATTCTAATAGGTATGCAGTGTTATCACACTGTAGTTTTAATTGCATTTGCCTAATGATTATACTCCTTGGAAGAAAAGTTATGACCAATCTAGATAGCATATTGAAAAGCAGAGACATTACTTTGCCATCAAAGGTCCGTCTAGTCAAGACTATGGTTTTTCTTGTGGTCATGTATGGATGTGAGAGTTGGACTGTGAAGAAAGCTGAGCACCAAAGAATTGATGTTTTTGAGTTGTGCTGTTGGAGAAGACTCTTGAGAGTCCCTTGGACTTCAAGGAGATCCAACCAGTCCATTCTAAAGGAGATCAACCCTGGGATTTCTTTGGAAGGAATGATGCTAAAGCTGAAACTCCAGTACTTTGGCCACCTCATGCGAAGAGTTGACTCATTGGAAAAGACTCTGATGCTGGGAGGGATTGGGGGCAGGAGGAAAAGGGGACGACAGAGGATGAGATGGCTGGATGGCATCACCAAATGGATGGGTGTGAGTTTGAGTGAACTCCGGGAGTTGGTGATGGAGAGGGAGGCCTGGAGTGCTGCGATTCACGGGGTCGCAAAGAGTTGGACACGACTGAGCGACTGAATTTAACTGAACTGAACTGAATGATTAATGATAGTGACTGCTTAGTCATGTGTTTATCATCAACCACATGCCATCTTTGGTGAAATGTGCTTTGCAAATATTTTGTTACAGTTAATATTTTTATTATCTTAACAGATTTTTTTAAGAACAGTTAAGTGTTTTTAACCATTTTATTATCTGTTCTTTAAAGGATTTTGCATGCTTTTACCAGAGCTAAGGAATTCTCCTAGAACAAGGCATCAAATAATTTCTCCAAAATTTTCTTATAGAAGTGTTATGGTTTAGTTTTAATTCGTGGTATGCTTACTATTTAAATAGCATAGTTTATAGTTATCAAATTTGCCTCAATTTTATAGATATTTTATTTTGCTTAATTTTGCTTTATCATAATTATAAAAATAAGACATTCTTTATATTTCATCTTTAATCTTCTTTGAAAGGTTGTTTTCATTATTCTAGATTTCTAAATTACAATAGGATTTCTATAATTAATTTGTCAATTTCTACCAAAACATCTGCTAGGATTTTGATTGGGATTGTATAGAATATATAAACAGCTTGGAAAGCAATTGCTTTCTTTAATCTTCTGACCTATGGATCTGGTTTAGTTCGGTTCAGTTCAGTTGCTCAGTTGTGTCCGACTCTTTGTGACCCCATGGACTGCAGCATGCCAGCATCCCTGTCCATTACCAACTCCTGGAATTTACTCAAACTCATGTCCATTGAATCAGTGATGCCATCCAACCAACTCATCCTCTGTCATCCCCTTTTCCTCCCATCTTCAATCTTTCCCAGCATCAGAGTCTTTTCAAATGAGTCAGCACTTTGCATCAGTTGGCCAAAGTATTGGAGTTTCAGCTTCAACATCACTCCTTCAATGAACATTCAGAACTGATTTCCTTTAGGATGGACTCGTTGGATCTCCTTGCAGTCCAAGGGCCTCTCAAGAGTCTTCTCCAAAATCCCCGTTCAAAAGCATAAATTTTTCGGTGCTCAGCTTTCTTTATAGTCCAACTCTCACCTCCATAACATACTACTGGAAAAACCATAACCTTGACTAGATGGACCTTTGTTGACAAAATAATGTCTCTGCTTTTTAATATGCTATCTAGATTGGTCACCTGATATGAAGAGCTACTCATTTGAAAAGACCCTAATGCTGGGAAAGATTGAATGCAGGAGGAGAAGGGGACAACAGAGGATGAGATGGTTGGATGGCATCACCAACTCAATGGACATAGGTTTTGGTGAACTCTGGGTGTTGGTGATGGACAGGGAGGCCTGGCATGCTGCAGTTCATGGGGTTGCAAAGAGTTGGACACGACTGAGCTACTGAACTGATCTGAATGAACTAGGTTGTATGTAACTTATCTTCCAAGGAGTAAGAGTCTTTTTATGGATCTGGTAGATCTCTCCATTTACTTAGGTCTTCCTTAATTTCTTCCAGCAATGTTTCATAATTTTCAGAGTACAGATCTTTTATGACTTTGATCAGATTCAGTCCTATTTAATTCATAATTTTAATGCTGCTGTTATTTTCTAAATTCTATATTCTGGAGGACTTCATTGATTTAGTGACTGCCCAACCTGCCACAATTTTGTAAAATATTAAAATTCTTATATGTAAATTGAAATATAAACAAATTTTTAGTACTTTTCATTCGTGAAATTTCTCCTCCTCAGTAAGAACCTATTTTCTAGTATGCCTTATCCTTTTTTATATAGAACTTTGTATGTTTAGATCATTTGTAAGTTTCACCCTAACAGTAGGAAATAGCATTTGAATTAGGGTATACACGTACATGGGCTTCCCAGGTGGCTCTAAGTGGTAAAGAATCACCTACCAGTTCAGGAGACACAGAATACATGAGATCCCAGGGTCAGAAAGATCCCTTGGAGAAGGGAATGGCAACCCACTCCAGTATTCTTACCTGGAAAATTCCATGGACAGAGGAGTCTAGCATGCTACGGTCCATGGGTTGCAAAGGATTGGACATGACTGAAGCAACTTAGCACACACACATACATGCACAAGCCTTTCCAAGTCACACTAGTGGTAAAGAACCCGTCTGTCAATACAGGAGATCTGAGAGATGCAGGTTCTATCCGTGGGTCAGGAAGATCTTCCTGGAAGAGTGTATGGGAACCTACTCCAGTGTTCTTGCCTGGAGAATACCATAGACAGATTAGCCTGGTGAACTACAGTCCATAAGGTCACAAAGAGTCAGACACAACTGAAGCAACTTAGTGTGCACACATGCATGTGCATATGTTTGTGTAAGGTGACACAAGAAATATGCTTTGTATTTAATTCCCCAAACATCCTTTTATATCTTTGTGATTTGGTGCATGCTACTTCCTTGCCTGATTTCCTTCCCTCCTAATGCTGTCCCACCTGATATATTCTTGCATATTCTTCATAGCCAGTGCCCATTCCTTGAAGCCATCCACGATGGCCCTGGCAGTTCATTTGTGCTGCCAGATCATTTTGTCACTTTTTTTTTTTTTTAGCTTTCTTTCTTTTTTTTTTTTAACTTTACAATATTGTATTGGTTTTGCCATACATCAACATGAGTCCACCATAGGTGTACACGTGTTCCCTATCCTGAACCCCCCTCCCACTTCCCTCCATTTTGTCACTTTTGCAGTACTTAAAATAGTAGTTCTCAACTGTGGCTGGAAAGTAGAAACACTGGGGTTGCTTTGCAGTTTTCCCCACTCCACTTATTGAAGATGTCTTTATTCTATAATCTTGCTTCCTTTGTCAAAGATATGAGGCTATTATAAATAGTATTTCTCTAATAATAAGCTATGTTGAGCATCTTTTCATGTGTTTGTTGGCCATCTGTATGTCTCCTTTAGAGAAATGCCTGTTTAGGTCTTCTGCTTATCTTTTGATTGGGTCATTTATTTTTCTGATATTGAGCTGCATGAGCTACTTGTATATTTTGAAGATTAATCCTTTATCAGTTGCTTCATTTGTAATTTTCTCTCATTCTGACGGTTGTCTTTTTGCCTTATTTATAGTTTCCTTTGGTGTGCAAAAGACTTTGCATTTCATTAGGTAGCATTTGTTTAGTTGTATTTTTATTTCCTTTATTCTAGGAGGTGAATCAAAGGATCTTGCTGTGATTTGTGTCAAAGAGCATTCTGCCTATATTTTCCTCTAAGAATTTTATAGTTTCTGGCTTTACATTTAGGTCTTTAATCTATTTTGTGTGTGCATGTGTATGATGTTAGGAAGTGTTCTAAATTCATGTATTAGAACTGGACATGTATCTGTCCAGTTTTTCCCTCACCACTTATTAAAGGCCTTGTCTTTATAGTATAATATTGCCTTTTTGTCAAGGATATGATACTATTATAAATCTTTTTATTTCAATGTCTAATTTGTTGCTAATGCATACATATGAAATTGACTTTTTCATGATTTCTTATCCTGCCTTACTAATTAAACATATGAAATGGGCTTCCTTGGTGGCTCAGAGGTTAAAGTGTCTGCCTGGAGTGCCAGAGACCTGGATTCGATCCCTGGGTTGGGAAGATCCCCTGAAGAAGGAAATGACAACCCACTCCAGTACTCTTGCCTGGAGAATCCCATGGAGGGAGGAGCCTGGTAGGCTACAGTCCATGGGGTCGCAAAGAGTCAGACACGACTGAGCAACTTCACTCACTCACTCAAGTATAATATGTGATAGGGGTGTGTGTGTGTGTTTGTGTGTGTGTAGATTCCTTCAGCTATACTACATTGATGATGCTATACTTTGAGAAGAAAAAATTATTTGCCTATTTATGTTCAGTTCACATGTTTTATTTTTCCTGATTTGTTGCACTGGTTAGAACCTCCTTGTGCTATTCCTAGTCTTACCAGGATACGATGGATTATTTCATCATTGAATATGGTATTTTTCTACTCTATTGAGACAATATGTTTCATCTTTACATTTTTTTAAATTTTAATTTATTTTACTTTACAATACTGTATTGGTTTTGCCATACATCAACATTAATCTGCCATGGGTGTACATGAGTTCCCAATCCTGAACCCCTCTCCCACCTCCCTCCCCATACCATCTCTCTGGGTCATCCCAGTGCACCAGCCCCAAGCATCCTGTATCCTGCATTGAATCTAGACTGGCGATTTGTTTCTTACATGATATTATACATGTTTCAATGCCATTCTCTCAAATCATCCCACCCTCTCTCTCTCCCACAGAGTCCAAAATCTGTTCTATACATCTGTGTCTCTTTTGCTGTCTCACATACAGGGTTATTGTTACCATCTTTCTAAACTCCATATATATGTGTCAGTATACTGTATTGGTGTTTTTCTTTCTGGCTTACTTCACTCTGTATAATCGGCTCCAGTTTCATCCACCTCATTAGAACTGATTCAAATGTATTCTTTTTAATGGCTGAGTAATAATCCATTGTTTATATGTACCACAGCTTTCTTATCCATTCATCTGCTGATGGATATTTAGGTTGTTTCCATGTCCTGGCTATTATAAACAATATTGCAATGAACATTGGTGTACATGGTCTCTTTCAATTCTGTTTCCTAGGTGTGTATGCCCAGCAGTGTGATGGCTGGGACATATGGCAGTTCTATTTCCAGTTTTTTAAGGAATCTCTATACTGTTCTCCATAGTGGCTGTACTAGTTTGCTTTCCCACCAAGAGTGCAAGAGGGTTCCCTTCTCTCCACACCCTCTCCAGCATTTATTGCTTGTAGACTTTTGGATCACTGCCATTCTGACTGATGTGAAATAGTACCTCGTTTTGATCTTGATTTGCATTTCTCTGATAATGAGTGACGTTGAGCATCTTTTCATGTGTTTGTTAGCCATCCGTATGTCTTCTTTGGAGAAATGTCTGTTTAGTTCTTTGGCCCATTTTTTGATTGGGTCATTTATTTTTCTGGAGTTGAGCTGCATAAGTTGCTTGTATATTTTTGAGATTAGTTGTTTGTCAGTTGCTTCATTTGCTATTGTTTTCTCCCATTCAGAAGGCTGTCTTTTTACCTTGCTTATAGTTTCCTTTGTTGTGCAGAAGCTTTTAATTTTAATTAGATCCCATTTGTTTATTTTTGCTTTTATTTCCAGTATTCTGGGAGGTGGATCATAGAGGATCCTGCTGTGATTTATGTCGGAAAGTGTTTTGCCTATGTTCTCCTCTAGGAGTTTTATAGTTTCTGGTCTTACATTTAGATCTTTAATCCATTTTGAGTTTCTTTTTGTGTGTGGTATTAGAAAGTGTTCTCATTTCATTCTTTTACAAGTGGTTGACCAATTTTTCCAACACCACTTGTTAAAGAGATTGTCTTTAATCCATTGTATATTCTTGCCTCCTTTGTCGAAGATAAGGTGTCCATAGGTCATCTTTACATTTTGTAACATTGTGAGTTACATTAATCAATTTCCAAGTACTAGGCAAACCTTACATTTTTCTCTTTAAAAATCCTCTGAGTTTTGAATCAACCTGCCTCACTTCAGGCTCTACTACAAAACCACAGTCATCAAGACAGTATGGTACTGGCACAAAGACAGAAATATAGATCAATGGAACAAAATAGAAAGCCCAGAGATAAATCCACACACCTATTTCTCTTTAAAAATCCTCTGAGTTTTGAATCAACCTGCCTCACTTCAGGCTCTACTACAAAACCACAGTCATCAAGACAGTATGGTACTGACACAAAGACAGAAATATAGATCAATGGAACAAAATAGAAAACCCAGAGATTAAAAAAAAAGAAGAAGAAGAAGAAAATATTACAAGTGAAATAAGCCAGACACAAGAGTAAAAGCATATGATTCAACCATATGAGGTACCTAGACTAGTCAAATTCATAAACAAAATAGAATAAATATTATCAGGGCTGGCTGGAGGGGAGAAAGGAATGAAAAGTTATTGTTCAATGGGTACAGAGTTTCTGTTTGAGATAGTGAGAATGTTCTGGAAATAGATACTGATTATGATTGTACAACATTATAAAGAATTTAATGCCACTAAATTGTATATTCAAAACTGGTTAAAATGGCAAATTTTATGTTGTGTATATTATGCCACAATAAAAAAGAAGAAAGTGACTATTAAATATTAAAATAAAATAAAAATAGAAATCCTGAGTTTCTAAATGTTTTCTGAGAAGGATTTTTAGTCAAATTTCACTTATATAATATATAATAGAAGTATTCAGATTATATGTTTATTGGATGAAGTTTGGCAGTTTGTTTCATTCAAAGGATTTGTCCATCTCCAGTTTGTGGAATATGTTAATATAAAGCTTTTCATTATATTCCATTCCATGTTCCTTTAATACATTTTTAAACTTAATTATGGCTAGAGAATTATCAATTTTCTTGATTTTTTAAAATAATTATTTTTTTTCATTGATAGTCCTATTATTATCGCCCTTCTTTCTGCTTCTTAATATTTGTAAATTCCTTTCTTCTACTTACTCAGGGTATATTTTGCTTTTTTTTTATTCTCATAAAATATAAGCTGAGGTCATTGACATGAGATATTTCTTATTTATACCATACACATTTAATTATATAAAATTTCTTCTAAGAATTTCTTCAACAATACCCAACACATTTCACACATTTCTGTGTGTTTCTCCGTTTGATTTCTCTCCCCCTTGGTCTAATGAGTTGTTTGAAAGTATGTTATTTTGTTTTAATATTTGGAGGCATTGTAGAAATCATTACATTATTGATTCCCAAATGAATTTCTTTATAGTCAGAGAATAACAAGTGTGTGTGTGTGTTTACTTTTGGCTATGCTGGTACTTTGTGCTGTATGGGCTTTTCTCTAGTTGTGACAAGTAGGGGCTACTCTCTAATCGTGCTGCACAGGCTTCTCATTGCAATGATTTCTCTTGTTGTGGAGCATGAACTCTAGGGTGCGTGGTCTTCAGTAGTTGCAGTACATGGACTCAGTAATTGTGACTCTCAAGCTTTAGAACACAGGCTAGATAGTTGTGGCTCATGTGTCTATTTACTTTGCAGCATATAGGATCTTTCCAGATCAGTGATCAAACCCGAGTATCCTGCCTTGAAAAGTGTATTCCTTACCACTAAGACACCAGAAGAATCCTCTATTTCTTTCTTTACATAGATCAGAGTTTCTAAACAAACAATTTTATTTACCCCTGAAGAATTATTTAGATGGTTTTAGATGGTAGGTTTCCTGGTGAATAATTGTTTTTGTTTTGGGTCTGCATATTTCTTCATTCCCTTTCAATTTTGAAGAATAATTTTGCTGGTTTTAGATTTTATAAGATGTAGAATTATTCAAGTATCAGTAGTTGTGTATCTGTTTTCAGTTTGGGCTGTTATATACTGAGGAATGTAATTTCTGGATCATATTCCATGGGCCATTCTAGGCTTGTACTATGTGCTCACTTACTCAGTCATGTCCAACTCTTTGAGACACTATGGACTATAGCCTGCCATGGTCCTATGTCCATGGACTTTTCCAGGCAAGAATACTGGAGAAGGTTGCCATTTCCTACTCTGGGGGATCTTCCTGACCCAGGATTGAAGCTACATCTCTTGGGTCTCCTGCATGAACAGGTGGATTCTTTATCACTGCACAGCCTGTGGAACCCAATGCTTATCTTTTAAGAACTTCTTCTCTCAAGTTTTATGGTGTGTAATTGAAAAATAAAATTTATGTATTTAAAGAGTAAAATATGATGATTTGGCATATATAATTAAGTTAGTTAGCATTTACATTTATGAGAGACTGCCAACCAATTTGGTTGTCATCAGTTTATAAGGGTTCCACTTTCTTCACATACTTGTCAGCTCTTGTTATAGTCTTTGATTCTTTTTATCTATTTTTTTATTTTTTGAAAAATTATACAGTTGATTTACAATGTTGCATTAGCTTCAAATGTACAACAAAGTGGATTAGTTACACACATATCCATTATTTTGAAAATCATTTTCCCATATAGGTTATTATAGAGTATTGAATAAACTTTCCTGTGATATACAGTACTTCTTTTCTAGTTATCTATTTTACATATAGTAGTACTCTTGCCTGGAAAATCCCATGGATGGAGGAGCCTCGTAGGCGGCAGTCCATGGGGTCATGAAGAGTCGGACACAACTGAACGACTTCACTTTCACTTTTCACTTTTATGCACTGGAGAAGGAAATGGCAACCCACTCCAGTGTTCTTGCCTGGAGAATCCCAGGGACGGGGAGGCCTGGTGGGCTGCCGTCTATGGGGTCGCACAGAGTTGGACATGACTGAAGTGACTTAGCAGCAGCAGCAGCAGTGTATATGTTAATCCCAGTTTCGTAATTCATCACTTCTCCCCACATTTCCACTTTGGTAAATGTTTTATTTCAAGATCTGTGAATCTGTTTCTTTTTGGAAAGAAGTTCCTTTATGCCATGTTTTTATTAGATTCCATGTATAAGTGGAGATTATATGAAGACCTACAAGATCTTCTAAAACAAACACCCAGAAAAGATGCCATTTTCATTATAGGGGACTGGAATGTAAAAGTAGGAAGTCAAGTGATACCTGGAGTAACAGGCAAATTTTGCCTTGGAGTACAAAACAAAGCAGGTCAAATGCTAACAAGAGTTTTACCAAAAGAATGTACTGGTCATAGCAAACACCCTCTTCCAACAACACAAGAAGACTCTACTCATGGACATCACCAGGTGGTCAATATGGAAATCAGACTAATTATATTCTTTGCAGCCAAAGAGGGATAACCTGTATACAGTCAGCAAAAACATGACTGGGAACTAACTGGGGCTCAGATCATGAACTCTTTATTGCCAAATTCAGACTTAAATTGGAAAAAGCAGGAAAAACCATTAGACTATTCAGTTATGACCTAAATCAAACCCCTTATGATTATACAGTGGAAGTGACAAATAGATTCAAGGGATTAGATCTGATAGACAGATTGCCTGAAGAACTGTGGACAGAGGTTCATGACATTTTACAGGAGGCAGTGATCAAAACAATCCTCAACAAAAAGAAATGCAAAAAGGCAAAATGATTGTCTGAGGAGGCAGATATTTGTACCTTTTTTTTTTCTTAAGATAGAGGATTCTATTGCTTAGTTATATTGGTGATGATGAATGATAATAGTTCTAGTCATTTTTCTTATATAACATGAAAATATATTTTCTTTTTTTAAACATAAATTTATTTCTTTTAATTGGAGGTTAATTACTTTACAATACTGTATTGGCTTTGTCATACATCAACATGAATCCACCACCGGTATACACGTGTTCCCCATCCTGAACCCCCCTCCCTCCCCACACCATCCCTCTGGGTCGTCCCAGTGCACCAGCCCCAAGCATCCAGTATCATGCATCACACCTGGACTGGCTATTTGTATCATATA
>SJYT01073213.1:78642-366808 GCA_006410635.1 Cephalophus harveyi | reverse complement strand
TAATAACCTAAATGAGAAAATAATCTGAAAAAGAATATGCATAATTATAATATAATAATGTTCAATGTAATAATATAATATGCATAAAAAAGAATATGTATAATTAAATCACTTTGCTGTGTACCTGAAACACAATATTGTAAATTAACTATACACCAATATAAAACAAAAATTTAGAAATAAAAATGATGGTTTTTAGATGCAGTATGGTTATTAGACAAAGTATATGAAAATGCAAAGCAAATAAAAGTAATTTTTGTTTATCTGAAAAAAATGACAACACAGTCTCACCTTATCCTTGGAAATTTGAAGTTCATTCATGTAGTGGGACAAGTCTGACAAGGACAAGTGTACTTTGGGAAATAATATGAACAGATATCTGAATCAGGTCTATCCTGAAAAGCCAAGGCATATGACTGTCCTAAGAAAATATAACAATATACTAGCAGTTTTTAAAAATATATTTCCCCAATTTTCTATAATGACAAGATGCTATCATAACTGAATATGGTACACAGAAGCCTGTGCCCTGGTCTCAGTCACGTGCACCACTAGATCAGTTCTCTCAATGCCAGGACAGTTTGCCTCAAAGGGAAATCTCATCATTTGCTCCTTACTGTCTTCTGGGTAAGACCCTTATTTTTAATATGCTAAACAAGACCCTCCATGACTTGTTCCTATCAATGTGCCTGTTGTCTGGAAGCTGAGCCTCAGATTTGGTCCTTGGAGCGTGTGTGCTCATTCAGTCATGTATGACTCTTGTGACCCCACGGACTGTAGCCTGCTAGGCTCCTCTGTCCATGGGATTTTCCAGGCGAGATTACTGGACTAAGTTGCCATTTCTTCCTCCAGGGGATCCTCCAGACCCAGGGATAGAACTCTTGTCTCCTGCGTTGGCAGGCAGATTGTTTACCACTGAGCCACATGGGAATGATTTGAGCAAACTCCGGGAGATGGCGAAAGACAGGGAATCCTGGCATGTTGCAGTCCTTGGGGTCACAGAGAGGGACGTGACTGAGCGACTGAACCACAACACCTGGGAAGCCCTCTGGTCCTCAGTACTTCCTTAGAAATACTTGTTGAATGAATGAATGAACAAATGACTACATGGAAATTTTACAACTTCCAGAAAATATTTTAAAATAACCTATAGCTTATTTCATCACAGATAAATCTCTTTGTTGGAGGAAGTCATCAAGAGGATGTGACCACTGGTTGACCCTGGAACTGGTCCCAGGCAATCAGTGGCTCCTCACACCTCTCCTGTCCTTGGAATGCATGCTCTACCTGCTGTTCCCACAGTGGGAGCCATTCCAAGGACACAGCTTTTGGAGAGGAAGGTGTTGTTGAGACCATCTGGATTGAATACATGACTGAAGCCTGTTAAGACTTCCATATAAACTTTTAAGATTTGGTGAGCAGGTATAGGTATTCATATTGTGGCCGCTCAAGACCAGCCTCTTAAGATCCCTTGCTTATTAAACCTGTCACCTACCAATCTGGAATGGTCTGACCTCTTTCCTGTGTCTCTGCCTACACTGTGTTTGGGGACCAGTTTCAGTTTATACCAAGGAAGCTCTCAAGGTCGTGACTCAACACCCCTTTGGACACAGGAGGAAAGTAAAACACAGAAAAACTAAATAACCTGCCAGAAAGTCACACAATATGAACTCTAAGTGTTCTGACTTCAAATCCTGCTCCATAAAAAAATAATACATCTACTTCTACTTTATCATTGTAAGTGTTCCAATCAAGCTATGTTGCTATAGTCAACTTAGACTTTCAAAAACCATTGGCCTGTCAGTAAGTTTATGTAAGTTTGATATTAGAAACATTTAATGGGCCCTATAAGATAAGGCTCTCCCTGAAGAAGGAAATGGCAACCCACTCCAGGATTCTTGCTGGGAGAATTCCACGCACAGAGTACATTAGATAACACTCTGCACTTTTAAACACTGAATACCTGGAAAGTAATCTTTTATGTTCAATTCATTCATCGTAAAGCTGTTAACAATCAAATGATGATTTCTCAGGCTTTATAATGTATAAATACCATGGCTAAGTTACATGATGTTCAAAGGTGTAAAAACACCAGGCAAAAAAGTACATTTTCTCCTTCAGTTTCTACTTTAGCACCTCTCAACAGTCCTTTAAATGTTCTTAGCTAAGAAACAGTTGCATGACTTTCTCTGGGTGTGACTAATGCTCTAAAACTGACTTCTAAGAAACATAGGCCTTGTCTGGAGATGATGATGGTGGTGGTGGTGGTAATGATGATGGAGATAAATGTCTAATAACTCGTTAAATTAAAGAAAAACAGTTGTAGATCATCTATTAAACAACACTGTACAAAAGTTATCAAAAGAAACTGAAGCTAAAATGACAAGATCTCTGATTACTACTCAGTGCTAAGATTACACAGTCAAGGGAAAAATACAAAAGTAAACATTTTATCCTAATGTTGGAGAAAAAGAAACAGATTTGAAAAAAAAAATTTTTTTTTTAAATTTGGATAGGGTAGCAGTACACACAAATCAGCATTATTTTTCTTCTGTCTTGACACAGAAATCAAGCTGCTTTGTGCTGTAGACATAAGCTTCATGTCAGTTTGCCAAAAGCATTATAGAGCACTGTGGGGAATACTGTAGTGAGCCTTGTTCTTGTGGGTGGATAAAAAAGAGGAATGTTAGAGACCAAATTCCCTCAGCTTCCCTCCTTACTTCCTGGCTTTCCTGTGCTCAAAATTTCCCTGCATCTTCATCCAACTTCTCCCCCACTTCACCTCTTTCCTCCTATTGCATCCTAATCTTTCTTCCTAATCCCCGTTCCCATCCTGAAACACTGCTGAATCAATTAACTGGCCCCCACACCATCCCCACTCACATTTGCTAATATATCCCCTCTTCGAAAGTCCCTTCCATTCGACCTGCCAACATGCTATTGTTTTCCTATCCCAACCCAGCTTTCTCTTGATCCCGCCATTCCCTCCAACTCTCCCATGCTTTCATTGTTCCTCCTTCAGGTCATGGCCAAACTTCTGGAAAGATGATCGTCCACCACACTGCCTAGCGCCTACTCATACCACTGATCCAATTCTCCCAGTTCCTTGACACATTTCACTTCAAAACTCACTCACTTGGCTCACATGACTTGGCTCACATGACTCTCGCTCATCTCTCCTGCTCCTCTTACGTCTCTGCCCTGACTCCTCTGTTTCTTCTTCCACTGGATATTCTCTACCTGAAGCGAGTCTGAAGGATCTGCCTTGGCTCCTCCACATCTGCCTCTGGGACCATTTTCTTCCTTTCCTTCCTTCTTCCCTTCCTTCCCTCTGTCCTCTCTTTCTTTGATTCGGGAATTTCATCCAGTCTCAACTATGAATCCACAGCTGGATAACTTTCCTGTCAGTATATGAAAAAGAGACAAAGAGAAGGGAAGAGGGCATACCCAGTGTTTGAAGGCCAAGCCAGGGAGCAGTGAATATTGCTCCAGCTCACATGTCATTTCCCTGACTTAGTCATGTCACCACACTGAATGGAAGGAAGAAAGAAGGCTGAGTCTTTAGCTGAATGTCCCTGTCCTCTGCTAAACTCTGTTGCTAGGAAGAAAGCAAAACAGTTTTTTGGGGGGAGGGGCACATGAATTGTGCCAAGCATTGAAATTCATTGTTGGAATAATTCTCATTCCAATATTTTCTTCCAGATCTGGATTTTATTCAGTATTTTATATGTCTATGGATGGTATCATCATCCACACTTTTAAAATAACCAAGATATCTTTCTTTATTGATACTGTAGTTGACTTACAGTATCATATGAGCTTCAGGTGTGACTCAATATTCCCAAAATATCTTTAATGCTTAATCAATATTCCCTAACTACCTCCCTCATTGTAACAGCCACAATTTTCCAAAGTATTATGTCGTCTTCCTCTGTTATATTTCTAGCTAACCACATCCTTTTCTATTTGCCTTAGTATTTTTGAAGAGTTAGTGTCTATTACCATTTTTTTAAAGGTTCCTACCCTAGAAGTGCCTCTTCCTGGGTGGTGGTGGTTGCCAAGGTGGTAGCAATGCCCTTCTAGATAAGCAAACCTAACCACTCTCAATATTTTGAGGTCAAGGTTAAATTCCTTTTCGGAAAAGCCTTGTTTCTTCTGTTAAAAAACTTCTCTCTCTCCTTGGATCTTCTGTAAAACTTTATCTTTACCTCACTTGTAGTATTTAACTCCTTATTGATTATATTAAAGCTTTTAGGTACATATCTTATCTTCCATGGTAAAGCTAATTCTTTTGTGTATTCCGCTTAGGGTGTAGTACAACGCAGGACACATAGTGTGTGTTTAACAGATATGAGATTAATGAATGAATGTGTGAAGAATCAGTTACCAGGGTATGATAAATGCAGAGAGTCTATTAAGAAAATAAGTCACTGTGACAGAAGGACTGACAGGTTTTTGCTTCTGGAACTAATTTCCACTCAGTTAAAATATCGGTAAGACATTTAGGAAGACACATTTATAGTAATAGCAATTGGTATCTTGGTCTTTTAAGTTTGTAACCGAGATACAGGTTTAAGAGTCATCATGAAAGTATTTTCTCCAACAAGACGTACTTCCCTTATGATTATCCAAAATTCTTGTGCAGTCCTAAGTTTTTGAACTATTGTGGGTTTTTTTCTTTGTACTACGTTTTCCAGTTAAGCCTAAAAATATTGAAATAATTTTCATTCTAGTGATTATGTGGTGTTTTCAGTCACAGTCAGTAGTAAGGCTATGAAAACTCTCACTAGAAAGATCCTTTTCATAGTATTTTCCAATTGCATTTTATAACCTGGAGATATTGCAATTCTTAAGATAATTTCCCCCCAAAGTCCAACATTTTTCCAAACAAGAACTCCAATTCTTCTGACATTTATGCATATGAAGCATTGGTAAAATGAAACTAACATTCACTTCTAACAGTTCTACATTTGCCTTCTGGATTGAGGACAACATTTTAAAGTGGCAGGATCTCATAAATGTTTCATGGAAAATAAGAGAAATATGTTGTAAAAAATCACCAAACCGTGAGATAAGAAGGAAGAGGGAAAAGTGGGTGATCGATGAAGCACACTGGGATGATTGTGGAATAATTCTTCTAACTATTGACCATATTTTCAAAACTGATAAGTGACTTTCTGATCATACATTAGATAATTCTGGAAATTGCTTTAACCCTTTCAAGAACCATATCTCTGTTATCTATGCAGCTAAATCTGGTCCTTTAAAGAGTCTACATTTTATTTTGGAGTCCCACACTTCAACTAGAAGTGGCTCCTTATTCACTGTCAGATCTTGGCAAGTTTCCTTTTTCTGAACCTCAGTATCAATATCTATGAAAATGCCCATAATCATTGATGATGGTGGGTACATAGACTTTCATTATTTTTGAATATTTGAAGTATTTAATTATAAATTTAATATGTGGCTAAAATATATGCAAAGGGTGTAAGCATATAAGGAGAATATGAATGCAAACTACCCAGTTCAGCACAATAACGGACAATTATTGACATTATTGCTAATAATGATGCTGCTACAGATGATTATTGTATTTCCTTAGCAATAATTGTGTTCAGAGGAATGCACTGGGCATTAGTAGAAGCAGAGAGAGAGGACAGTAATTAAACAAATAGTAAGACCTAATTATTAGAGAAATGTAAATGAAAACCACAATGAGATACCACCTCACACCAGCCAGAATGTCCATCATCAGAAAGTCTATAAATAATAAATGCTGGTGAGGGTGTGGAGAAAAGGAATCCTTATACACTGCTTGGAGGAGGAGATGGCAACCCACTCCAGTACTCTTGCCTGGGAAATTCCATGGACAAAAAAGCCTTGGCTGGCTATAATCTATGGGATCACAAAGAGTCGGACATGACTGACCACACACACACATTCTACACTATTGGTGGGAAAGGAAACTGGTGCAGCCACCATGCACAACAACATAGAATGTCCTTAAAAAACTAAAAACAGACTTAACATATGATCCAACAATCCCACTCCTGGGTATATATCTGGACAAAACTATAATATGAAAAGATCAAAGGCACCCCAGGGTTCATTGCAGCACTACTGACGATAGCCAGAACATGGAAACAACCTGTGTCCACCAACACATGAATGGATGAAGATGTTGTATGTATATACAGTGGAATACTACTCAGCCCTAATAGAGAGTGAAATTATCCCATTTGCAACCACATGGATAGATCTAGAAATTATCATACTAAGTGAAATAAATCAGACCAAGAAAGACAAATATCTGATTTTGCTAATATGTGGAATCTTCAAAAATGATACAAATGAACTTCTTTATAAAACATAAATAGACTCATAGACATAGAAAACAAACATGGTTTCCAAATAGGAAAGCTGAGGAGGGATAAATTAGGAGTTTGGGGTAACATAGTTTATATAAAATAGATAACCAACAAGGACCTACTGTATAGCACAGGGAACTATACTGAATATCATATAATAACCTATAATGTAAGAGAATCTATAAAAGAATATATATATATATGTAACTGAATCACTTTGCTGTACACCTGAAACAAACAACAGTACAAATCAATTATGTTTCAATAAATTTTTTATAAAAAAGTTAAGACCTAATCCCAGTCCTCTATGATTTAAGAGCTTTATTCTGGGACAATAGAATTTACAGACATGGAACTATTAAGTAACAAAACAAGGAAGTATATAATTAAGGTCAAAATGAATGTTCCAGAGTTCAGAGACGCATGTGTTCAAATAATTAGAGTGTGTGTGTGTGTGTGTGTGTGTGTGTAACACACATTCAACAGGACCATGCAGGACTTTAAGAAAGGAGAAACGTTCATATTTCAGCCTAGAATGACAGAGTACTCCAGAGTTTGTTATTTAAGAAGAATTCTTTCAGGAGCTATTTTTTGAAACTCAGAAACCTGTTTGTAACAAGTCTTTCCCCTCCTGCCTAGAAATGCCACCCATATACTATTATCCTGACATATATGGTAAAGCATAAAATACACAGAAACCACGAAATTGATGAGTTAACAAAATACACATGAGCACCAGGAAATTAACAAGATGATGGTCCCAGGTTAGCAGGAGGCATATAGCATTCTGCTCCATGCGGTTTTCTGGCATGCTTATTAGACTCCTGGGCAAGGAAATGCCTCTACCTGGAGATTTAGACACTAGAATTGATACTCTCAAGCAAGAGCATCCTGTTGCTAATAAAAACAGTCTTTGTGTAGAGAAAGTAAAACTGCTAGCTTTGTACACTTGTAAACCACCACTGGCTCACCATTTACTATTCCTCCTTTACTCTCAGCTTGAAAACAGCTTTTAAATCTGATATATTTTAGCCTGGAAGAAAAAAAAAAAAAAAAGAGCAGGATTCTGTCAACCTAATCTCATTACACATGTAGCCATTACAGTCAAAATGAGTTTCCTCTGAGTAAGTCTGGGTGAGTTTCAAAACCAGTTCTCAGAGGAAAAGAGTCATTACATTTAAGTCATGTGTTGCAAGATGCTGCTTCCTATTGTACCAGAACTTTCACCTTCATGTTTGCTTAAGCAGGATAAGACAAAAAACCCAGACTTTGTTCAATGAAAGAAGGGAAGACAAAACATTTAAAATGCATAACATTAATACCTCATTAAAGGTTTTCTCTAACAAGGAGAAAGTAATAGCTTTGGGAAAATACACTCACAATTCTTCTCTCTTGCTTCTATTTTATGTTCTACAGTCTCTTTATTGTACACTTGTTACTCAGAGTCACTTGCCAGTTGGCCTATTCATTCCCTTCAATCATTTAACTTCTACCCTCTTCTTTGTTCTTTTACATAAAACTCTGTTCTCTCAAAATATAAGCTTTTTGATGGCAGGGACTTGGCTTGATGTTAGGTATCTTATCACTAATGGGTCTTCAATTAATATTTGTCTGTATATTGTCTGTATTCTGGAAACCCTCTCTCCAGTAACTCCCTATAAATTCAGTATCATAAAAGATGAAGTCCTCATTACACATTTTAATTAGTAAGGAGAGTAATGGTTTCATATGTAATGAGACCAGGCAGGTAGAACTCTGGGTTCTAAAACAAAAGTTTAGAAAGAGCTCCAATAGTGAGGCAATGTTGCAGAAAAGTCAACTGGTTCAGAATGTGGGGGAAAAAAGGACACGTCCTTGAGTTACTGGGCATTTATTCTTTATTTCCTATGTTTCATTATAAGTCAATCAATGGGACCTCCTCATGACCCAGAATCCATCTTATAATACAGGGACAAGGGTTCAATCCCTGGTCGGGGAAGACCCCACATGCTGCAGAGCAACTAAGCCCATGTGCCATAATCCCTGAGCTGGAGCTGTAGAGTCTGTGTTCTGTAACAAGAGATAGGTGATAGGTGAAGTCGCTCACTCGTGTCACTATAGCCTACCAGGCTCCTCCGTCCATGGGATTCTCCAGGCAAGAATACTGGAGTGGGTTGCCATTTCCTTCTCCAGGGTATCTTCCCAACCCAAGGATCGAACCCAGGTCTCCCACATTGGAGGCAGACACTTTAACCTCTGAGCCACCAAGAGAAGCCACCGCAATGAGAAGCCAGCACACCGCCACTAGAGTTCCCTGGCTCATGGCAACTAGAGAAAGCCAGCATAGCACCAAAGACCCAGCAAGCCAGAAGTAAATAAATTATTTTTTAAAAAGTCAATCAAGGGGCTTTTGTGTTCAGTATCACTATGAATGGACTCTTATTATTTTTACTGATGCTCAGTTGTCTAATCCTTGGCCAGGGGAGACTTTTCAAGTTGGCTCCTTGGACAAAACACTAGATCACTTCCCTGCTTTGTAGTTATGACAAGATGTGATAGCCTCACCTTGTTCATTTCTTGCTCTAGACCTGTAATTGACTATCTCTCTAAGGAGCATTAGTTCTTTCCAGCAGGAAATGACACCTAGAGGTCACAATTTTGTGCAACAGGGATGTTCATTGCTCCTTTGTTACTCACTGTTCACGAGTTTCTCCTGTGGACACACTGGGGAGTGTCTATGCATATATGTCTGTAATCCTTGGTTATATTCCAGTTCAAACACAGGGATATAGGAATTTTATTTAACCTCATGAGTGTTACATCTGTATCTGCTTTCTTACCCAACAAAAATCTTGGGGGGAGCTGCTTCTGGGAGATGTAATTAACAGATCTCTTCTGTGATACAAAGAACACCTCAGAAGGAAATAGAATGGAGGCTACTAATGAGCCCTTACTTGGCCTTCAGGAAACACATTTTTCCCCTCTACTTTATTTTATTTTTATCCACTTTTTGGATAGGAAAAAGGGATTATGAATCCAACTAATAACAATAAAATCAATAGCCCTTATCTAGCACTTATTATGCACTAGGCACTGGGCTAAAGTCTTCGTATGTTTAGGGATGAGAAAGGGGTTCTTACTTCCACACTATTCTTTATCTGTGTTTAGCAATTATAAGACTGTGTAGGAAATAAAACATACTAACAGGCCAGTATTGCCTCATGAACTGATATACAGTTCAGTTCAGTTGCTTAGTTGTGTCCGACTCTTTGCAATCCCATGGACTGCAGCATGCCAGGCTTCCCTGTCCATCACCAACTCCTGGAGCTTACTCAAACTCATGTCCATACAGTTGGTGATGCCATTCAACCATCTCATCCTCTGTCCTCCCCTTCTCCTCCTGCCTTCAATCTTTCCCAGCATCAGGGTCTTTTCCAATGAGTTAGCACTTTGCATAAGGTGGCCAAAGTGTTGGAGCTTCAGCTTCAGCACCAGTCCTTCCAATGAATATTCAGGATTGATTTCCTTTAGGATGGACTGGTTGGATCTCCTTGCAGTCCAAGGGACTCTTGAGTCTTCTCCAGCACCACAGTTCAAAAGGATCAATTCTTCAGCACTCAGCTTTCTTTATAGTCCAACTCTCACATCCACATATGACTATTGGGAAAACCACAGTTTTGACTAGACAGACTTTTGTTGGCAAAGTAATGTCTCTGCTTTTTAATAGGCTGTCTAGATTGGTCATAGCTTTTCTTCCAAGGAGCAAGCATCTTTTAATTTCATGGTTGCAATCACCATCTGCAGTGATTTTAGAGCCAAAAAAAAAAAAAGTCTGTCACTGTCTCCATTGTTTCCCCATCTATTTGCCATGAAGTGATGGGACCAGATGACATGATCTTAGTTTTCTGAATGTTGAGTTTTAAACCAACTTTTTCACTCTCCTCTTTCACTTTCATCAAGAGGCTCTTTAGTTCTTTGCTTTCTGTCATTAGGGTGGTATCATCTGCATATCTGAGGTTATTGATATTTCTCCCAGCAATCCTGTTTCCAGCTTGTGCTTCATCCAGCCCGTATTTCGCATGATGTACTCTGCATATAACTTAAATAAGCAGGGTGACAATATACAGACTTGACATAATCCTTTTCCTATTTGGAACCAGTCTGTTGTTCCATGTCCAGTTATAACTGTTGCTTCATGACCTGCATACAGATTTCTCAGGAGGCAGGTCAGGTGGTCTGGTATTTCCAACTCTTGAAGAATTTTTCACAGTTTGTTGTGATCAACACAGTCAAAGCATTTGGTGTAGTCAATAAGGTAGAAGTTTTCTGGTATTCTCTTGCTTTTTTGATGATTCAGTGGATGTTGGCAATTTGATCTCTGGTTCCTCTGCCTTTTCTAAAACCAGCATGAACATCTGGAAATTCACGGTTCACATACTGTTGAAGCCTGGCTTGGAGAATTTTGAGCATTACTTTGCCAGTGTGTGAGATGAATGCAATTGTGCGGTAGTTTGAACATTCTTTGGCATTGCCTTTCTTTGGGATTGGAATGAAAACTGACCTTTTCCAGTCCTGTGGCCACTGCTGCATTTTCCAAATTTGCTGGCATATTGAGTGCAGTACTTTTACAGCATCATCTTGTAGGATTTGAAATAGCTCAATTGGAATTCCATCACCTCCACTATCTTTGTTCGTAGTGATACTTCCTAAGGCCCACTTGATTTCGTATTCCAGGATTTCTGGCTCTAAGTGAGTGATCACACCATCATGGTTATCTGGGTCATGAAGATCTTTTTTGTATAGTTCAGTTCAGTTCAGCCTCTCATTCGTGTCCAACTCTTTGCGACCCCATGAACCACAGCACTCCAGGCCTCCATGTCCATCACCAACTCCTGGAGTCTACCCAAATCCATGTCCATTGAGTTGCTGATGCCATCCAACCATCTCATCCTCTGTTGTCCCTTCTCCTGCCCTCAATCTTTCCCAGCATCAGGGTCTTTTCAAATGAGTCAGCTTCGCATCAGGTGGCCAAAGTATTGGAGTTTCAGCTTCAACATTAGTCCTTCCAATGAACACCCAGGACTGATCTCCTTTAGAATGGACTGGTTGGATCTCCTTGCAGTCCAAGGGACTCTCAAGAGTCTTCTCCAACACCACAGTTCAAAAGCATCAATTCTTTGGCAGTCAGCTTTCTTTATAGTCCAACTCTCACATCCATACATGACCACTGGAAAAACCATATTTCTTTTGTGTATTCTTGCCATCTCTTCTTAATATCTTCTGCTTCTGCTAGGTATATAGCATTTCTGTCCTTTATGTGCCCATCTTTGCATGAAATGTTCTCTTGGTATCTCTAATTTTCTTGAAGAGATCTCTAGTCTTTCCCATTCTATTGTTTTCCTCGATTTCTTTGCACTGATCACTGAGGAAGGCTTTCTTCCACTTTATCCTTTATTCTTTGGAACTCCGCATTCAAATGGGTATATCTTTCCTTTTATCCTTTGTCTTTAGTGTTTCTTTATTTCTCAGCTATTTGTAAGGCCTCCTCAGACAACCATTTTGCCTTTTTGTATTTCTTTTTCTTGGGGATGGTCTTGATTACTGCTTCCTGTACAATGTCATGAACCCCCATCTATAGTTCTTCAGGCACTCTATCAGATCTAATCCCTTGAGTCTTGATATATAGTTAGACTACATTTAAATGCCCTTTTTAATTTTAGTATCTTTTCTTGACCAAAATTTATGTTGTAAATGTTTAGCAAAAAGTAGAAATAAAATTTCAAAATACTTCCGAAAAAGAATAAAAATGCCCAGTTTGTAATCTCTAGATATATCTTCCACAAAAGGGTATCTGGCTCACAGAAATGTACAGAGAAAATATCTGGAATAGGAGATGTGTAATATCAGCCTGAAAGGTCTTTTTGTATGAGAAAGAAAGGAAGTAACAGTGATTATTGGGGTAGTACTCAAAGGATTCAGAAGCAATTCTCATTGATTGAAGAGACGAGAGATAATTTGACCATTAGTGATAACAACTTCAGTGGACTGAAAGATATGGACTACGTTTAAATCCATGAGTTCACAATGATATGTGGGCGGGTGGCAAGAATGTCATTGGCTTAGAGGATGCCAGGGAATGAACTCATTCTTCTATTAATTGATAAAGGGGGAAAATGAGCATTTAGTCTGCCTTCTCTGTTTAAATTGTACTTTGGGGTAACCAAAGGGTTTATGAGGAGGAATTCGCATTTTTATAGTAATTTTTCCACCACATAAATGAAGATGGAATGATAGAGCATCATCACTTTTCAAAATGATAGTTAATGGACCTTAACAATAATCACCAAAGGCTGCAACATAATAAAACAGGAAGCAAGTTTTATGGGCAAGAAAATAACGCCCATTTTGATAGAAGTACATAGAATCATGTGTAATTATTCTTGCCCCCCAAATCAAATTTAATTAACCCCTAAATCTAATTTCCTTTTGATTTCACTGGCCCAACAACACTGGCAGGAAAGGCAGATAATGTTTGTGGGCAGACATTGCTAAACTGGAGAGTTGTTGCTGATTCAGATTTTTATTTAGGATGACCTGGTGTGTGTGTGTGTGAATGCACACATGTACATGTGCTCACACGTACATGTGCTCACACATTTGAGGGCAAGGAGGGTAAATTTCAACGACTTCACTTTGTTGAAAGGAAAGTGAAAGTGAAAGTTGCTCAGTCATGTCCTACTCTTTGCAACCCCATGGGCTGTATCCATGGAATTCTCCAGGCCAGGAATACTGGAGTTGGTAGCTTTTCCCTTCTTCAGGGGATCTTCCCAACCCAGGGATCAAACCCAGGTCTCCCGTATTGCAGGTGGATTCTTTACCAGCTGAGCCACAGGGAAGCCCCAAGACTACTGGAGTGGGTAGCCTATTCCTTCTCCAGTGGATCTTCCTGACCCACGAATCGAACTGGGGTCTCCTGCATTGCAGGCAGATTCTTTACCAACTGAGCTATGAGGGAAGCCCTTGTTGAAAGGAAGAGGATATTGAACTTTCAGTTGTAGAATTCTTCATTCTTAGCTGAGATAGTGTCAGTTGTCAGTATCATAGAGGGGGAGCGTCTTAGGGAAATTCAGGAGGGAAGACTGAAAGCTCCCTAAACGCCTAATAGCTACTGTGATGTTACTATAGCCCTAGGCAATAGAGCAATCTTGGGCTCCTATATCCTATATCTTTGGGCTCCTATATCAGTCTCAGAAGAGGAGGGAAAAGAGGTTACATTCCAACAAAGAGGGTTTAATAAAGAGAATATTTACAAAATGCGGGAGGCTAACAGGCACTGCAAGCACCTGGTAGTTAGCAACAGCAGGAAGCCCTTACTACCTTACAAGTAGCCCTTACTACTAGGCTGAAGGCAGCAGAGTGGGCAAAGTTTACTGGAATCCAGAGAGAACCGCAGCTAAAGCTGTAGATGAAAACACTCAGACAGGAGATGTGGACTGTAGTACAGAAATTCAGTCCCTGCCAACCTGTGGCCTAACAGAGAGGGAACTGACATCTGTCTCCTTCTCTGCTTTGACCTCCTAGCCTCCTCTCATCACCTCCTGCTGGATGAACTGGACTTGAAGCCAAGTGGAAGCCACAAGGCAGAGAAACCACTGAGGAAGTACAAAGGTCAGGCTCCCAAGGTGAGGTCGGCAGGTCAGCAGAGTGGGGAAGGGTGGAGTGGCACACTTACAATGGCAGATGGAGGCCACCCACCACAGACCCCCTCCTTGTCTAGAGAAAACTCTCTGTTAATGGGTGATCCTATCACCATGTTTGATAGTAATATATTGAATCTCTGACCCTGACACCATCAGCAATCAGGTCAACTTTTTTATGATTTTATGATTCTAGCTAGAAATGCAGGTTCTTTACCATCCTGCACAGCTCCAGTGATTCTTCTTATTTCCCTCCTATATTCTGGAAAATAAAACAGCAAACAGGCCACTCACCATTTGGTGAAGTCTAATCCTACTCTCAGCTCACCTTTACTCCATTCCTCTTATTCAAGTCTGAACTCCCATGCCACTTCTTCTTTTTGCCCAAGGCAGGTATCATCAATTGATCTTGGCTCTTTCTCTTAATGAGCTAAGGTGCATCCTCAGAATCTTTCTTAAACTAATGCTTTGAGGAATCAAATCAGTTAGAGTTGGGGTACAGATGAAAGTCATTTATCTCTTATCCCTGGCCTGGTGGGTAGCCTTGAGTCAGAGTTTTCCATGTTTTGTTGAACAGATCATTTCCCATGAACCCTGGAAAACTTATGCTACGTGCCCTTTGTCTTTATCAACTGGAACAACATCACATTAGCAGTAGTTGTAGCAGTATCATTAATTGGAAACCTTTCTTGAGCTTTCTAAATATCAAGGCTTCACAGCTTCACTTTTACTGTCAGTTTCTTTTCCTCTGTTAAGTTTATGTGCTAACTTGCTTCACTTATGTCTGACTCTTTGCAACCCCAGGGCTGCAACCCACCAGGTCCCTCTGTCCCTGGGAATTCTCCAGGCAAGAATACTGGAGTGGGTTGCCATGCCCTCCTTTTACTGTCAGTTTCTTCTCCTCTGTTAAGTTTATGTGCTAACTTGCTTCACTTATGTCTGACTCTTTGCAACCCCAGGGCTGCAACCCACCAGGTCCCTCTGTCCCTGGGAATTCTCCAGGCAAGAATACTGGAGTGGGTTGCCATGCCCTCCTCCAGAGGATCTTCCCGACCCAGGGATCAAACTCACGTCTCTTACGTCTCCTACATTGGCAGGCAGCTTCCTTACCACTAGCATCATCTGTCTATCTTAGCTCCAGCATTTCATCCTTTTCTTCATTCACCACTTTCCACTCTCTAACTAGGCTTTCCTGGCTAGATTCTGATTGGAGTTTCAATTCTCTTACTTAGGTGATGCTGTTCCCTCAACAGGATCCATAATAACAGCACTATTTCATATTTATAGAGTGCTTTACAATGTACAAAATACTCACACATATATTTAAAAAAGTCTTTCTGATCAAAGGCAAACTTTTGGGATGTAATTAAAGGATTTTAGATTTTTGGTTTATGGGACTAAATTACTCTTCAGATGCTTATTATCTTCCTATGGCTTTTGTGAAGTGAAGTCGCTCAGTCGTGTCCGACTATTTGCGACCCCGTGAACTGTAGCCCATCAGGCTCCTCCGTCCTTGGGATTCTCCAGGCAAGAATACTGGAGTGGGTTGCCATTTCCTTCTCCAGGGGAACTTCCCGACCCAGGGATCGAACCCAGGTCTCCCACATTGCAGGCAGACGCTTTAACCTCTGAGCCACCAGGGAAGCCTTAGTCACCTTCTTTAAAATAATATCTTTCTACCCACAAATTTCAGAGCTTCTTTTTCCTCACATATTTTCCTTCAATTACACAGGTAATTTTGGTTTTATAGAGTTGGTTAAAGGAAGTAAGCCTTTAGAAAAATAAATGTATGAAAAAAACCTCTGACTTAGGAACTGAACTACAAATACTTTCTTCCTCCAAGATGATATTCAACAATTGGACTTAATGTGAACCCAAGTTCATATCTGTACTTCTTAGCAATTTACATATGATTTCAGAAACCTATAGACATTACATCGTAGATGCTTTTTCTTAAGAAGTTATCTTTTTGAAGATATTCATGTTCTAACCCTTTCCTTAAAAAAAAAAAAAAGGAGGGGGAATAGTTTGTTTGATATATTTTAGCTGGTCCTTAGAGAAAGTTACACATGAAATGTATTACATTTCCTGTGGTCTTTTTTATAGGGGCTTAAAAAATTTTTTTTTCTCTTTTTTACCTTTTTAAAGCCTGCTCCACCAATGCCTTTCCTCTTAGACACAATTTGTCCAGGTGCTCCTGCTGATGTTGTAAAGCTTTCTACTATAATGAGTCTTTAAATGGGAAGCCTTCCTAAACTTTTAAAATAATGAGACCTCACCAGGCAAATTTATGATAAGGTTTCTTTTCTTCCCAGCCTATCCCATTGAATCTCACATCGATTCATATCTCGCCATTGGTATTTAAGACAATGGCAATAAACAATGAAAAGGGTTTCCAAAGTGTCCCAATCTTTTTATGAGAAAGAGGAAATGACTAAGTGATTTCATATTGGCCGATAAAGTCACTAGATATAATGTGATGTCACTATTAATCTTGAGTCCTGATTCTGACTCCTATTTTTTTTTTTCCTCCAGACTGTTTGTTTCCCTTTTACAATAAAGCCAATGCCTGTGATACATTGGAAAATAGAAAAATGAGTTAAAATTACCATGTCTTTTATCCTCTTTTAGTGTTCCGTTTCCCAAGGAGCTTCCAGGTCATGGTTAATCTGGAGCCTGCAGTTTTAACATTCTTATAGTATTCTGTCTTTTCTATAATTCAGGGCCACTAACACCCCAGGGAGTGTGTTTAAGACAGGAAGTTGCACAAGCAAATTATTATCTTTAGGAGGACAGATCTACGGCCAAAACATTGCAAAGGCCAACTGCCTTTTCTTCAGGGGCTAGCAAACGGAGGAATACTTTGAGAGCAGAACTAAACACACAAGGCTGCTGCTTTCTGTCATAGCTCTGTTACTACTCAGAGCACTCACTGCTGAACTGAAAATAAGAGTCACTTAAAGAAGGGCTTGTCATCTTCAACTGAATTAGCTCATATTTTTCTGTAAAGCAGTAAGTGGTTATAAACACACTCTTCATTTTCCTTCAATGTCTCCCCCTTGCCCATGGTTCAGTGGTGACCTTCATGAAGGCTTTCCATTCGAGTTTTACTTCTTTTTCCACTTCATTTGTTGCCAGTAGCTCCAACCTGTGTCCACCTGTGCATTTGGTTCCCAATTTTGGGGGTATGGGGTGGCAGCAGAGAACCCAGGTGAGGAGTTAGAAAACTGTGATGAAATCCAGCCTGCCTTTCTTATACCATTCTGATTTCAGGACTTGAAGATCCCTGAATCTTAATTCCTATAGCCCACGACAGGAATGGGAGGTTAGGGGCATCTGTTGAAAGACACATGAAAAGGCTCTGGGGAGGATGTGAATAGCTTTCAAATTCAGCGTCAAAATTTCTTCCAGAGTACAACTGAAAATTATCATTGCACAGAACTTTGGAAAAGGGAATGAACAGTAAAATTATTTTGTGATAAATGTGGTCATTGGCCATTTAATATAGGAAGAATGCAGTTCCAATGGTTTGCTTAGAGCGTAAAAGACCTGTGCACTGAAGCCCTGTGGGGTATGACTCCTGACTTAAGATGTCTTTTGGCCTTTGGGGGCCACCATAGGTGTGGAACCCAGAGGGCATTCAAGAACCGCTCATTAAATAAACAGGTGTCTAGCACCCTGAGTTCATACTGAACCCCAAATACATTTAGGCAAATTGTTATAGAAAAGAAAAATAGAAGGTGAAAAAGGAAAAAAAGGCCTTTCATTCAATTGAGTTTCTCCAAGATGAGTGGATACGTGAGGCCCAGTAAAAGATGAACCTGAAGTTCAGAGATGCTTCCAAGTTTGTTCCACTTGCAATTTTTAAGGTAAAAAAGCTTCTTTTAAAAGCAAAGTATAACACTACGAAAACAGTGACTGTTTGATGTGGGAGTCTTTTAAACATAAGTAAAAGGTAAAAAAGAGAGAGTGAAAAAACTTCTTTTATTATTTCAAAAACAGGGAAATGGTTTTGGATTTCTTTGACTATTTTAGAATTTAAAAGAATTTCCCAGGCATGAATAAAATCAGATTTTCATCAAAAGGCTTTTAAACAAAACTCCACACTTTTCTCCATAAAACCAAACAAATATTTTTCAGAGCAATATTTTCTTACACAAAAGATTTTTACAAATCATTAGAGTGTTCTGTTTGAGGAAAATAAAATTCAAAATTATTCCTTAAAATATTTTTCTTTCATTTTTTTATTGCTACTAGGAATAAGAAAGCATTAAAGAGGATGTATGACTGTAGATGAAAGTTACCCTGCCAAATATATATATAAAAAAATTCTTTTAATGTTTTGGTCATGAACTCTGACAATGATAAATCACTTTTCAACAGCTGCAGACAGCTGTTAAAGTCTAGAGCCTAAAATGCTTAATTGGGGAAGTGTGTTAAAAGTTAAAGGGCCAGTGTCTTTTTAGGGTACATGAAGACTTTCTTCGGCACACTCAAAACAGTGCATTCCAAGGTTTAGGAAAAGAACACATTAGTCTCTAGAGTCATTAAATGTGAAACATTAGGTGGACAAATGATAAAGTGCTCTTATTTACGTATATGAGTAAGAAACAAGAGTTATTAAACATAACAGTGTTTAATAAAAGAAGACACTCAAGCTCCTTGATAAAACAGTTTTCATATATTATTTGGTGATGTGACTGAGATTAGTGGTACTCTTGTATTTCAGGTGTTTGAACTGGACACTCCTAATCTCTTCAATGTGGGTCTTACTACAATGAATACATTTACCCAGGATTAATTTATTGATTGATGATTCCCAACCCTAGTCAAATCAGGAGAACTAGAAAAATTCTTTTTAAAATTTTTATAAATTTTTTAAAGTTTATTTTGTGATGCTTGTATTTTATTCTGACAGTGTTTGAGCAGTTATTTCAGGTAATTTAGGGACTTCACTTCAAATTTTTTCTTCATTAGAGTATTTCAAACTGATTTACAGTGATAATATTTATTCAAGACATGCTTGCTGAGAGTGCCCTTCTGAAACAAGACTTTTGTTGCTTGCATGTGTGACTTTTTCCGAAGTGTGTGTGTGTTTGTGTGTATACGTGCATGTATTCACTGCATATGTTATATATATTCACTGCATATACTATATATATAATGTATTCATTACATATATAATATATATTCACTGTATAATATATAATCACTTCATATATGATGTATAATATATAGCATACATTCACTGCATATATATTTTCACTGCAGTCATGTATATTTTTACATGTGTATATATATATATATATATATATATATATATGTGTGTGTGTATACTACTAAGCTCTGAAAGAACTGACCTGATGGTTTTGTTTTACTTTTTTCATGGGTACCAAGTGTGTAAAGGTAAACATCATATATCTGCTTGAAGAGGGACAGTCCCCATTGAGTAACTGTCGGTAGGTCATTTCTCCTCTGTACAACCCCTGACATTCAGGAAAGGGAGTACTTCTGTTTCACACTCCACAGCAAAGGTGATCTCTGGGAACTGTTTGCTGAGTAATTCACTGTTATACAATACATCATTTTTATTGGTAATAAGGCAGATGTCACCAACAGTGGAGTTTGTCCAAGGCTGGCTCTGAAATTTCCTTTAAGGCATTATGCTCCCAATCAGGCAGAAAATTGTCGTCAGCTACTGCAGATTGAAAGACCACATTGCAGCATCCAAGGACTGTGTATGACTTTTCCAGCTATACACAAAGTGGGTGGTGAAGAGTGGCCTTGTGTAAGCGTATTTGTTCCAGTTATGATGTATCCATTCTACTAACTTTGGGAAGAAATGTACCCTAAAAGTATGTTGTGTGCAGTTTGTATTGTGTGAAGCAGATGAATTTATATAGAGGATGAGGAGGGAGAGCAATTCACAAAGTTTGTCTCATAAAAGTGTCTGAGGTGAAGTCACTCAGTCATGTCCGACTCTTTGCGACCCCGTGGACTGTAACCTATTAGGCTTCTCCGCCCATGGGATTCTCTAGGCAAGAATACTGGAGTGGATTGCCATTTCCTTCTCCAGGGGATCTTCCCGACCCAGGGATCGAACCCGGGTCTCCCGCATTGGAGGCAGACGCTTTAACCTCTGAGCCACCAGGGAAAAGTGTCTATTTGAAGCAATTATACTTACTGCTTTGAAAAACTAAGATAAATGGCTTTAAATGAAAGCTTTTATTGCTAATATTAATTAGAAAGACAGGTTTACATCTTTCATTCGTAAGAATTTTGTGAACCATTCTTAACACACTAGATAATGAACCGTCATCTCAGGATCTATATTTGTTTACAAGTTCTGTGTTGGTTCAAATTCAATGAATTATTTCAAATTAGAGAAAATATTGTACTAACACTCTACACTAAATTTGTAACTTCTATCTCTTACAAATGTGAGATATTGTTGAGATAGTGCCCTTCTGAAACAAGACTTTTGTTGCTTGCATGTGACTTTTTCCAAAGCGTGTGTGTGTTTTTGTGTGTATGTGCATATATTCACTGCATATGTTATATATATTCACTGCATATACTATATATTAACATATTCATTACATATATAATATATATTCACTGTATAATAGTCACTTATTCCACTAAGCAAAAAGAGCAACACAACCAGAAAATAAATTTCATATATGCATCACATGAGTGGCTTGTCCCAAGCCATACATTCTCTTTTTGCTTTGTTGTTTATAGTATGATCAGGTCTGTATATTTCTAACTGTGGTAAAGATATCCACTAACATTTCAATGGCTTTAATAAAATGAAAGTTTGTTTCCTCTAGTATCACTGTTTAATATGAATGTTCCTGGTCAGGTCATTCTATCCCAAGTGATGATTCAGACTTGGGTGTCAAGTCCCGTGGTTCCTTTATCTTCAACACTTGGCCCCAAAGCAGCCCTAGGGGATGCTATCCTAGGGAGAGAATGGAAATGTTTGGAGCACTCTTCCCTTTTGCCCACATTCTATTGGCCAGAACTCGGTCACATAGCCTGACTTAGATGAAAAGAATGCTGGGAAATGTGGTCCCTGATTAGCAGCTACTTTCTATAATAGCAATTCCATCTGTGAAGGCAAGCAGGAAATTTTAGTGGATAGCTAGGGCTTCCCAGATGGTAAAGAATCAGCCTGCCAATGGAGAGGATGTAGGTTTGATCCCTGGGTCAGGAAGATCCCCTGGAGTAGGAAATCACAACCCACTTCAGTATTCTTGCCTGGGAAATTCCATGGACAGAGGGTCCTGGTGGGCTACAGTTCACGGGGTCTCAAAGAGTTGGGCACGACTGAGCACACATACACAAATTTAAAAACTAACCTTAAAAAGAGACAAATGCTCAAACTGAAGCTTCCAAGAACAAGAAGAGAAAATTTCATCAAGTAAGGAAAATTTATTTTAATCATATGGATGACTTATGCATATTAAGTTAAAAAAATAACGTGTGGCAAAACTACTGCAAAAGTATTTTTAAGTGCTGAGCATTAAAACAGCAATAACTAAAAGTCTAGAGTCTAAATTAGATGAAGCCAAATCTACCTGTTCTGCCACTTTTTGTCAAATTTACAATTAGACTTACTTTTGGAAATAAATGATTGTGTCTTCCCTCAGTAGTCTGAAAGCTTTATGAGAGTACATCATTTAATTCCTAGCACCTAGTGTAGTGATCAGCATATAATTGGCTATGCTATGCTAAGTTGCTTCAGTCGTGTCCGACTCTTTGCGACCCCATGGACTATAGCCCACCAGGCTCCTCTGTCCATGGGATTCTCCAGGCAAGAATACTGGAGTGAGTTGCCATGCCCTTCTCCAATATAACTGGCTGCTCTTAATTTAATTAGTCTGCTCTTAATTTAATTAACCAGTTTATAATTGACTCAGAGAGTTGAATGAAGGAACAAGTAAGTGAATATGTGGATGAATGAAGAGAAAGATATTTGTAAAGTTTCCCATTAAACATATCCTGAATCTGAAGATACCCTATGTTTATTATTATTATTAAAGAGATAAAAATGTAAAGTGACCTTCTGAATTGGCATGGTAATGAAAAACAAAATGTGTAATGAAATGAAATGAATGAAAAACAAAATGTTATAACACATTAAAGCTAAACTTCAAAATACACAATGCAATGATGGGAATAATAAACATCAGACACATCTTTGCTAGACATGAGTCAAGTCAGAGTTCTGAGAAGATTCCAAACTGAGATTCCAAAATTATGTGGCAGGAATACACAAGGATAGTGTCAAATGCCCACCAGAGAGAAAGTAGTATGTTCGTATCTGGCTACACCACTGCACATAGAAGTTTTATAGAAAACTTGAAGCAGATTCAGGGAAATGTCACTCTGCAAACTGAGTCAGGGAGTGCAAATTAATCCTTAAGAAAACTGTAAAAAGAACTAGTATAATTGAGCTTCAAGAAAAAGGAATGAAGCAGCACCCTTCATGTAAAATGTTTCACACTAAGACTTTAGGGAACTATTTTCCAACTCTTCTGTTGCCAGAACAATAAAAAATGAATAAAATGCAGCAAGCAGGATCTATTATAAGTTAGGATAATTGTTTGAAATTGAGATTTTCAAACCTTGTTACAGGCACTATGTTCTTCTCAAAAGCCTATAAGGACACAGATCTTCTCAGTGGGATGAAATGATTTCAGGGAACACCAGAGGAGTCCAAGACAAAGTCTCCATGACCTTCCCAGTGCTCTTAACCTTCATACTGAATAATGAGAGCGGGTTGGAGAATGAAAGAGTGTTCTTTCTTCTATGGAAATCTTTTATCTTCATTGTAAATTTTCCCTGTGCTCAACCACAGAATCTGCTTACGTAGTTAGTGAAACACCTTCAGAAGTTTATGATTAAAGGCGATAATCACAGCAGATTTATCTAGAATATGAGTGATAATGCAGACTTGTTTGTTCATATGAGCATTAAAAAAAAAAAAAAAATTGGCCTCAGAGACAAGAAATTGAGACTGTGAGGGAAAATTCATGCTATGAAACCAGAAACAGACTGAAATTGGTGCTAAGTTTATGAAACAGGAAGTTTTCAAAAGTTAAAGTGTATGTTGATTTAATATACTGAGGATCAAGTATCTGAGTACTGAGGAAGCTACAAAAGCTTCAGTTTTTGCCCTGAAGTTTTCAGATATCATTGATCCATGATAGAATGTGGAACTACCCTATGACCAGCTCGTTCACTTTATTCATTTAGTGTCAAGTGAATAATAACCAAATAACTATCATTGCGTGTGTAGAGTCAAATGTTAAGTTCTATGGAACTCAAGAAATTTAAAACAGGAAACTCCTCCGTGCCTAAGGTTTGCTAACCTTATTTTTATGCAGTGTATTGAAAACTAGATTTAGCAAACTAGAAAGTACCTACATTTATCCCGCCCTAATGTAATTAAACTCACTTATTTATTCATTCAATCAATAAATATTTATTGCAAGAGAAGTGAAGTCATATTTTATTTCAAGGAGCTTTAGATTTGGTAGGAAAGAATTCACACCAATACCTAAATTATTAGGTAACCTACTTTCAGTGTCTGCTACTATAGGTTGACTCTCTCAGCTTCACTGTTCCTAACCACTTGTCTTTGTTTTCCTCATTGATCATAAAAACTAGAAAGCCAAATGCTTGATTTTGCAGACTCTCTTAAAGCTAGGGGTGACCTATGACACAGTCTTCTCCAAAACGATGCAGGGCAAAGTATATTAAGGGAGAATCCAAAAAACTTTTGCTTTTCAGATAAAAACAGACACAGTCTTTCATTGTCCTTCTATCTCTTCCTATCTGAAATGAGAAAAGTAATAGATGGAGACACAGCAGCCATCTTATGTCAAGAGGCAACGAGTACAAGAATGAAAATAACAGGGATGTTGTAACCTCCTTGCCTAACGATACCAGTGATCAGCTGAATCAACACTAGCAAGGACCTACATCCAGATTTACAAATAACAAAGTCCTATATGTAAGCTACTATTAGTTGAACATGCAGCCAGATGTATTCCTAACTGACCCAGTATTAAGTCACGCCAAGAGATATCAAGCACTATTGTGGTCCAAGAAGAGAAAGAAGGAATCTGCAAATCTTTGCCAAGGTGAGGGAGGAATGGCATTTATTTATATAACTTGAAGTCTCATCTCTTCTATTAGACCAAAAAGCTCTTTGAGAAAAGCAAATATCTCACCTATACTTGTAGGCTTATGCCTAGTAATTAGAACAGTGTTCAGCATATAGGAGGTTCTCATAAATGTAAATTAAATAAAGGTTTATATTCTTTCATTTATATTAAACATAATGAAAAATACTAGAAAATTGTGTCACCTAGTCCAGTTCTCTAAACCAGTGCGACCATACATTTTTGGTGACATAATTCCATTAGCATACCACAAATCTATGTAGGTAAATACTTAAATTATGCATATCACAAAATACACAAAATAAAGAGTTAAAAGAATGAGATAAAAGTAAATATGATAAACACTATGATCCCTCCCCTGACTTCAATAGATCAAGGTTAATGTACCATCTGGGAATATGCTTTATACATAGCTCCCCTTGGGGAATACCATTCCAAATTAAGAGTACCATAGAACTATTATAAGTTCAAGGAGCAACTGATGAGTCACATAAATTATATCAATATCTCAAATTGCACTATCAATCATTATATATCATTTCCTTCTAAGTTTTTCAAGTTTTGTAACTATAAGAATTGGTGTACAATGGCTAAAAATAAGATATTTCTAGGAATCCAACCAACTGATTTCACCTACATTTGCTCCAAAATGAAATAAAATGCACTTAGGAAACATTCACTGGGTCTCTACTGTGTTCTTGACACTATGTTGGGTGCTGGAAATGTAAACATTAATTGTCCCAGCTCTTCAGGAATTAATTGTTCATTGGCAAATAGGCAAATGAATGAATGAAGCACCACAGTTTCTATGACAGATGCTTGTCCCCATACAATAGAGCCACGAAGGGACTATTCCAGCATAAAAGTCAGTGACACAAGCTGTCAAGGTCATTAAAATGGGGTTTGCATTTCATTTGCTAATTTTGCCAAGTAAAACAACCTTTATATTTTATTAATAATAAATTTCTTCTCAAATTACCTCCTAAGATGAATAACATTTTTTAATTAACTGGTCTAATAATAGAGTATTTCTGGTCTAGAAGTGCCATTAAAAATTGTCTGGGAGGCACACAGCTGATTTTTTGGCATCATGCTTTGCATAGTACAGGTCAGTCTTGGAGTCAGTAGGAATTTGCTTTCACAAGTAGAAAAATGGCCCATATTTTAAGGTGATTTTATCAAACATCTCACCCTAGAGCCCACAGCATAGCTTCTAAAGATACTATGGAAATAAAATTTTGGCTAGTAATTTAAAAAAATATTATATTCAACTGATTTAGACATGAAAGTATATTTACATTTTTGTATTAAAATAATAAAACTATATTTATTATAAGATTATTTTATACTCTACTGAAGAAAAGAGGTGATGAGAAAAATTTAGGAGAAAATTAATTCTTCCTTTGACTTTAGTCATAAGCTCCTTCCCCCTGTCAGCACACCCCCAGTCATTCCTGAAATGGGTTTCTATACAGAGTACATCCCCAGTTTTAGATCCTGGGAGGTGTAAGTCTCTTTGCCATAAGTCCTTTGAGTTCCATCCCCTCCCCCATGCCCCAGCCAACCCCCAGTGACTTTTCATTCAACACCTCCAAGAGCAAATATGTTTCTTTTGTCTAAAATTGTCTAGACAGATACAAGGAGGCAGGGAGAGCACCAGACTGCTTTTTTTTTTTAACCTGGTAATTAAAGCTGTATTAATTTACTCCATACCAGTTCACACTAAAGAGTTTTAAAATGGCTAATATAAATCCACTTATTTAGATCAAACTATAGTGTTGAGTGTCCATTATCTGGTGGTGCCTGAACATTATGAATATCGTGTTAGCAGGAATCCTCTCCTATGTGGCCCATGATGAATATCTTGATGCTTAAATTTGTCCTTTTCAAAGCCCTCAAGGACAGGCACATTTCTGTTCTTGGTGGCTTACTTGAAAGCAGAAAGGCCAATTATTAAATTCTTGCATTTTAGCTGCAGTGTAGGCTTTGATTTCACCTTCGTGGCAGTTTTTCAGCTTTGGCAAGATTTTCATAGTAATTTTTATTCACAGAAAGTGTGACAAGAATTCCTCTCAGCTCAGTTATCAGTGGACAAATAGATGATCTTGGAAACTAGCAATCTGCATCTCCTCCTGAGGATGTCAGCTAGATAATGAGAAATACATTCCAGGGTTCAGAGGGGACTATTTCTTGCATGTATGCATTCATGCCTGTGGATGTATATGCATGTGTGAGATGCTATGGATATTAGTGTGTTGCTGTGTTAGTATATTACTGTGTATTGGTGTGTTAGCAGGCAATGGCACCCCACTCCAGTACTCTTACCTGGAAAATCCCATGGATGGAGGAGCCTGGGGGGCTGCTGTCTGTAGGGTCGCACAGAGTTGGACACGACTGAGCGACTTCACTTGCACTTTCCACTTTCATGCATTGGAGAAGGAAATGGCAACCCACTCCAGTGTTCTTGCCTGGAGAATCCCAGGGACAGGGGAGCCTGGTGGACTGCCGTCTGTAGGGTCGCACAGAGTTGGACACGACTGAAGCGACTTGGCAGCAGCACACGGGCCAGTGTGTATACTGGAGTGTGTGTTAGTGCATGCATATTTGAATGTATGTGTGTTAGTGTGTGTCAGTGTCTGTTTTAGTGTGCATGTTAGTGTGTTGGTATGTGTCTACTGGAATGTATATTGTGTGTGTATGTTAGAATACGTATGCATATGTTGGGGTGTGTATGTATGCTGTAAAAACAGGGGCAAAGATTAACCTACAAGCAGGAATAGGAAACAAGCCTATTAATCAAGGAAGGCTATGTTCTGTTTGTTTGTTTTCCATGAAAATGCTGGGCTGGAACTACTCAATTAAATATTGGGGCAAAGAAAAAGTTGGGAATAGGAATAAACTGAGAGGGATGAAGTGAGAATAGAGAATAAGATCTAGACAGGAAGGTAGAAAGAGAAAGAAAACAGAGGAGGTTGGAAAGGCAGCACCATGACCTGAGCCTATGTTGCCCTTGACTTCCCCACTAAAATATCACCATGGAGTGCTCAAGAAAAATGAGGAAAGGTCAAGTTCAACCCCTTGGTCTGAAGTCCATCTTACCTCCATTCTGCTTTGCTCTCTTTTTGAGGAACATTAATGATTAGCCTGATGAAGGACAGTGTGAAGACCAAGACATTTGAAATCTTCTAAACTGGTGATGACTTCCTGGAACTGGACAACAGCATCCTACTGTCAATGCAACAGTGGCCCCAGAAAGAATGGGAGAACTGCTCCCAAGATTAATTCTTTCTGTGGAGGGGACTGTGTGTGTGTGGGTGCTGAGTAGGGTGGGATGGATGGGAGAGAACAACAGAGGAAAAGAGAAGTATAGTTTCCACACAGAGTAGAGCCTTTGGAGCTGCTGAATAGTCCAATCTATTTTCATGTGGAGATCTTACTAAAGGCATTTTATTATGATTACCAGTAAAGATTTAGTCATATTATTTATCTATACAGCTTCCCTGGTGGCTCAGAGGTTAAAGTGTCTGCCTGGAATGCAGGAGACCGGGGTTCGATCCCTGCATCGGGAAGATCCCCTGGAGAAGGAAATGGCAACCCACTCCAGTACTCTTGCATACACACACACACACACAAACTATATGTAAGAGCCTTGCCTTGCCAAACAAAAAATTTTATTGCATTTAAAAATAAGGGAGGTTAAAAAAATAAATGAGGCACATGCTTGCAGAGATAAACGTTCATTGCAAACATGAAAATGTGGTTTGGATTGATGTCACCAGTAACATAATTAACTACAATACCAACAAAACCACTAAAGGATTTGTGAGAACTAAAGGAAAACCCAAAAGGCATCCGAAAGGTGATGGGCTTTCCGATTCCGCCATTCCTCGTGCTCAGTCCCCACGTCAATCATTTCCCTCCCAGCAGTCACTAGCTCGGCTATTTGTCTGTTTCCACACTAATGCATCACGAAACATCATGCCCACTTGCCTGGAAAAGATACTATCTCACACATATGGGGCCTGCCTTTGATCTCTGTAGTCGAGCTAGAGGTCAGAGGCCTGCCTTCTCCAGGCCCTTACTTCAAATGACTCCTTTCATTTACTGAGAAACCAAACGTTAGCAGGGAGAAGGCAGGAAAAATAAAAGCCATGATTTAATAGCAATTTATGTGTTTGGCCTATTTCAGTTTGGGTTTTATCCTCTTTGGCTCACATATAATTCGTCATTCGTCCCCGTTCCCCTGTCCTCCCTGCCCCACCATTTGTTTATTTTGGGCCTTCAGACAGATTGGCACTGGAAGGGATGCTCTTACATCCTCTTCGTCAGGTTGTGGGGTGCCATTTTGTTCTTCTAAAATGTCAGACTTAATTCACTGTCTCTTGTTGATATGGAAAAACATTGTGAGTAAGTAATAAAGCACAATTACAGTCTGGACTCCAGTAAATTTAATGTTTTAACCGGTGGGTATAAATGGCTTTTGAAACTCACATGATTCATTGAGGGAATGTTCTATCTGTACACAAATGGAGAAAGAAGGTAGGTGATGATAAAAGTTGGATCCCGAACTGGAATGGAACTTAGATATGGAAAATATTTTATAACATTTTCTCTTTCATGAATAAAATAAAAATGATCATATCAGAGTGTTGCACATTTTAAAAGTATGCATTTTCATGTGAGTTATTGCAGTTAATTTGTAAGCTTATTAATGATAATCACAATGCAGAACTTCACTGCGTAATACCAGGGAAGGTTTGCATTTGTTGAGGGCATCCCAGGTGACTCACACTCAGTAGGGTGCTTNGAGTGTTGCACATTTTAAAAGTATGCATTTTCATGTGAGTTATTGCAGTTAATTTGTAAGCTTATTAATGATAATCACAATGCAGAACTTCACTGCGTAATACCAGGGAAGGTTTGCATTTGTTGAGGGCATCCCAGGTGACTCACACTCAGTAGGGTGCTTAGTTGTCTTTTTTTCCAATCATCTTCACAATAAACCATGAGGCAGATATTATTGTTCCCCTTTTAAAGGGGACAAGCAGTCCATCAGGAGTAGAAAGGAAAAGGAAAACTCCTTTGATTCCTCTGGAATTGTCAGTTTCCCTCAAGAGACTGACTGCAATGGATGTGTTTTTACATCCACAGTAGAAAATACTCTACCGTATTTTTATAAAGGAAGGAAGGACTGGCGTGTTCAATTCAGTATTGCCATGCTTATATTATCATGGCAGTTCACTGCTTTCCCTGCTGTGAATGCAAACGACCCCGCCAAGGGTCCTGGAGTCAGAGAAGAGGGAATCTCAAAGCCAGAGTTAGCTAGTAACCAAGACAGAGAAAGACAAATACTATAGGATCTGACCTATAAGTGGGATCTAGAAAACAAAACAAATAAGCAAACATAACAACAGAAACAGGATTATACATACAGAGAACAAACAGATGGTTACCAGAGAGGAGTGAGGTTGGGGAAAAAAGAAATAGGTGAGGAGAATTAAGAGGTACAAACTACCAGTTGCAAAATAAATGTTGGAAATGTACCATGTAGGGAATATAGTCAATAACTAAGTAGTATATTTGTGCTGACACTTCATAACTAGATTTATGTGGTAATCATCTTGAAATGTATAGAAAAAGTCATTATATTGTATAACAAGAACTAACATAATACTGCAGGTCAATCATACTTCCAAAGCAAACATACAAACTCAGGGAAAGAGGTCAGATTTAGGGGGAGAGAGGGGAGAGGGAATTGGAAATAAAGATATGGGGGAAATTTTTAGAATGTTGAACATTATACAGTGACTGCAGCCATGAAAGTAAAAAACTCTTGCTCCTTGGAAGAAAAGCTATGACAAACCCAGACAGCATATTAAAAAGCAGAGACATCACTTTGCTGACAAAGGTCTGTATAGTCAAAGCTATGGTTTTTCCAGTAGTCATGTATGGATGTGAGAGTTGGACCATAAGGAAGGTTGAGCACTGAAGAACTGATGCTTTTGAACTGTGGTGCTGGAGATGACTCTTGATAGTCCATTGGACAGCAAGGAGATCAAACTAGTCAATCCTAAAGGAAATCAACCCTGAATAGTCGTTGGAACAATTGACGCTGAAGCACCAATACTTCAGTCACCTGATGAGAAGAGCTGACTCACTAGAATAGACCCTGATGCTGGGAAAGATTGAGGGGAGGAGGAGAAGGGGGCAACAGAGAATGAGATGGTTGAATGGCATCACCAACTCAATGGACATGAGTTTGAGCAAACTCCAGGAGATACTGAAGGACAGGGAAGCCTGCCATGCTGAAGTTCATGGGGTTACCTTAAAGAGTTGGAACCACTTAGCAACTCAACAACAATACAGTGATTAGTTTATTGAGACTTTGGAAAAGAAGAACATAAGATTCTACACATATTATTTGCCTAACCATAAAAAGACAAACATGGAATTCAGTTAATCTGGTCTGAGCAGCTTTGTACTATCCCAGGTATGCTGCCTGGGGCTTGGGAAGCCTGTAGAGGACAAAGTCAGGCTACTGTAGCACCTGCTCAGTTTTCTATCATGAGAGGGCAGGTGGTGTGGCAGTTAAGAGCCTGGACTTTAGAACCAGGCAGCCTTAGTTCAAATACCAGCTTTTCCTATTTGAGCTGGGGGAACTTGAGTAAAGCCAGCATCTCCACTTGCCCAGTGGCACAGCACGCCGTGGTGTGAGGGTTACCAAGTTCATGTATATGAAGCACTTGGAGCACTGCTTGGCACAGTTTCAAGATTCAAAGGATGCTCTCTATATAGAGGCCAAGTGTCAGGCTGGATGGATGCATCTCAGTGCCAGGAGCTGCCTAGTTTGTTTTTCAAAGCTTTCTCTCATGGCTACAGCACGCCGTGGTGTGAGGGTTACCAAGTTCATGTATATGAAGCACTTGGAGCACTGCTTGGCACAGTTTCAAGATTCAAAGGATGCTCTCTATATAGAGGCCAAGTGTCAGGCTGGATGGATGCATCTCAGTGCCAGGAGCTGCCTAGTTTGTTTTTCAAAGCTTTCTCTCATGGCTCTCAGAATCTCTTGGAACTTTATTAACAAGAAAAGATGCAGAATTAAGAAGGGACGACGTGAGTTTTCAAGAGGCTTCTGGTGTCTGATTCATTCATTGTTAGGTTCTGAGAGAGTACTCCATACCTTGTGCCAACCGGGGTACCATTTGCTTCCTCTGCTCCTAAGTAAAAACATTTATGATTCAGGAGAAAAGACTATAGTGATTCCATCTGACTGAGAGAGCAGGAAGATTACAGGTTTTCAAGAAACAGGAGTTGCTCGGGAGCCAATGTCCATTTTTATTAGACGGTTCTGTCAAAGTACGAAATTTAAAACGATCTGGAAGGATAGATGGGAACTTGAAGCTAATCTAAGAGAGAACCTTCCATCACAAGACTATGAGCATGGGAAACAGAACACCATTTGTTAACACTGTATCGCCTTAATGTGTTAATTCAGCAGCATTCACACTAGACAGATTTGGGAAAGGAAAGCCTTCATGGTGATAGATTTTAAAGGGGGGTTCTCCCTTCACCCTGAAATGGGTGAATCCCCTATTTGGGAACGCTCATTGCAGACACCTTAGAGGAGGGCAAGTACACAGTTTCAGGTTCTCCTAGATTGAGAGGGAAAGAGAAACTGCAACAGAGACGTGCATACGAGGCAAAGAAGTTAGAATCCAAGAAGCAGGGTCTGGGGCTCTGGACACAAGAAAAGCTGGTCCCTCCCCAGCTCCTTGTTAGGGCAGCTGAATTCTGTTTCTCAGGTGTGCATTCCACTAATACTGCAAAAAGGGATTAGCCCCAAAGCACCTGTGATCGTCTAAGCTCGGGCTTAGACTTGGAACACAGCAAGATAAGCTTTTCCAGGAAGGAATTCTTGTTTAAACAGAACCCAGTGTTGTTTTCCCACGCTTTTCACTTACCATTGAGCCATCTTTTTCTTTTGTTTCTAAACAAACTTTATGGGGGTCTCAAGCTGAAGCCCATCCTGATTCACTCACATTCACTAATCCCCTCACTTACAATAGTCTGAGGTCCTGAAAACCTGGATCTCTTACCCACCTGCTAGTCGTTAAAACAATTACATGGTTAGGAGCTCACAAACAAAGCAATTCATAATGGACTCGGGTCCTATTTCCCCCTGGTCCCCTGTGAGGGCGGATGAATTATGTCCTTGTCCCCTCCAGGACCGGTGTCTCTGGAACAATGACACACACATAAAAGCACAGAAGCGGGGAGTCTTTTTTACTGCTCCTGTCTGTCTCCCAAAACCCTCACCTCACAGTAAGCTCTCGCTCCCACGTTGTCATGATCATTTCCTTAGAAAATCCAGTTATTTTCTGCTCCATTGCGTGTAAATAAATTTTAGTTCATTAGTTCAACATTTAGCATGTCTTTGCTGCCTGCTTACTGTCCTTGGTATCGGGGTGCAACTGTAAGTGGGCAAAGTCCTTGACCTTCTGGAGTTGATGGTCTCAGGACTATGTGGTTTGTTTTGGCTGCAGCAGTGCTTTGCAGGCTGGATGGAAAGTGTTCTGAGGGTAAACAGGATGCTTTCTAGTCTTCTTTTTAGTAAAAGTGTGAATTTCAATACCAACAATCCTTTGCACTCACTTCATAACTTGTAAAGAATTCTGGTCCTGGTGCTTAGTTTTGTTACTCCCAGTAGAAAGCACTATCTGCACTGGGGTTGGTCTTTTGTGACAAGAGGCAGTCTACCTTCTATTTCTCAGAGATCTTCAGAATGTCCCGTGGTATGACAGATGGTGTGGCTCCTTTAAATTCACTAAAAAAATTATTTCTTACAATAAAAGTCATATTGGAATAAAACATTAAAATGGACACAGAAGAACATAAATATTAATGTTAGAAAACAGGAAAAGGTAGCATTCTGGCTGAGGTGGGAGTGGGTGTGTGGGTTAAGGCCCTCTGCACAAAGAAACCTGGGAGCTGCCTTTTCATTGTGGCTTCAGCCAGGAAGTTGATCTTACTTGCCCTCCCCAAGCAAGGTCTCTGTGGCTCAAGAACAGAGGCTTCTGAAAGAAAATACTGTGGACTCAGGAAAAGAGTGAGAACACAGGGCATATTTTTGGAGCTTGGGGTATAGAAACCCTTTTTATATACAGCTGATAAATTCATTCAACAAACATGAACCAAACATCTCTATGATAGGCTTTGTGCCAGGTGTTGTGTGAGGGGTGGTCTAGGGAGTGAGGATTGTACGTAGGGAAATAACGATTTTTCTTTTTTTGCTATGAATATATTTTTTAATTGAAGTATGGTCAACTTACAATACTATATTAGTTTCAGGTGTATAATATAGTGATTTGATATTTTAGACTATATTCCATATTAAGTTGTTATAAAATATTGACTATATTTCCTGTGCTATACATCACATCCTTGTATCTTATTTATTTTATACCTAATGGTTTGTATTTCTTAATCCTCTCCCCCATCTTGCCCCTCCCCCACCTCTCTCCTCAGAGCTACTAGTTTGCTTCCTGTGAGTCTGTTTTGGTTTTATTTACTCTATTTTTTAGATCCTACATATAAGTGAAAACATACAACTGACTTTCAATTTCAGGTGTGAACTTGGTATGGCTGCCAATACAACATTGAGAATCATGCAGTAGTTACAAGGGTCCTGATGTAAGGAAACGAGAACCCCAGCGTGTCCCAGGGTGACCAAGAGCAATTAGTAATACAAGCCAGAGGAGAAAAAAAGTGGAGACAGGGTGTTAAGAAGACTCTGATTGCTTCCCTGGTGGCTCAGAGGTTAAAGCGTCTGCCTCTGATGCGGGAGACCCGGGTTCGATCCCTGGGTCGGGAAGATCCCCTGGAGAAGGAAATGGCAATCCACTCCAGTATTCTTGCCTGGAGAATCCCATGGGCGGAGAAGCCTAGTAGGTTACAGTCCACGGGGTCACAAAGAGTCGGACACGACTGAGCGACTTCACCTCACCTCACCTCACATATAAGTGAAAACATACAACTGACTTTCAATTTCAGGTGTGAACTTGGTATGGCTGCCAATACAACATTGAGAATCATGCAGTAGTTACAAGGGTCCTGATATAAGGAAACGAGAACCCCAGCGTGTCCCAGGGTGACCAAGAGCAATTAGTAATACAAGCCAGAGGAGAAAAAAAGTGGAGACAGGGTGTTAAGAAGACTCTGATTTGACTAGAACAGAGACAGTTGCTGACAAAGAGATTTAAAAATTTTTCATTGAAGAGGAAGAGAAATCAATGTAACAGCACTGTCACATATAAGTTGTTATACACGATGTTTAAATTAATTGCACAGTAAGCCATGTTCATTCAGCAATAAACATGTATTGAACATTAATACAATTAGCTCCCACCCTGAAGAATGACTAGGAGAGATTTTTATACTCAGAGCCCCTACCCAGACCAAATAAGTCAGAATTTTAGTGGTGGGGTACATATACCAGTATTGCTTTAAAAGCTCATCCAGTGACTTGAATGTACATTCAAAGGTTGAGATTATTGGCCTTGTGTGGTGGTTTTTGAGTCTCACCGTATATTAGGATCACCTGGAGAACTTCTAGAGTGTACTGATTCTGGGTCCCAGTACTGACCAATTGAATCTGATTGTAGGAGGATGAGGCTTCCCAGGTGGCTAGTGGCAAAGAATCTGCCTGCCAATGCCAGAGATGCAGGAGATGCAGGTTTGATCCGTGGCTCGTAAAGATCCCCTGGAGGAGGAAAGGGCAACCTACCCTAGCATTCTTACCTGGAAAATTTCATGGACAGAGGAGCCTGATGGGCTACAGTTCATGGGGTACCAAAGAGTCGGACATGACTGAGGAATTGAGCATACATGCACACAGGAGGAAAGGACCTGGACATCAGTAATTAAAATCTCCCTGGGAGATTCTAACGTTCAGCCATGGCTGTGAATCAACCAATACCAGGCACTCCTGTTAGGTGCTTGTAAACAGAAAATAAAGCTAGTGAGCAAATATAACATCATTTGTGTCCTCATAGGACTTCAGATTTAGTGCAAAAGAGAGGCAAAGAACATCTTAAAAAAATACAATTATGATACACTGAAATAAGTATGGTAATAAAACCAAAAGATGACAAAAATTGGAAATTATAGTGGAGTGTGAGGGAATGACTGAAATTAGGCAGAATGGTCAGAGAGGTGACATTTAACCTGGGAATTAAAGGAAGACAGAGTTCTAGTATTTGGAATTTAAAGAGAGTGGGGGAGGGGGAGGAGAAATAGGGAATAGATATTTCTAGGTAATCCAAACAACACATGCAAAGGCCCTGGGGTGAGACAAAACTAGACATGTCCAAGGAAGGCTTCTGCCTGGCAAGGAATAAAAACATAAATAAGTGATACAAGATGACCTGGAGAAACTTCACAGGGGCCCGTCATGCCATGTTAAAGAACTTGTATCTCACTTTAAGCTTAATGAAAGTGAAAGTCACTCAGTCGTGTCCAACTCTTTGCCACCCCGTGGACTATACACAGTTCATGGACTTCTCCAGGCTAGAATACTGAAATGGGTAGCCTTTCCCTTCTCAAGGGGATCTTCCCAACCCATTGATCAAACCCAGGTCTCCCTCATTGCAGGCAGATTCTTTACCATCTGAGCCGCCAAGGAAGCCCTTAAGCTTAACAGAATGTATCAAAGGCTTTTAAGCAGGCCTGTGAGATACTTCCATTAGCTTTTTCTAAAGATCAAGCTAGAGATGGGAGAGGCTTGGATGATGGTGATGCAGTGGAGATGTAGAAAAATGCCCCTACTGGTGGTAACTACATGTGATTTTAAGTAACAGAGACCTGGAATAAAGGTTATTTAATACAGAAATTCAGTTTTCTCTTACATAACAAGCATTCCAGGGCTGAAATGGCAGCTTCTTGAGTTTCTACCTCGACCTTCCCTAGAAAGTGCCTGTACCCTCAAAGTAATTTCATGATTGCAACATGGCCGATGCAGCCCTAGTCAGCATGCCCTAGCCAGGAGTAACAGGAGATGTGGGGGCATGGCAACCCACTCCAGTATTCTTGCCTGAAGAATGCCCATGGACAAAGAAGCCTGGTGGGCTATAGTCCACCGGGTCGCAAAGAGTCAGACTTGACTGAGTGACTAAGCACACTCAAAAGGAGACTAAGATGCCATGCTAACTAAATGCAATGTGGGATTCTGGGGTGGATCCTGGAACAGAATTAAGGACATTATTAGAAAATCTGGTGAAAACTGAATAAAGTTAACAGTATTGTACCAAAGTTACTTTTTTTAACTTTGGTAGCTGAACCATGGTTATGCAAGGTGTTAAAACTAGGGAAATATACAGAAAGCTGAATGAAGGGTATACGAAACTCTGGAATATTTTTGCCACTTTTCTCTAAGCCTAAAAATTATTTTGAAATAAAAAGTTTTTTAAAATCTATGTGATAAACATAACTCCATAAAGCTACAACCAATGCCACTTTGGTCTCCTAAATGCCATTTTGGACACCCAGGTAACATCTCATAATTATTTATTCTGAAGTTTACTAACACAAGGGAGAAATGCAAACATTGAAACAGCAAAGTACATTACCATTAATGTGTCAATCATTACCAATCATCATCAGATATTTCAAACTCTTCCTCTCTATTCAATTCCAGCTCACAGTTACAATTTAAAAAAGTAATTCTGTACTACTGAGGCTATATCTAAAAATGGCTGGTGAAGAATTGCTTTGTAATATTTTTTGTCTGTTTAAGCTAACTTCCTACAATGTGACAGCTTCAGACAGCCTAATAAATAGGAATTATTTTCTTCTTTTCTTCCAAACTCCTTAAAATAATGTGCACAAACCTCAGGGGGTTTTGTTTAGACTTAAATCTAATGCTTAAGATGCTTAAGAAAATGACAGATGCTTAAGAAAATGACATTTCCACATATAAGTTCACATGAAAAATTGACAAAATAATGAGAAACATCTAGATGACAGTTTATATGAAATAAACTATGTAAAGTATTATAATTCATTATGAGTTTGTTAATTTTCTATCATTTTATTATTAAACGTGTGTATGTGCTCAGTCTTGTCCGACTCTTTGTGACCCCGTGGACAATAGCCCGCCAGGCTCCTGTGTCCATGGGTTTCTCCAGGCAAGAATACTGGAGTAGGTTGCCATTTCATCCTCCAGGGAATTTTCCTGACTCAGGAATTGAACCTGTGTCTCTTGAGTTTCCTGCATTGGTAGGTAGATTCTTTACCACTGCACCACCTGGGAAGTCATTATTAAATAAATGCATTAATTTTTTAACTTAAAAAACGTCAAAGTACAGAGTTTAGCAGTTTAAGTATTACATTTTATGATATGAGTCAGCCCAATTATACAATTTTTTAAAACTATTCTCAGCTGCCATAGTGACCTACTTTTTATATCTGGGAAACACTGTCATCTAATAAGTGAAAGTCTAAAAGAAAGTTAGACAAATATTTATTAGAGCTTTGCAAAACAAATAAACAAAAAATACTTGTAGGTGACAAGTATCTATAATTTCTTCTTTTCAAAATATATCTCTAGAACACAGTTACTTCCTATTAGTACAAATATAGTTCCAAAACATTTCCAGCAACTGATAAACATAGAAGATTGTAATCTTTATTCAAAAATGTTCCTAAAATTCTGCAACCTTGAAAATAAATAACTACATTTTTTGATAAGCAAATGCATCTATCCCAATAATAAAGGGAACTAGAATTTTCTTGTGGTATTCTCCCCAAAGTAACTAATATTGAAGAACTAAAACTGCTCAAGGTTAATCAGCCTAATCTGAAAGACAGGAAGTTTACCCTTCATTTCCCAACTGATTCTCTTTAATTTGGAAGCTACACTGACAGGTGGCCTCAACACTTAGGGCATTGCAGACCACCTTGAAGGTCTCAGTGCCAGTAGCCTTTGAAGTCAGAATAATCAACAAGCCATTCGATATCTGATCAGACGAAACCTCCCCATGGAGAAGGCAGTCTCTCAGGTAGACTGATTGTCTATCAAATACGAAGAACTCGATACAGTTTGCTGAACCAATTTATAGACTTAATAGAATGCTGAAACAGAGACAAATGGACATTACAAACTGATTTTCAGTGCTCTTACTTTCTACATGTGTTATTACATTTTCTTTCAAGAGTACATAAAGCATCAACCAAAAGAATAATAATCCTTTACTAATAATGAAGGGAAGAAAAATAGTTTGTATTTTATGGGCAGATAAAGTTCCTCTTCTTATACTGGTACATGGTAAATAGTTAGATCAAATATTTTGAATAAGAGGTTAGGTATACTACAAAGAAAAAAATTAATTCTTTTGCCATGATGTGTGAATAAATGGAGAAAAGAATTTTCATTCTTGGGAAGGAATTGATGTTTTCCTATCAGGACAAAGTAAAGTTTTCTGGACTTCAAGTATTCTCTGTGATGATGGTTATTAAGATTTCTATTCACCAAATATGATTCCAACTGCATTTATTGAGTTCTTAATTGAGTTTTTCTCTTAATTGGGCAGATAAATTTATGTCTTTACTTTAAGTGGCTAACACTTCCTGTTCAATTGAGGAATAATTTATAATTGCATTGTGTGCTCAGAAAAGGACCTAACACGATTTGCATGTATATTTGTGGCACGCACATTGTCACTGTTCATGCCAATTACACTTAATATAATAGTCACTACAATATTCATATCAATTCAACTTGATACAATAGTTTCTAAGCCCCACCTATATTTCACTCACTGGACCAGCGGCTGGAAATGGAATTCCATGGATTGATTGTAGTGGCTTTCCCACTAGTATTGACAAATGCATGCATGGGCAATCTCCCCAAAGTGAATGACGTGTTTGAAATCCTCTGCATGACTGCAGTTCTCAGAAAATCATTTTTCTAGTTCATAAGAATACTTAACCTTATGGAATATGAAGAGATTCCCATTAGCAGATGCTATGATTCATCACATGCATTGGAAAAAATATACTGCTATTGTTAATCTGTATTTTACCTATGATAACTTTCCTGCCTCTTAAGAAACTCAGATACAGTGAAGGAAGAGATGACAATTAATTGGGTTGGGACTTCCCTGGTGGTAGAGTAGATAGGGATCCGTCCGCCAGTGCAGGGGACACAGGTCCAGTTCCTGCTCCAGGAAGGTTCCACGTGCCGTGGGGCAACTAAGCCCGTACACTACAACTACTGAGCCCATGCTCTAGAGCCACGAACCACAACCACTGAGCTCGTGTGCCATGACGACTGAAGCCCACACACCTTAGAGCCCACCTGTTGCAACTAGTGAAGCCCACACGCCTAGAGTCTGTGCTCTGTGACAAGAGAAGCCACACAGTGAGACGCTGGTGCACTGCAGCAGAGAGTAGCCTCTGCTCACCACAACTAGAGAATGCCCACAGGTAGCAACAAAGACTCAGCACAGCCAAAAATAAAATAGATAAGTTACAATAAAAAATTAAGAAAAGTAATTTTTTTAATACAAATAAGTAGCATTGGAAATGTTCCAAATAGCTGAAGTCTCATCTCTCTGTGATGCCTGGATTCAATGACCATTTGCCTCATCATTGGCGAGCATTTGCCACCTGATAATTGCCACATGGTTCTAAGGCAGACTTAAACACAGGCTCTAGAGTCAGGCCATGAATCAAGTTCCATCTCTGCCAATTAACAGGTGAGTGAACTTAAACTGATTACTCGAGTTTTCAAAGTCTCAGTTCCCTCATTAGTAAAATATGGGTAATATTATACCCACCATAATCTCAGAGACTCGCATGAAGATGAATGAGAGTGCATGTAAAGTGTCAGCACACAGCTTAGAAGAGAATCACTATTTGATGTCATGTAGCTTCTATTTTTATTTGGAAATGTTCAACTTTTCCTCAGAGCTACTTGGCAAAGCATATAGTGTTTTTCAAGGCCCTCAGCTTCTGTACTTGTTGTTCCAATTTAGCTATTAAACCACTGTTGTTCTTTACCCCTTCCTGTTATTAATATATCCTAACTTCCAGAGCTCAAAACAGATACTTCAGGAGTAGATGAATTCAGGACTTTGAGAATTTTCTGTCATGAAATAGGAGAAACTTTTTGTAAAAATTGTCTTGAATACTATTCTGCAGGGGCTATAATGCAAAGATATTTAATCTGAGTAACAGGAGGAAAGTTGTGGTTGAGGAAATCTGGATGAGAATAACGTGTTGAGAACAGTGACAAGAGAGAGAGAAATCAATGACAGAGACTGTTAAAATAATCCAGCCACGAACTAGAGCAAAAGAAAAGTGAAAGCATCAGGAAAATGAACTCAATACCATTAACAAAATCACCAAGAAAGATCAAATATTTAGGAAAAAATAATCTGACAAAATATGCACAGGATCCATGTCCCGACAACTGTAAGACACTGATGAAAGAAACCAAAGACCAAAATAAATGGAGAGAGAAACCATATTCATCTACCAGAAGGCTCAATATTGTTACAACATTGATTTCCCCCAACCTGATCTACAGATTTGATGCATTTCCATCAACATACCAGCAAGGTGTTTTTTGTAGATATTGACAAACCCAATTAAAAAAAAAAACAATTTTGAAAAGCAAAAACCCACAGAAAGCCAGAACAGCCAGAATAGTTTTGAAAAATAAAAAGAAAGTCAAAGAACTACATGATTTCCAGAATTACTATAAAGCTGAAGTAATCATGAGAAGTGGTCCTGGCAAAAAGATAAGACACCTAGATCACTGCCACAGAAAGACAGCCCAGAAACAGATATACATATAAATTGTCAACTTGGGCAAGTGGTTTTTGCCAAAGTCCAAAGACAACTTGGTGGGGGGAAAAAAAATAGCTTTTTCCAACAAATCCTTCTGGGACAACTAAAATCTCTACGACTCTTTGCAACCCCATGGACTGTAGCCTACCAGGATTCTCCAGGCAAGAGTACTGGAGTGGGTTGCCATTTCCTTCTCCAGGGAATCTTCCTGACCCAGGGATCGAACCTGGGTCTCCCACATTCCAGGTGGACGCTTTAACCTCTCAGCCACCAGGGAAGCCCCCCCCCCGCAAAAAATGAACTTTAGCTCATACCTTGCATATATACAAAAATTAATTTAGAATGGATTATGGACTTGAATATATAAAATTCAAAACAATAAAACTAAAACTTCTAGATGAAAACATACATGAAATGTTTATTGCCTTGGTGAGGCAAAGATTTCTTAGATATGTACCAAAAGCACTATCCACAAAAGAAAAAAAAAAAGATAACTCGGATTTCATCAAAATACAAAACTTGTGTAAAAAATACCCTTAAGAGAATAAAAAGAAAAGCCACAGACTAGAAGAAAATATTTGCAAATTACATATTCACAAAGAACTTTGTCAAGTATTTATAAAGAACTCGGGCTTCCCTGATAGCTCAGTTGGTAAAGAATCCGCCTGCAATGCAGGAGACCCGGTTTGATTCCTAGGTCGGGAAGATCTGCTGGAGAAGGGATAGGCTACCCACTCCAGTATTCTTGGGCTTCCCTTGTGGCTCAGTTGGTAAAGAATCTGCCTGCAATGCAGTAGACCTGGGTTCGATTGCTGGGTTGGGAAGAACCCCCAGAGAAGGGAAAGGTTACCCACTCCAGTATTCTGGCCTAGAGAATTCCATGGACTGTACAGTCCATGGGGTCCCAAAGAGTCGGACACAACTGAGCGACTTTCACTTTCACTTTCTCAAAACTACACAGTAAGAAAATCAACAACCTAATTTGAAAAAATGAGCATAAGATTGGAACTGATATTTCACAAAAGAAGATAACAGGTTGGCACATGACCACATGAAAAGATGTTCAATATCATTAGCCATTAGAAAAATACTAATTTAAATCAACATGGTGGTGTGGTTCATGCCTGCCCTGTTGTATCCTATTTTTTGGCAACCCTGGTGGACTGCAGCCCACCAGGCTCCTCTCTCCATGAGATTTCCCAGACAAAAATACTGGAGTGGGTTGCCATTTCCTACTCCAGGGGGTCTTCCCGAGCTAGGGACAGAACCTATGTCTCCTACGTTTCCTACACTGACAGACAGATTCTTTACCACTGAGTCACCTGGGAAGTCCCATGGTATATCGTTAAAACCCTATGAGAATGTCTAAAATTAAAAACCAATAATGTCAAGTGATGCAGAGCATACAGAACAACTGGAACTCTCCCACTTTGCTGGTGGGAACACAAAGTGGTCCAGCCATTTTGGGAAAGAGTTTAGCAAGTTTCTTATAATGTTGAACATACATACTTGCCACATGATTCAGCAACTACATACATACGAGATATGAAAACTTATGCATACACAAATACCTTGTACATGAACATTTCCAGTGTCTCTACTCATAATCACATACACACACAAACTAGAATGACAAATGAAAAAGAAAAAATAAAATTAGAGAAATAAAAAATACATTGGAAAAAATAAAAATGAAACTATACAAGAGCAAAAATAAATGAAATTAAAATTCAAAAATAAATAACTGGAACAACCCCAAATACCCCTCAAACTGAAAAATAGATAAACTGAGATTCACCACACAATGCAATACTACTCAACAAGGAAAATTTTTTCATAGAGAAAGCAATAGGAATGATGTGATGGTAGTATGATAAATAAAAGCAGTCAGACTCAAAAGCTACATACTGTAAGTTTCTATTTAATGACATTCTATAAAAGGCAAAATTTGAGGAACCAAAAATAGATCAGTAGCTGCCAGGGTATGAGAGTGGGAGCAGGGATTAATTACAATGGAGCGGTGTGAGAAAATCTGAGGAAGTGATAGAACATTTCTGTATCTGAAATTGTTGGTTGTTACAAAACTATATGCTGAAACTGTATGTCTACGCTGATAGACCCGTCCAAAAAAGAGTTCATTTTACTGCACATACTTTTTTTTTAACTGAGTAAAATAAAACAGAGAAAAAAAAGTCATGGTGTTTGAGCTGGTACAGCTAAAAGGAAACGATTAAAAGGGTAAAACACTATAAAAGATCTCAGAGAAGTAGAAAGAAAACCAAAAATACATAGAGTGATGGGAGGAAAAGAGCCTTTCTAGAAGCAGATGATAGCAAACGCAGTTACTGATAAAAAACGTTACTGTTGATTTTAGGAAGACCTGTTTGAGCAAAAGAGTTTGCCTATTTAGCAACTACTTTATTCTTTCCTAGGTCAGCAACACACCACTGTCATAAGGGGTCTGGCCTTCACAGGTGGCACTAGCGGTAAAGAACCCATTTGCCAATGCAGGAGACATAAGGGATGCAAGTTCAATCCCTGGCTTAGGAAGATCCCCTGGAGGAGGGCATGGCAACCCATTCCAGTATTCTTGCCTGGAGAACTTCTTGGACAGAGGAGCTTGCCGGGCTATAGTCTATAGGGTCACAAATAGTCGGATGTGACTGAAGCGATTTAGCACACAACGATAAGAAAAAACTAGGGTAGTTACTAGATGAGGCTTCAGGTTCAAGAGATGAAGTTTTAAAGCTGGGGATAGGCTTCAGAATGCAAGATACAGGGGCAAAGGATTCACAGAGGAAGGGGAGACTGAAGAAATTGATGGGAGGGAGGACATGGGCCCGGAAGACGAAGAGAGAAGTTAGCCTGGAAGGAAGGGGAGTGAGTGGCCTCTTTTCTCTTGAGCGGGGGAAAAGGCCAGAGCTAAAACAGAGCTTCTTAGGTGGCGCTCGTGGTAAAGAATACGCCTGCCCACGGCACCTCACTCCAGTATTCTTGCCTGGAAAATTCCATAGACATAGGAGTCTGTGGGCTACACCCATGGGGTTGCAAAGAGTTGGACACGGCTGAGCATCTGAGCACAAAGACAGTGAAACAGAGACACCGAGAGACAAAGGGCTGACCCTGAAGTGATTATTCCAAATGGCTCTGCACTTCTTTCTCTCTAGTGGTGATAAGTCTTCAGTTTTTTTCTTACTGTGGTAACTTCAAAACGGCTGGTGTGAGTTTGTTGTTTTCGTTTTGCAGCTTGTCTTGAGCAAGGGAACCCTACTCAGTGATGTATTCCGGAACGTGTTAAGTTAGTGCCCCCTTGTGGCCTCAGGGAAGAATGGGGCCCATTGTATTGAACACATCTGCAAACAGAAGCCCCTAGAGTCGAGATGCTCTATAAAAGACCACGTCCATTGGCTGTTTCTTTCCCCTTTTTGGCCACCTCATGCGAAGAGTTGACTCACTGGAAAAGACTCTGATGCTGGGAGGGATTGGGGGCAGGAGGAGAAGGGGACGACCGAGGATGAGATGGCTGGATGGCATCACGGACTCGATGGACGTGAGTCTGAGTGAAGTCCGGGAGTTGGTGATGGACAGGGAGGCCTGGCGTGCTGCGATCCATGGGGTTGCAAAGAGTCAGACACGACTGAGCGACTGAACTGAACTGAAGGTAACGAGAATTTAGTCAAGTGTCACCTTGAATAAACTGTTTGTTGTTGCTGTTGTTTAGTCGTTAAGTCATGTTCAGCTCTTCTGTGGCCTGACTAGGGTCCTCTGTCCATGGGATTTTCCAGACAAGAATACTAGAGTGAGCTGCCATTTCCTTCTCCAGGGGATTTTCCTTACCCAGGGATCAAACTCACATCTCTTGCATTGGCAGATGTAATCTTTACCATTAAGCCACCAGGAAGCCCAACAGGGATAATGTGCAAGGAGAAATGTTGTTAATGATAAAAAAAAACGTTCGAATGAATTCTACTTCCAGATGTGTTCAAGTACGTTCATAGCTTTCATTCAGACAAGACTTGTGAGTATATAACTTCTGGCATCAACAGAAAAAGGAGAGTAAAAATGGTTCTGAAATTGCTGATGATTCCTAAGCTGTTACTTAATGGGCATCATTCATAAATCTATTTGTAAGGCTATGGACCAATGACTGAAGCAATGGAAACCAATTTGCTATGGTGTTTAGAATGAGAGACTTGGGATATAGATGTTCAACTTCAGCAAACTCAAGGCAATTTTTCATGAAAAGGCCTAAGAATTGATCAAATTTGACATATGTCACACCATGTTTGCCAATTAAATAAAAACCCTACAGAGACACACATAGTGCTTTAATTGCAAAAATAACACCTACACTCAGGAGAAGTACAGCAAGAATCCTCATGATTCCCATTACCTCTAATTGGAATCAAACAGCAAAATCCCTGACCTCCATGAGGCATATTCATTTCACAGCTGACATTTGTTCATTTTTTTTTTTTTCTCAGCTGATATTTTAAAATTATCACACAGGCAGAAAAACATTTCAGGACTCTGTTTGGTTCACTGTTCTAGCCTTGACTTGTAGGATTACATGCAGAGGCCAGGCCGAGTCCTGTCTCCACACTACTTTAGAGCCATATGGCCAAATGAAAACACAATCCAGTCACGGTAGCTTTTCCTTCTAAGCCATCTTGTAAATGGGAAAGTGCTGTGGTGAAGCAGAGAGAAGTGTGAATTTCCACACTCATAACCAGCAAACAAAGAAATAGATTACTTTATGATTTCCATCCTTAAATGGAAACAAAATGGCCCCTCTTTGACTCATGACAATTTAGTCCATTTCATCCAAGTTGTTCCCAGAGGTCAAGCCCTTCCAGATCTGGAAATGATTTAATATGGCAAAAGTGAGCAGCACGATGTACCCAAATGTTTACATTCAGGTGACTGTAAAAGGCTGATAACCTGAAAGCTGAAATTTATAACAGCTTCAGGGCTACTGTGGTATTTATTTCTTGAACTGGCCTGGTTGAGGATTAATGAATCTATTGAGAAGTACCATGGGGAATTCCCTCTCAGGCTATTTGAATGGAGAAGAAGAATTAAAGTAATGTGGCTGATAGCTGAAATGGTACCTGGTGACTTCACTGAGTCAAACAGCAGCAAACACCTAAATAAAACGAAAAAATGCAGTAAATTACCCTAGAAATTTGACCTGTCCAATTGCCAAATACACAAACATACATAAAAGTACAGACACAATAACTTGCTTGTGATATTGTTCTCAGGATCCATTGGAATTTTTTATGGAGAAACTACTTTATCAGTTCAGTTCCTCAGTCATGTCCAACTCTTTGCGACCCCATAAACTGCAGCATGCCAGGCCTCCCTGTCCATCATCAACTCCCAGAGTTTACCCAAATTCATGTCCATTGAGTTGGTGATACCATCCAACCATCTCATCCTCTGTTGTCTCCTTCTGCCCTCAATCTTTCCCAGCATCAGGGTCTTTTCAAATGAGTCAGTCCTTCACATCAGGTGGCCAATCAATACTCCAAAGTATTGGAGTTTCAGCTTCAACATCAGTCCTTCCAATGAACATCCAGGACTGATCTCCTTTAGGAAGGACTGGTTGGATCTCCTTGCAGTCCAAGGGACTCTCAAGAGTCTTCTCCAACACCACAGTTCAAAAGCATCAGTTCTTCGGTGCTCAGCTTTCTTCACAGTCCAACTCTAACATCCATACATGACTACTGGAAAAACTACAGCCTTGACTAGACAGACTTTAGTTGGCAGAGTAATGTCTCTGCTTTGTAATATGCTGTCTAGGTTGGTCAAAATTTTCCTTCCAAGGAGTAAGTGTCTTTTAATTTCATGGCTGTAGTCACCATCTGCAGTGATTTTGGAGCCAAAGAAAATAAAGTCAGCCATTGTTTCCCCATCTATTTCCCATGAAGTGACGGAACCGGGTGCCATGATCTTAGTTTTCTGAATGTTGAGCTTTAAGCTAACTTTCTCACTCTCCACTTTCACTTTCATCAAGAGGATCTTTAGTTCTTCTTCGCTTTCTGCCATTAGGGTGGTGTTATCTGCATATCTGAGGTTATTGATTTTTCTCCCAGCAATCCTGATTCCAGCTTGTGCTTTTTCCAACCCAGCGCTTCTCATGATGTACTCTGAATATAAGTTTTATAAGCAGGATGACAATATACAGCCTTAACATACTCCTTTTCCTATCTGGAAGCAGTCTGTTGTTCCATGTGCACTTCTAACTGTTGCTTCCTGACCTGCATTCAGGTTTCTCAGGCAGGTCAGGTGGTCTGGTATTCCCATCTCTTACACTGATCACTGAGGAAGGCTTTCTTATCTCTCCTTGCTATTCTTTGGAACTCTGCATTCAAACGTGTATATCTTTCCTTTTCTCCTTTGCTTTTCACTTTTCTTCTTTTCACAGCTATTTGTAAAACCTCTTCAGACAGTCATTTTGCTTTTTTTTTTTTTGCATTTCTTTTTCTTGAGGATGGTCTTGCTCTCTGTCTCCTGTACAATATCATGAACTTCCGTCCATAGTTCATCAGGCAGTCTATCAGATCTAGTCTCTTAAATCTATTTCTCACTTCCACTGTATAATCTTTATACTAAGGTCTATTTCATATAAAAGCAACCAGAAGCATGAAGTCACCTGAGAGTAGTGCTAAATTAGAAACAGGAATCGATATAGACATGAATTTAGAAATCTGCCATATGGAGGATCCATGTGAACAAATGAATTTCTCAAGATTGGGAACATATTAATAGAAAAGGAAAAGCAGAAGGTCAAGAGACATAATAGGTAGATACAAATCTACTGTCTCATTTGTCTTCATCACAACCTGCCACTATATATTCACTTAGTGTCTGTCCTCCTGACCCCACCCCTTAGGAAACCTCCGTGAGAGTAGGTGTTTTGTCTTTTTGAAGTCCCAAGTTCAGTTGCACAGTCATGTCCGACTCTTTGTGACCCCATGGACTGCAGCACGCCAGGCTTCCCTGTCCATCACCAACTCCTAGAGTTTACTGAAACTCATATCCATCACATCGATGATGCCATCCAACCATCTCATCTTCTGTCATCCCCTTCTCCTCCTGCCTTCAATCTTTCTCAGCAACAGGGTCTTTTCAAATGAGTCGGTTCCTTGCATCAGGTGGCCAAAGTACTGGAGTTTCAGCTTCAGCATCAGTCCTTCCAATGAATATTCAGGACTGATTTCCTTTAAGATTGATTGGATGGATATCCTTGCAGTCCAAGGGACTCTCAAGAGTCTTCTCCAACACTGCAGTTCAAAAGCATCAGTTCTCCGGCATTCAACTTTCTGTATAGTCCAACTCTCACATCCATACATGACTACTGGAAAAACCAAACCTTTGACTAGACAGAACTTTGTTGGTAAAGTAATGTCTCTGTTTTTTAAAACGCTGTCTGGGTTGGTCATAGCATTTCTTCCGAGGAGCAAGCGTCTTTTAATTTCATGGCTGCACTCACCATCTGCAGTGATTTTGGAGCCCCCAAAAATAAAGTCTGACACTGTTTCCACTGTTTCTCCATCTATTTCCCATGAAGTGATTGGACTGGATGCCATGATCTTCGTTTTCTGAATGTTGAGCTTTAAGCCAACTTTTTCACTCTCACTTTCATCAAGAGGCTCTTTAGTTCTTCTTCACTTTCTGCCATAAGGGTGGTGTCATCGGAATATCTTAGGTTATTGATATTTCTCCCGGCAATCTTGATTCCAGCTTGTGTTTCTTCCAGTCCAGCATTTCTCATGATGTACTCTGCATATAAGTTAAATAAGCAGGGTGACAATATACAGCCTTGACGTACTCCTTTTCCTATCTGGAACCAGTCTGTTGTTCCATGTCCAGTTCTAACTGTTGCTTCCTGGCCTGCATACAGATTTCTCAAGAAGTAGGTCAGGTGGTCTGGTATTCCCATCTCTTTCAAAATTTTCCATAGCTTGTTGTGATCTACACAGTCAAGGGCTTTGGCATAGTCAATAAAGCAAAAGTAGATGCTTTTCTGGAACTCTCTTGCTTTTTCAATGATCCAGCAGATCTTGGCAATTCGATCTTTGGTTCCTCTGCCTTTTCTAAAACCAGCTTGAACATCTGGAAGTTAATGGTTCACGTGTTGCTGAAGCCTGGCTTGGAGAATTTTCAGCATTACTTTACTAGTGTGTGAGATGAATGCAATTGTGCGGTAGTTTGAGCATTCTTTAACACTGCCTTTCTTTGGGTGATCTTTGGTTCCTCTGCCTTTTCTAAAACCAGCTTGAACATCTGGAAGTTAATGGTTCACGTGTTGCTGAAGCCTGGCTTGGAGAATTTTCAGCATTACTTTACTAGTGTGTGAGATGAATGCAATTGTGCGGTAGTTTGAGCATTCTTTAACACTGCCTTTCTTTGGGATTGGAATGAAAACTGACCTTTTCCAGTCCTGTGGCCACTGTTGAGTTTTCAGATTTGCTGACAAATTGAGTGCAGCACTTTCACAGCATCATCTTTCAGGATGTGAAGTAGCTCAACTGGAATTCCATCACCTCTAGTAGCTTTGTTCGTAGTGATGCTTCCTACGGCCCACTTGACTTCACGTTTCAGGATGTCTGGCTCTAGGTGAGTGATCACACCATCGTGGTTATCTGGGTCATGAAGATCTTTTTTGTACAGTTCTTTTATGTATTCTTGTATATCTTCTGCTTCTGTTAGGTCCATACCATGTCCTTTGTTGTGCTCATCTGTGCATGAAGTTTTCCCTTGGTATCTCTACTTCAAAGCCTAGATCATTGCTTGTAATGCTGTAGGTACTCCAAGGAAAACACACAGAGCTGCTGAATGAGGTGAAGAAAAATACAAAGAAAAGAGATGAGAACCAAGAGAAAAAAATGTGGGAAGAATAACAGGAAATAGGTTACTTACTGCTATCAGACAAAGCTGAAACGTACAGATATTTAAGAAAAAGTCTAGGAAAGGTCTGTATACTAGGATGATGCATTGTAGAGAGGTTTAGTGGAAGTGAGAGCAAGCAGGCCATGTCATGAGCGGCATAGCAAGCCTGCTACTGAAAAATGAGTCTCTTTTCAGTTATACAAAACATTTGTTAATTCGTAATGAAAAAAGCAGGAGGCATAATAACAGAATATAAGGAGGTATTAACATAGGGAAAAGGTCAGCTTTCATTCCAATACCAAAGAAAGGCAATGCCAAAGAATGCTCAAACTACCACACAATTGCACTCATCTCACAGGCTAGTAAAGTAATGCTCAAAATTCTCCAAGCCAGGCTTCAGCAATACATGAACCGTGAACTCCTGAAGTTCAAGCTGGTTTTAGAAAAGGCAGAGGAACCAGAGATCAAATTGCCAACATCCACTGGATCACTGAAAAGCAAGAGAGTTCCAGAAAAACATCTATTTCTGCTTTATTGACTATGCCAAAGCCTTTGACTATGTGGATCACAATAAACTGTGGAAAATTCTGAATGTGTTGGACAAGACTCTTGAGAGTCCCTTGGACTGCAAGGAGATCCAACCAGTCCATTCTTAAGGAGATCAAACCTGGGATTTCTTTGGAAGGAATGATACTAAAGCTGAAACTCCAGTACTTTGGCCACCTCATGCGAAGAGCTGACTCATTGGAAAAGACTCTGATGCTGGGAGGGACTGGGGGCAGGAGGAAAAGGGGACGACCGAGGATGGGATGGCTGGATGGCATCACTGACTCGATGGACACAAGTCTGAGTAAACTCCGGAGTTGGTGATGAACAGGGAGGCCTGGCGTGCTGCGATTCATGGGGTCGCAAAGAGTTGGACACGACTGAGTGACTGAACTGATGTTCCCCAGTTCAGTCACTTTTCACCTCCCTTATGTGCTTTTTAATACGGCAGCATAAATGTGGGATGGAATACAGGACAATTATTTGGAAAAGTTTCCAAAATTAAGATTGCTCATGGAGATCAGGATTGAAATGTATTTCGAATAGATTAAGTGACATTCTTTTGCAGCACACTGAATTTTCTATTTTCATCAGGTTAATATCAACATGACTTCGTTGTTTGCAAGCGTTCATGTTGAGGGCAGGAAAAGTGACCCCAGAGGTTTCTACTGTACAGGGAAAGCAACCTGAGATATCTATGTGCTCTGAATATGTACAACGAGCCACCTAATATTTCTAAATTATCATTACTGTTCAAGGGCACCCAGCCAGAGTAAGTGTGTGTACTGAAATTCTACGGGGGTCTAACTTGAGCTTGCGACAAATACACATAAAATCTAATATAAAAGGTCACCATTAAGTNCTGAGATATCTATGTGCTCTGAATATGTACAACGAGCCACCTAATATTTCTAAATTATCATTACTGTTCAAGGGCACCCAGCCAGAGTAAGTGTGTGTACTGAAATTCTACGGGGGTCTAACTTGAGCTTGCGACAAATACACATAAAATCTAATATAAAAGGTCACCATTAAGTGTGTGTGTGTGTGTGTGTGTGCGTGTGCGAACAGTTATCCTGTTACTCACTAAAACACACTCAACCATAACTCCCCTCCAGCATCACAGCCAACAAGCTCTAGTCACTGTGGCCTCCTGCCTGTCATCACTAGTGAGAGAGATGGAAGCCAACTGGGAATGAGCTGGGACATGGGTGCCTGGAACATACATACAGGTCATCAGAGTTTTGACTGCAACTTCAGTGTGTGGGGGGCCAACCTAGAAAATGCTAAAAAACAGTGGCTTTTTTTTTAATGGTATGAATTCAGGAATCTGATCCAGAGAGGAAAAGAATAATGAACTGTATATTTTTAATAAACAGAAGAGAATCCCATGTGGGAACTTGATTTGGGGGATTCTGTTTGTGATGGTTAGTGGCTGTTTTACGTGTATTTGAGAGTGGTTCAGGAGCCCCATGCTGAAGTATCACACATTGAAGTTAGACGTGAAGACCTGCCTCACTGAATCCTTATGAAGATAAGGAACTTTGCTGTAAACTTTTCAAAGGAGACGGCATTTTGGAACATTTGAAATCAATTACACAAAAAGCCTATAATGAATCAGGTATATGAATTTTGAATTATCCCCAGTTGGGAACTTCTGGGCAAGTATGTGTAGATTTAAGGGAAAGAATAGTCTTCAAAGAAAGCTCAAGTATCCAAGGATGTTGAGTCATCTGGCTTTGAATATTGTATTGTTTTCTCCATTGTCCAGATTTTTTTTCTTGGGCTATGATGCCATATTTAAAATAGGGTCATAATTAAGGAAACTTTTAGAGTCAAAGGAAAGGGCTTGGAGATGGTTGAGTTGAGATGGAGGTGACCTTTTCCAGAAAGGAAGAGAGGCACGGGAGTGTTCGGGTCAGGCAACCAGGTTAGGGAATTCAGACCCCAAATTAGTGGTTTACCTAGTTCTGCAACCCTAAATTAACCTTCCTGAGCCTAACATTTTTATCACCTGTAAAACAGGGATAATGGTATCTACTGTGCAGTGATGTTAATCAGATTAGCATTGATTTAAATAAACACCTGACATACAATTGGTACTCATAGTCATAATTGCATCTATCCCTTCAGATTCCTTACCCAGAGCTAGCTGTACCATACTGCATTGTATATATTGTAATGTTTATCTCTAGAAATGTGGTAGATAAGCACCTAAATAAATTTGATCTGAATTTTACACATTTCAGATAGATAACAATCTTTGGAGTTTAAGTAAGTCCTAAGCAATTTGGAGAATATACTTAACACTAAAAAATTAGTTGTTACTGATTTGAAATTCAAATTTAGCTGCGTAACTGACATTTTAATTTGCTAAATCTGGCAAACTTGCCTACTCAGTATGTATTCCCTATTTATCTCTTTCTAACAGCACGTAGATTTTCATTCTGATCATGAACCCTCTCCTACAGTGCAGAGTCTACATGGCTTAAGGCAATCAACACTTTTCATCCTCCTGGCCAAAGTAACTGTTTTTTTTTTTTTTTGGTAGGCATGTGTCTAAGTCACAGTGAATTTAGGCCTCTTGTTTGGGACACAAAATTAGAAATATTTGCTCTCTCTTAGGTGTGATCAAGAAGAAAGAACTCCACACACTGTTGGTAATCATTTAGCTACTGTGTGAGGAACTGACCCATAGAAGATACAAAGCCAGGGTTACAGCTGGGGAGTTGCCCTTCTGGGGCTAGCAGTGGAATCCGTTTCCCTTGAAGCACAGGTCCATATGGGGAAGAGATGGACACCTGAACAAAAACCTCTTTCTCTCTTTCATCTTCCTTTTGTTTAAGGAAGGAAGAAGGAAGAATTGATGCATCATAGGTAAGAGTATCCAGTACAGGGTGAAAAGTGGAACTAAGAAAAAGCGTGTCCTTCTGTGAGTTCAAGTGCTTTAGTTGCAAGTAGTAGAAAAACCTAACTCAGCTAAACAATAAAGGGAATTTATAGGTTCCTGTAACATAAAAATCCCAAGGGTAGGTGAGCTTCAGGGGAAGCTGTTTATTTAACGGTGAAATATGACAACAGAGAGAAAAGGGGAGGGGGCTTCTTTTTTTTGTTTTTTTTTAAGTGAGCCACTGCTTCTATTTTTATGATTCCATAATTTTATGATGATTTGGCAAACTCAAAATGCAGCTGCACTCATTAGTTTCCCAAATTAATATTTATATAACTTGATGCAGCACTGGGGCCAAATTTTTAGTAGAACTTTACAAACATTTCATTGCACGTCAGTCTTATCTGTTTAGAAATGCAAGCATCACATTTTTCTATACACATCCCAGAATTAGTTCTGCCAATTCAAGATTTCATGATAAGTTTGCATTTGTAAGCTTCATTTCCTGATTCCTTGATTTGTGCACTTGCAAATTACAATTCTGTGCATGTTCAATAGAATTAAGATAGTCAAAATTCTGGCCTATAATCCCCTTACTGCATAAATTTACATCTCAGACATTTTATAATAATACTTTTCCCACAGCAGATTTTAATAAAATCTATAAAAATATTATGAAAATAAACAGCATATGATAAGAAATCTTCCTTTCAACCCAGCAATCATATTAAACACATTTGGGTTTAACAAACATATTCTTATATACATGAAGCTACCAATATGCATGTAACAGGAGATCTTTTATCCAGGAATATGAATACTAGAAACATCCAAACAGTGGAATTATTCTGAAGTATTTTTTAAAATTTCCATCCATTAAAAACCAATATAATATTGTAATTAGCCTCCAATTAAAATAAATTTATATTAAAAAAATTATATATTGAAAGATTTGAAAATAATTAGCTAGATATTTTCCAGGGAGCAGCAGCTCACTGTTGCCCTATAAACTGAAAGATAGCAGAGTAAAGTTGTCACCTGGTAGGTCTGTGGGTATCATACTATACTAACCACCTTAGCTCTCAGCTGATACACAGTTCAGAAGACAACAATTACTTTAAAGTGCTATTTTCCAGTCGTGCAAATATGTGTTACATAAACCATTCCTTAATTAGGATAATGGAAAGAAATACCCTGAGAATGTACCTAGTGGGATGGAGTCTCTTAATCGATGGGCTCCATCTGAATGAAGACATCTCAGATCCAGAAATACTATTGGACTAAGATACATTTTAGACCATCCCAGTGAATTCTTCCCTACTAGAAATAACATCATATTAAGAATTAAAATAAAAATGGCTCATGTTTACTGAGCTGTTATTATGTCTGGAGCTAAGAGTTTGACATTCACAGCCCTTTCTCCACTTTGTGGATGAGCATTTTGCTAAGTCCAGAGAAATGCCAGGCCACTTGGACCAAAGTCTCTCTAATAGCAGAGCTAACAAGAACACAGGTCATCCTGTGTCATAATGGGGATCACACGCAGTAGGCTACACCCGTTAGACTGGAGTTTTGTTGAGATAGGCACTGGTGTTCCCATTGTGTAGAAGACAGAAGCTAGTCATTTGCCAAACTCACTCACTCATCTTATCAGTTTTTATTAATTTAATATAAAAAGTTTAGGAATGCAGATGACCTCTCCCTTGACAAAAAAAGATGCTCCGTGACAGAGCTAAGATGAGCTAAGGAAATTTTGTGGTATAACTGATTTGAAAGTGTTAATTTTGAAGAGAATTTTCAGCTTTGAAACTACTACTTTTTAGTCAGCATAAGCAAGGTAGCTTAATACAAACAATAATATTCTAAACCCATATATTTTCCACCCAAAAGACAAAGAAATAAAACTTCACACACAACATTAACTTTGAGAGATGCTTTCCTCATCATGCATTCAAATAGCACGCACAAGCTCTAATACTGGCTGAGAAAATGGGTTCTTTTATGTCCTTTAAATGGCACTATGGTCTTCCATTCAGGGTCTGACTAAAACTCAAAAAACAACAAACTACAGATTAAGACCTTGCTTTTCAAATTATTCTTTTGTTCTGTCCAAGTTAGGGAAATTGGTATTCCAGCGGAAAGCTGCTGCTTTAAGCAGAACAGTCTTTAATATGGAAAGATTCTTCCTTAGATTGCTAAAAGTTTTGCAGTTCTACTTTTAGTCATTATTACTATAATCTACCATCAAGAAATCTCTTTCTCAGTGAGGTCAGGAAAAGTATATGGAATCTTCTAACGGTCAGGTTCTCTATTTCACTTTCTACTCTGTTCGCCTCCAGAAGTGAGGCAGGATCCAGAGTTTAACAACATGGGATTCAAAGTTTATGTGCATACATGTGTGTGCACATGTGTTTTAACCTTTTTACACCTGTCACCTTGGAAAAGATCGCTTGTCCTTTTAAACCTCAGTTTCCTCATCAGTACAAGAAAGGCATTGGACTAGGTCAGCCACTCTCAAAGAATAGTCTGATAGCATCTGAGGTTTCCTAAGGCCCTTTCAAGCAGCCCTCATGGTTAAAACTATCTTCCTGATGACACTAAATACTGGTTGTATTATTTTATTTTTTCACTCTCACACTTTCACTAGTGAAGAGTGCAGCTTTCTGGAACCTCCGTGCTACCTGACGATGTCGTCAACCTGAATGTGTTCTTATGTAACCTTGTGTTTCAAAATCATTTTTAGTCTTAAATATCTAATACCATAAATTGCAATAAATACAATTCACATAAAATCTAATAGGGCTCTCAATATTTTAGGAGTTAAAAGGAGTCTTAAACCTAGAGAGGTGGGATGGGGGAGTGGCAGGGAAGTTCAAGAGAGAGGGACTATATATATACTATGACTGATTCACATTGTTGAATGGCAGAAACCAATACAACACTGTAAAGCAATTATCCTCTAATTAAAATTTTTTAAAGGAGTCTTAAAATCAAAAAGTTTGAAAATTGGTGGGTCAGATCATCTCTGCCTCAGTGATTTCCAGTGGCTTGTGCTAGGGTTCAGTTCAGTTCAGTTCAGTCGCTCAGTCGTGTCCGACTCTTTGCGACCCCATGAATCGCAGCACGCCAGGGTTCCCTATTCATTACCATCTCCCGGAGTTCACTCACACTCACATCCATCGAGTCAGTGATGCCATCCAGCCATCTCATCCTCAGTCATCCCCTTCTCCTCCTGCCCCCAATCCCTCCCAGCATCAGAGTCTTTTGCAATGAGTCAACTCTTCACATGAGGTGGCCAAAGTACTGGAGTTTCAGCTTTAGCATCATTCCTTCCAAAGAAATCCCAGGGTTGATCTCCTTCAGAATGGACTGGTTGGATCTCCTTGCAGTCCAAGGGACTCTCAAGAGTCTTCTCCAACACCACAGTTCCAAAGCATCAATTCTTCGGTGCTCAGCCTTCTTCACAGTCCAACTCTCACATCCATACATGACCACAGGAAAAACCATAGCCTTGACTAGACGGACCTTAGTTGGCAAAGTAATGTCTCTGCTTTTGAAAATGCTATCTAGGTTAAAATGTCTTTTTCTTTTTTTAAGGTGATGATGGTAGATTTTAAATACTTTTTCAAAGTTCCTACTTGGTGAGAGAAAAAGTGATACCCTTTGTGAGTACCTCCATTAAAAAAAAATTATTAAGCTACTAGTTTATATATCGGAGAAGGCAATGACACCCCACTCAGGTAGCCTGGAAAATCCCATGGACGGAGGAGCCTGGTAGGCTGCAGTCTATGGGGTCGCTGAGAGTTGGACACAACTCAGTGACTTCACTTTCACTTTTCACTTTCATGCATTGGAGAAGGAAATGGCAACCCACTCCAGTGTTCTTGCCTGGAGAATCCCAGGGACAGCGGAGCCTGGTGGGCTGCCACCTATGGGGTCGCACAGAGTCAGACACGACTGAAGCGACTTAGCAGCAGTAGCAGTTTATATATACACAGCCCTATGAACCCTTTTCGTGACCTCCTATGTTACCTATGATTTTCTGTGACCTTCTATGATTTAAAGACAAAAAAACATTCATTTCTGTGTAGATTGTTACTACCCAAATAGGTATTGATGGTGTTCTATGAAACTGTCCTTCGGCCCTCAGAGCATTTAGATAGAGTTTGTACTTAAGTGAAAACTTAAATTAAGTGTAAGAACATATTTACACATGACCAATTCTCTAATGTCAAATTCAACCCTGCTTTGTCTTTACCTGGGCTTTTCTAGATTTCCCACTATAGACGTCAAGTCAGATCCTGAGACTTGAGCCAAAAGCTCACTCCTCAAATATGATTTTAAGGTGTCAGGAAGATGGATTGATTGATAATAAACTCTTTCAGTAGGTGTGCAAAAAAAATGCCTGCTGGCCAATTCCAAGAGGAAAATTCCCAATTCAAACAATACTTCTCCTTGCAACACTTTCTGTATTTGATGGATTACTTCTGGATAAGTTATAAAACTGAAAGTTCAATTTTAAATAGGACCTTTTATGCTTAAAGAATTGCAACTCACGATAATATCAGTGAATGTTTTCTTTCCCAAACCAGTTATAGGGTAAAATAGGATTATCATGTTCATTTAATCTACATAAAATTCATAGCATTAAATGATAGATCAGCTGGTTGTTTCTAAAGCATTTTGCACTTTTGCAGTGCTGAAGGAGGCTTATTTATTTTTTACTTTCAGCCTTTCTCTTTAATTGGCTTTCCACTACATAGTGCTTTTTTCTTGATTTTTTTAAAAAAGAACTTATTCTTCTTCTTCTCCATTATCTCATCTTTTTTCCTCCTTGTTGGACTGAAGTGACAAGGGGCCTTGAATCCATGATGAAAGAAAATGTAACTGAGCCTAGGGAGCTAACCACAGGAAAATCTGAGTTCAAACTCTGGCACTGTCTCCCTTTCATTATCAAACCCTGGAGTTCCATAATCGAGAAAATGTATATTGTTAGACTACTTCATGGAGATGTTGTAAAGATCACTGAGTACATTTCCTTTAACATCACTAGTCCAGAGAGTGAGGCAGAGAAAAGCATTTTTCCAAATGCACTCCACTTGAGTGAGGGTACAAGATCTTGGAAACAACTTTCTCCCCAGATGTCAGTTAAGTCAATAAGAGTAGAAACAAGGTGATCAGAAGTATGCTTTTTTCACTTCTAGGGAGTTGTAATTAGCTTAATTTCTTTTGGAGGGACTTTGAGGGACCTCTTGCCTAGGAAGGTAAGTAGAACCTGTTCTTGCTGTGAAAATGACTTCATTCTGGTATGGGTTTCACATGTAGGTGAAAGGACCAGGGAGCAGGTCTCGATCTGATGTCTGCCTACACTGACTGCTTGTCTTTTAATTTGCTCTCTGGGAAATTGCTAGTTAATGATTTTCCGTGCAGAATCCCTTTGATCACCGCAAAGTTCAACTATGCTCCCATGGAAAAACCCTCACAATGGTGACATCGCTGTCTTCAGCAGTCTTCTCAGACTTGGCACCATGGACATTAGGGGGTGGATAATTCTTTGGTTGGGAGTGGGAAGATTTCCCGGGCATCCTAAGATGTTTAACAGCAATCGTGACCTCTACATCCTAGATGTCAGTGGTGACAAACATGAATGTCTCCAGACATTGCCAATTGGAAGGAAAAATCACCCTCGATTGAGAACTGCTAGTCTATGGAGTCAAAGAATGTTAGAATCAGACACGGTGCTCAGGGCTGGTGCACTGGGATGACCCTGAGGGATGGGATGGTGAGGGAGGTGGGAGAGGAGTTCAGGATGGGGAACACATGTACCCCCATGGCTGATTCATGTCAATGTATGGCAAAAACCACTACAAATGTTTAGTTGCTAAAGTCGTGTCTGACTCTTTGCGACCCCGTGGACAGTAGCCCACCAGGCTACTCTGTCCATGGGATTTCCCAGATAAGAATACTACAGTGGGTTGCCATTTCCTTCTCTACAGCATCTTCCCGACCCAGGGATCAAAACTACATTTCCTGCATTGACAGGTGGATTCTTTACCACTGAGCCACCAGAGAAGCCCACTGAATCTTGTAGTGGAGAGTAATCATATTCTGCACGTATTCTGCACGTATTCTCTGTAATTAAGAACAAAGTATTTAGTAGCAGAGCCTCTTCAACACTTCCCTAATATTTGCATATGGTAGCTGCCAAAGCTAGTGGGGCCTCAGGTGCACAGCTCTCAGCAGACATTATCTAGATCTTTTTATGTCATTTATTAAGTATGGTTATCTTCTATGATAAGTAGTACTGGTTCTCCATTTGCCCTCTTGATGTAGAAGTATCTTTTAAAATTAAAGTATTTGGTAATCACATTGGAAAACATTTAACAATCACTCAGTAATTCCACTCCTAGGTATTTACCCCACAGAAATGTGGATTTATAGTCACCAAAAGACATGTGAAGAATGTTCTAACAACCCTGTTTATGAAAGTCCCAAATTGGGTATTATCCAGATGTCCATCCACAATATATCAGGAATACTCACACAATGAAACATACATCCAGGAGAAGAATGAACCAAGAATGTGACAATGTAGATAAATCTCACAACCAAAATGTTGAGTCAAGGAAGCCAAACCAGGCAAAAACAATCTATTTAGTTAGAAGTCAGATAACAGCAACCCTTATTGAATAGTGATTGCACAGGGCATGAAGAAACTTTTGAGTACTGGTGATATTCTTCATTTTCATTTGGTGGCATGGGTGTGTTCTGTATATAAAATTTCATCTATCATATAATTATGATTTGTGTGTGAGTGTGTGTGTGTGTGTGTGTGTTATGGGCTTCCCGGTGGCTCAGATGGTAAAGAATCTGCCGGCAATGTGGGAGACCCAAGTTTGATCCCTGTGTTGGAAGATCCCCTGGAGAAGGAACTGGAAACCCACTCCAATATTCTTGCCTGGAGAATCCCATGAACAGAGAAGCCTGGCAGACTAGAGTCCATGGGGTCATAAAGAGTCAGACACGACTAAGCTACCAACACACATGCGCACACACACACACACACACACACACATATGCATATACAGAATATACTAAATTTCAATAAAATTTCAAAATTAAAAGTAAAATAGTAAGTGAACTGAGACACATATTGAGCAATATTAAATAAATAAGTGTACCTGTCATACATCAAATAAAGGATTGTGATGGTATATACAGCTTGTAAATGGCTGAAGCTGGGGAAGTCCTGGTTTTGTTCAACCCTGTGGAATTAAAGACAGGACACTATGTCCAGGAAAAGGAGTGACCTCCCCAGAGTCCGCAGGCGATGAATACATGGTGACTCTGCAACTATACTCAAAGTGTTCACTCCCAGTTCAGTGCCTTCTATGATGAAACAGGCAGGTCTCCTACCAACTGGCCTCATTCCCTCAGTTTCCAGCCTCTGCTTATTCCTGCCTCCTCATTCAGCCACTTGCCATGGTCACACCCGCACTTTGGAGATGGCAAGTAGGAAAAATATAATATAACACCCTTCACTGTTTCCGCCCAGTTTCTCCAGAACATCTGGGTACCCATGATTCTGAGACAGTCACAGGAACCTCCGCACTCCATGGGATGGTCCCTTCATCTTTCCCTGTTGGTTGAAATGAAGGAACAAAGCAAACTGAGAGGATTCCCCGCCACTCTTACTTTCATTATCCTCATAGAAACCACACTGATAATTCCTAAAGCTTGCCATTATTTTCAAATATTTCCAAAGCATTTCCAGGTATCACGGTTAACTATAAAAGCAAAATGTTAACACTGATTGTGAAAAAGGAGGGGGAAGAATAAGACACCCTCTTTCTTGGGAAAATACATCGATTTGAAAATATCCATACTGGGTAGCAGTTTTTTCCACTCTTTTGCACCTTCTAAGAATGCTACTCTTGAATTCAGACCTGCGTGGTGAGGTGGGAAGGATGCTGGGTTTGGTGTGGCATGCTTTCAGAAAGTCCATTTATCTCACAGCTCCAGATTCACCATCTGTGAGATGGGGACAAGAAAAATACACCCTATTTATCTTACAGGGCTGTCACGGAAACCATGCAACATAAAGTACATGACAACATGTATAAAATGTGAAGTGAGTTTGACTGTCTCCTCTGTTAAGCCACTCAAATACTCTGCCTCTCCTCAGTTCAGTTCAGTCGCTCAGTCGTGTCTGACTCTTTGCGACCCCATGAATTGCAGCATGCCAGGCCTCCCTGTCCATCACCAACTCCCAGAGTTCACTCAAACTCACGTCCATCGAGTCGGTGATGCAATCCAGCCATCTCATCCTCTGTCGACCCCTTCTCCTTCTGCCCTCAATCCCTCCCAGCATCACGGTCTCTTCACATGAGGTGGCCAAAGTACTGGAATNTTGCAGCATGCCAGGCCTCCCTGTCCATCACCAACTCCCAGAGTTCACTCAAACTCACGTCCATCGAGTCGGTGATGCAATCCAGCCATCTCATCCTCTGTCGACCCCTTCTCCTTCTGCCCTCAATCCCTCCCAGCATCACGGTCTCTTCACATGAGGTGGCCAAAGTACTGGAATTTCAGCCTCAGCATCAGTCCTTCCAATGAACACCCCAGACTGGTCTCCTTTAGGATGAACTGGCTGGATCTCCTTGCAGTCCAAGGGACTCTCAAGAGTTTTCTCCAGCACCACAGTTCAAAAGCATCAATTCTTCGTAGGTTTCTCAAGAGGCAGGTCAGGTGGTCTGGCATGCCCATCTCTTTCAGAACATTCCACAGTTTATTGTGATCCACACAGTCAAAGGCTTTGGCATAGTCAATAAAGCAGAAATAGATGTTTTTCTGGAACTCTCTTGCTTTTTCGATGATCCAGCGGATGTTGGCAATTTGATCTCTGGTTCCTCTGCCTTTTCTAAAACCAGCTTGAACATCTGGAAGTTCACAGTTCACATATTGCTGAAGCCTGGCTTGGAGAATTTTGAGCATTACTTTACTAGTGTGTGAGATGAGTGCAATTGTGTGGTAGTTTGAGCATTCTTTGGCCTTACCTTTCTTTGGGATTGGAATGAAAACTGACCTTTTCCAGTCCTGTGGCCACTGCTGAGTTCTCCAGATTTGCTGGCATATTGAGTACAGCCCTTTCACAGTGTAATTTTCCAGGATTTGGAATAGCTCAACTGGAATTCCATCACCACCACTAGCTCTGTTCGTAGCGATGCTTCCTAAGGCCCACTTGACTTCACATTCCAGGATGTCTGGCTCTAGGTGAGTGATCACACCATCGTGATTATCTGGGTCATGAAGATCTTTTTTGTACAATTTCTGTGTATTCTTGCCACCTGTTCTTAACATCTTCTGTTAGGTCCATACCATTTCTGTCCTTCATTGTGCCCATTTTTGCATGAAATTTTTCCTTAATATCTTTAACTTTCTTGAAGAGATCTCTAGTCTTTCCCATTCCATTGTTTTCCTCTATTTCTTTGCACTGATTTCTGAGGAAGGCTTTCTTATCTCTCCTTGCTATTCTTTGGAACTCTGCATTCAAATGGGTATATCTTTCTTTTTCTCCTTTGCTTTTTGCTTCCCTTCTTTTCACAGCTATTTGAAAGGCCTCCTCAGAAGCCATTTTGCTTTTTGGCATTTCTTTTTTGGGGGATGGTCTTGATTCCTGTCTCCTGTACAATGTCACGAACCTCCATCCATAGGTCATCAAGCACTCTGTCTATCAGATCTAGTCCCTTAAATCTATTTATGGATTTAAATTCTATATCTGGATATCTAGCTTTATATTTTTATCCAGATCTGCTGGACACAATAATGATTCCTTCATTGCACTACTGTGCCAGTTAACACAGAGCATTTATGAGATGCTAGGCAGTGTTCTAAGCATTTTACAAACATCAATACATTCAAAGCTCAAACAACCATAAGAGGTAGCTAGGATTATGATCCTTGTTTCACAAGGGAAGAAAAGAAACCTCAGAAGAGTTCAGCATCTTGCCCATGTCACACAGCTAGTAAGTGGCAGAGCAAGGATTTCATTTGGATAGTCTGGATACACAGTCCATGATTTTAACTAGTGTGTAACATTCACACTTAAAATTCTATATTACATCTATTAAACTATACTTCATAGTACAAAATGAAGATTATTATTGTATTTTTAATTTGCAACAAGCCATTGAAATAAGTAGAACAAATTTTAATGCAACCGTTGTTCATATATTTATTTATCTCCCAGATAAAAGTGAAATTCAGAGAAATAGAGTGGCTTTTTAAGGCTAACATAGGTGATAAGTGAGGGAGCAAGAATATTCTGCAACCTGATTTCATGTATAAATTTTATGTATTTTATAGTATATAATATATTGTATATTTAATGTATGCTATGCTGTGCTTAGTCACTCAGACCCTTTGTGACCCCATGGACTATAACCCACCTGGCTCCTTGGTCCATGGGGATTCTCCAGGCAAGAATTCTGGAGAGTTGTCATGCCCTCCTCCAAGGGACCTTCCCAACTCAGAGATCAAACCCAGGTCTCCCCCATTGCAGGTGGATTTTTTACCATCTGAGCTACCAGAGAAGTCCATGAATACTAGAGTGGATAGCCTATTCCCTTCCCCAGAAGCTCTTCCCAACCCAGGAATGAAACCAAGGTCTCCTGCAATATTTTATGTATATATAAACATATATACATATAAATACACATCTATATAGAGGTATTCAGAATCTGATGAACCCAGTTCCTGGGTATTTATCATATTTAATATTTAATTATATAAATAATATATCTATATAAAATAATAATGTTTGGAAATTACATTTAAAGACAAACACATTAACTTGAAATGCAACACACTATCCAGATCTTATCAATACAATTTTATTTAGAATTTTTAATGAATTGAAATGCCCTACCCTAGGAAGACAGGTAAAAATGATACTTTATAATTGAAAAGATTTGAGTTCCATAACTCTTGTAAAAAAATTCATTACTTATTAAAAAAAAACGGTTGCAGGTTTCTTATAATAATCTAATAAACCAGGTTATTAAAATTTCAGATCCCTTCAACATTCCACAGATACTTTTTATACCTGTGGATGTTTGAGAGAAACGAGATGAAAAATCTCTTGAGCTGGCATCTGCTCTTAGTTCTGCTAGCAACTGGTTGCTGGTAACCAGAAACTACTTCGTCAGCTTCCCTGGGTTTCAAGTTACTCATTTAAAAAATGGGCCTGGGGATATCATTCGTAAATGTTCACAGAGCCTTGGAGTCTGACCAATAGTCCCTCAACATGTCTTCAAGCAACAAAGGTGACAAGAAAGGGTAGTCATTGCTAGCTGTGACCTTGAACTTCTGGGTCCCATATTCAGTGATATTCTAGCAGAACCAGGCAAAAAGAGGTGTTGTATTTGGTCTTTCTAAATTTGAGGATGTTTATTTCTCCATGAAATAATTATTGAGCACCAACTGTGTGTCAAAATGGTGATATGCATTGGATAAAGAGCTCGACATTAACACTGAAAACCCAGATATCATGGAATTTACATTGGATTTGAGGAAGCAAGACCTTAAGCAAATGAACAAACACTGTATAATATGTCAAGAGCTGGTAAGTGCTATCAAATAGAAGTGCTGTGGTGTTGGAGAAGACTCTTGAGAGTCCCTTGGACTGCAAGGGTATCAAACCAGTCAATCCTCAAAGAGAAGTCCTGAATATTCATTGGAAGGACTGATGCTGAAGCGAAACTCCAATACTTTGGCCACCTGATGCGAACAACTGACTCATTAGAAAAAGACCTTGATGCTGGGAAGATTGAAGGCAGAAGGAGAAGGGGATGAAAGAAGATGCTGGTTGGATAGCATCACCTACTCAATGGACATGAGTTTGAGCAAGCTCTGGGAGTTGGTGATGGACAGGGAAGCCTGGCGTGCTGAAGTCCATGAAGTCACAAAGAGTCAGACATGACTAAGCAACTGGATTGAACTTAACTCATGGAGGAAAATAAAGCAGGGGAAGGATGAGGAAATAAAATGGAGAGGGTTTTACCTCCCATTCAACTGCAAGTGATCTAATTGATAATGAGGCTATTTATAGTCATCATTCATCTAATTTGGTGTAAATATTTTTTAGTGCAGAAGTATTGGACATTTAACTATTGCCCCAGATATTTTTTTTGGTATATGTCCTTTTTAATTGAGGTATACTATACTGACATGCTATATTCTATTAGTTTCAGGAGTACATCATAGTGGTTCAACATTTACATACATTACAAATTGATCACTATGGTAAGTCTAGCAACCAGCTGTCACCCCTACAAAGTTATTACATTATTGGCTGTATTTCCTACACTGTACATCACATCCCCATGACATTTATTTTATAAATAAAAGCTTGTATATCTTAATCCCCTTCACCTATTTTGCCCAACTGCTAAGCCCATCCCCTCTGGCTACCAACAGTTGTTTTCTTTATCTATGAGTCTGTTTCTATTTGGTTTTATTGTTCATTGTTTTGTTTTTTATATTTCACATATAAGTGAAACCATACAGTATTTGTCTTTCTCTGACTTATTTTACTTAACATAACACCCTCTAAGTCCATGCATGTTGGCACAAATGCAAGATTTCATTCTTTTTTATGTCACATACATATATGACTGTATGCATCTATTTACATCTTTTTAAATTTAATTTTTTAATTGCAGTATACTTGTTTTACAGTGTCGTATGACCTTCTGCTGTACAACATGAGTCAGCTATAAGTATACATATATCCCTCCCTCGTGAGCCTCCCTACTCCCCACATGCCCACCCCTCTAGGCCGCCACAGGCCACCAAGCTGAGCTCTCTCTGCCATATAGCAGCTCCGCACTAGCTATCTATTTTACACATGGCAGTGTACATTGCAGGGCTTACTCTCTCAATTCGTCCCACCCTCTCCTTCCTCTTTTGTATACACAAGTCCATTCTCTATTCGTGTCCTGCAAATAGGTTCATCAGTACCACTTTTCTAGTGTTTGTTGGCTATCTGTAATTATGACACCTTTTTAATCCATTCATCCGTTCACGCACACTTACATTGCTTCCATAGCTTGACTATTATAAATAACACTGCAATGAACCTAGGAGTGCATATATATTTCAAACTAGTGTTTTGGTTTCTGTATAGGTAAATACCTAGGAGCAGAATTGCTGGATCATATGGCAGTTGTATGTTTAGCTATTTGAGGAACATCTATACTGTTTCCCATTGAAAGCACCAATTTTCATTCCCACCAACAGTGCGTAAGTGTTTCTGTTTCTCCATTTCCTGACCAACACTTGTTATTTGTTGTCTGTTTCAATAATAGCCACTCTGACAAGTATGAGGTGATATATCATTGTGGTTTTGATTTGTGTTTCCATGATGATTCGTGATGTTGAGCATCTTTTTATGTGTCTGTTGGTCTTCCCTAGAAATAGGTCTCTTCAGGTCCTCCGCTCATTTTTTAATCAGATTTTTTAAAATATTTGAGTTGTGTGAGTTCTGTATATATTTTCGGTATTAACCTCTTATCTAACATATCATTTGCAAATACCCTGTCTCATTCAGTAGACTGCTTTTTCATTTTAACAATGATTTCTTTCACCATGCAAAAACTGTTTAGTTTGATGCTGTTTCATTTGTTTATTTTTGCTTTTTTTTTGCCTTTGCCTTAGGAGAAAAATTTAAAAATTACTGCTAAGATTGATGTCAAATAGAATACTGCTTATGTTTTCTTCCAGGAGTTTTATGATTTCAGGTCTTACATTTAAGTCTTTAAACCATTTTTAGTTTATTTTTCCACATGATATTAAAAAGTGATCCAGTTTCATTATTTTGCATGTAGCTATCCAGTTTCCCCAACACCATTTATTTAAGGGACTATCTTTCCCCCATCGTATATTCTTGTCTCCTTTGCTGTAGATTAATTGACTATATGGACATGGGTTTCTCTCTGTGTTTTGTATTCTGTTCTATTGATATGTGTCTATTTTTATGCTATACATTTTTTTTACTACTACTGTTTTGTAGTATTGCTTGAAATTGGGGAGCACGATACCTCCAGCTGTGTTCTTTGTTTTTAAAAGACTGTTTTGGCTGCCCTGAATCTTGCCAGAGGTGTGTGTTGTATACAGCATGTGCATATAAATTTATGCAATAAAACAATTTATGCTAAAGTGCAACTGTACCAAGATTTCAGATAAGAGATCGTGGAAGTCTCCAAGCCAGACTTCAGGAAAGTGTCCAGAGCAGAAAATATAAAAGTGAAAGGCACAATTTTGTAGATGGTGTTTTGTTAAAGCAAAGTGACTGGCTGTTATCTGGTGACAAGAAGAGAAATAAAGATTGAACTGTGGCTCATACCACGTTTTAGAGTGACAACCTGGGAGAACAACAAAGATTGTCCAGAAAGCAAATGAAAGTGTTTTAAGGGCACTACAGGAAGGCATGATCAGCTGTGGAGAATGCAGCTAACAGGTCAGCTAAAATGAGGACTGAGCAAGTGAAAGAAAGGCAGCAGCAAGATTGAGCATCCTTGTTTTTTTCACCACCGCTGGGAGGGTTCACTATACAGATAGTCATTCTTGATAAACCAATTTCAGATACTTTCTGCATCTAAAATGACTCCATCATAGTCACTTCTTTGATTCTCTGCTTAAATTATTAGCATTTCCTGGAAGTCATGGACACAATACAAAAAAAAAAACCTTCCAAACACAGATGGACCTGGGTTCAAAACCCACACCTAACTGGGTTGCTCACACCTTCATAAATCACACTTAGACAAGTTATGTAACATTGCTGCATTTCATTTTTCTTATCTGAAAAGTCAGGCTATTAATACCAATCTCAAATGTGTATTAAAGATGAAAAGAAATAACCTATGAAAAGGGCTTTAGCACATAACAGGTCCTCAAGTTTTCCCTCTTTTTTTTAGGAAAGTGGACAACCTATAAACGAGGAGCACGGTGATTAGGGGAAAGTATGCACTGAATGGGATCACGGGAGATGTGGACTGGGGCTGTGGCCCCAGCAGCTACATTATGTGAAACTCCAGGTAACTTACATCACATTCCTAAACTTTTGAATCAAAGATCAACGGCCAACAGATCCCACTATCACTTTTTTTTTTTTTTAATGATACTTTAGTTGGTTTGTTGACTAGTTTGTATCACTCTCTAGTTTGCCCCAGTTCATACTTTCTTCATAACAGCACTCATTCAATTTATGTACCTGACCCTGAATTGATTTGAGTTTGCAGGCCCTGGAGTAAATCATATGTCTGGGCCCTTTAGAGTATTTTATAAGTTTTGTAGCTAGCTTTCCAAGATGTCCTTGCTCAGGGCATGTCTATGGATAGAACATCAAAGCCTAACGCTTAGGGTCTATGTGCTTTTCAACACCCTGCAGAAAGTTTTAGACCTAAAACAAAATGATTGGCTCTCAAAAAAAATGAACAGCAAAATTATTTCATAAAATGTACCCAAAATACATAACAGCAGGTTAACCATTCAACAGCAATTGGATTAAGGTAGATTTGTACTAAAAATAAAATTTAAGTCACAAGAATAAAAGTAAAATGTATTCATTGGGCAACTTAGAATTAGAGAAGATTATCAAAACTATTTAAAAAATAAGGACAAAATTACATTCAATTTTAATGTGGAGGTATAAGATGGAATTCTTTATGAACTATAGTTGCATTTTTGTTCTCTTGTCAAACTTCTTGGAAAATATATCTAATAACTTTTTACTTTTTTCATTCATTTTTTTCTACAGATTTCTCCAAGTTAACAGAGGAGTAGGGAAGGGAATAGTTATAGATGTTTCTTATTCATGCATCTTGCCTTACCGTAGGCACTCTTGTTTCCTTAAAACTTAGCACAGTGTAGGGGCTCAGTAATATTTATTGGCTTAAATAGCTGCTGAAGGAAAGGTAAGGACAACAGGGTTGGGTGCCTGAAGGGGGGGGTAAAATATAAGGTTTGGTTTTGTTCTTCATAAGATATATGAACTCTAACATTGGTTAGGAAGTAATATTCACAGTATCCCTTAATTCTCTAAGTTGCTGCCAAAGAGGCATAGGTATTAGGTCTACTCAGGTTTCTGGAAACTCTTTTATTTTCTGACTTAATGGGATAGATGCAGCTGGTGTGGCTTTTTTTTTTTTCTTTTTTGCCTTGAGTCTTAGTGTGATTTCTGGAGGAGTGGATGACACACTGACAACATAAATTGATACGTCAATCTGTTAGGATGGTGGAGAGGCTGAAGGACATTGAATCCTTTAAGTCACTGGCAAACTGCTGCCCTGGATTTAGACCGTATACTGCCATGTTGCTTATTATGAGTGAAAATTGAACCCTATTTGTGTAAGCCACAGAAAATCGAGAGGGTGTTTCTTTTTTGTTTTTGTTTTCAACAGTAGCCCAAAATATGTCTGATTGCTATACCATGTGGAGAAATGGTTAGCACACGAGGGAGAGGAAAGTCACTGGCATTAAGGAAATACAGAAACTCTCAAGTCAAGAAACTGGAAGAATCTTCTGGAATTCTTCTGGAAGCAAAGTGACTGTTCAGGTACACAGCTAAAAATCAACTAAGTAAAGCATTTAAGAAAACCTCCATGGTTGGGAAAGTGGGGAATGGAAACTAGATATTTATACCCCAAAATCCAAACTATGCAAGTGGATGATGGAACTACCAGATACCCAGTAGGGATTACCTAAATCCAGGAACACAGCTCCCTGGTACCAAAGATGATACTGAAACAGAAGTTAGTACAAAGGAGATGATGCCCTTTATAATAGCCATCTCTGCATCTTAATTTTCTTATCAGCGATTTTGGCAAGAATATGGATGGCAGATGATTAAGTTGAACTCCTTGAAATTGCACAAAATAAAGATTTTCTCTGGTCAAGTCATAAAGCATTCCCTACTAGACTGTGATATACTTAAAGGGAGGAAGGGAAGGGGAAAGAAGAAGTTTGTGTATATTGGGTCTGAGGGACTGTGGAACAAGGATTTGGAGATGATTCCCAGGAAGTATTTAGACTGTTTTATAGTGGTTTATGAAAAATTGATTTTTTCATAACAATTGGAGAAGGAAGTTATTTTTGTTCTATGGCTATGTACGATAAACATGTATTCAGAGGTTTCCAAAAGCGCGTTATCCTTAGGATACATATTATAATTTCTTTTCCAGTTTCATAGGTTGTATTTTTTTTTTTTTTTTTTTGTCTTTGGAGTTAGAATCACTTCCTCTTACCTGGGTGCGGCGCTCATTTCACTGTGGCGTGATGCTGATGAACTGAAAGGTGTGCTTTTCGTCTCCATGCCTGTCACTGACTTCTGTTTCTTTAACGGAGACATAATCAAGCAGTGGGTTATAGGCTGATTCAGAGCCTTCTCTGGGCCTTAGTTTCCACACTAGAAAACAAGGCAGTGGAAGTAAGTGTTCACAAAAGTGCCTCCCAGCTTTGGACATTCTGCTGCTGCTAAGTCACTTCAGTCGTGTCCAACTCTGTGTGACCCCAGAGACGGCAGCCCGCCAGGCTCCCCTGTCCTTAGGATTCTCCAGGCAAGAACACTGGAGTGGGTTGCCATTTCCTTCTCCAGGACATTCTACAGTCCTGGAATTCTACAGCACAGATGCTATCACCTGTCAGCCTCAATAAACAGAAAGCTGACTTGACTCCATTCATTTTCCAGAAATGCAGAGTCAGTCATCGTCTGAGAGTAGACAGTTTGCATCAACTGTCTTAGATAAACGATAATTCAGCAACATTAATATGCTATTCTACAGAATGAACCTGAATTCTGTAGACTTCTAAAACACAGATAAAGGTCCTTTTTTCTTTGAAATCTGAGATAAAGAGTATCATTACTAAGAGAGGGAGGATGAAATTGGTATTGTCCTAAAAGCACAATGTTCAGATTTTGACTCATCTGTGAGTGAAATTCGCTCAGTCACGCCCAACTCTTGGCAACCACATAGAATGTAGCCTCTGTCCATGGAATTCTCCAGGCAAGAATACTGGATGCAAGCAGATTCTTTATTGCCTGAGCCACCAAGAAAGCCCTTGACTCTTCTGAATGACCTCAAATTAGCTGCCCCTTCATATAATATCTTGACAAGAGATCTTCTTTTTCAGAATTACATAGCTCTAATTAAATATCTGCTGCATGTCATAATCTATGCTAGGGCAGTTCATAGTTTCATCATGCACTAGACAATCATCAACTCCAAAGGATATTGTCATGCATTCTTGTATTTCCAGAACCTTCTACAGCACCTGTCATGTTGAAGACAACCACAGATACTTAAGGTACTTGCAGTAACAATTACTTCCTATGAAGTAGCAATCAATATGAAGTTGGTAACTACTACTATTATTTCTACTTGGCAAACAGAGGTTTGAAGAAGTCAGAAAAACTGGTGCCAGTGTCAGACCAGTCACTGGCAGAGTTACAGCTTGAATAACTCCAAAGACTGTACTTTCTCCGCTAACTAGATTGTTCCTTCCTACCATGGCTTTCTCCCTATTTCTCTCTTGCTTCCTTAACATTCCAATACAATTTGCAACAAGCCATACAAATAGATTTTCTACTAGATTATGAAAAAAATCAGCCTCTGATAGGAAAGGATTTTTTGCTTAAAACACTTTGCAACAAAAGATAGCTTTTTTTGAAGCTAGTTTAGAGTAATAAATAGGCCCCAATACCATCCCACAGAAAACAGGAGTTAAAAGACTGACAAAGAAGCAGTATACAGAGAAGGAGGATTCTGAGAAGGGCATCAGTTCAGTTCAGTTCAGTTCAGTTGCTCAATCGTGTCCAACTCTTTGTGACCCCATGAATAGCAGCACACCAGGCCTCCCTGTCCATCACCAACTCCCGGAGTTCACTCAGATTCGTGTCCACCGAGTCAGTGATACCATCCAGCCATCTCATCCTCTGTCGTCCCCTTTTCCTCCTGCCCCCAATCCCTTCCAGCATCAAAGTCTTTTCCAATGAGTCAACTCTTCGCATGAGGTGGCCAAAGTACTGGAGTTTCAGCTTTAGCATCATTCCTTCCAAAGAAATCCCAGGGTTGATCTCCTTCAGAATAGACTGGTTGGATCTCCTTGGGAGACACCAAAGGTAAGAGCTGTGAAAAAGACAGCAGTTAATAAAAGGAGGAATAAAGCTAATCGATATTGCAGAGGAGCCACTCTCCAAAGTTCAATGCCCTTATGGACCAGATGGGCTGAGATTTGAATACTATTTCCTTTATTTTGAACTCTATGCATGCTTGAAAGTTAGTCACTGAATCATGTCTGACTCTTTGAGATGCTATGGACTATGGTCCACCAGGCTCCTCTGTCGATGGAATTCTCTAGGCAAGAATACTGGAGTGGGTAGCTGTTCCTTCTCTGAGGGATCTTTCTGATCCAGGGATTGAACCCAGGTCTCCTGCATTGCAGGCAGATTCTTTAATGTCTGAAGCACTATGGATGCTTGACTGACTAGCAGTGTTTATTTATTTATTTTTTATTACAACATCATGATTTATTAAAGCACAGGATTCTGTACAACAAAGGGCTTTAACAGTGGTCTTTTCTCAGCCAAATTTCTCTGTAAGTTAGTTTCTCTTAATAAAAAACATGTTATACTTTAAATTAATAATTTAACTGATGAAGTTACCATAATACCTATTTTAACATTGAACAAATCAAACCACCTATTGGACATTAATGTAAAATCCTGACATAGAATTTGATTTAAAACTTCTCAAAATAAATTCATTAAAGCAAGTTCCCTGTGAAAATATGTAAGAATGAAAGCCAGCATAATAGCAGGTGCAGTATTTGTGTTTTATTAACCGTAAAAGATACTTTTCTAAAGAGTCTAATAGAGACATTAACTGTGCAAAAGCTGATGAGATTTACAGTCTTAAATATAAGCACCAACACAGAAAGGAGATTGTGTCAGTTCAGTTCAGTTCAGTTACTCAGTCGTGTCCGACTCTTTGCAACCCCGTGAATCGCAGCACGCCAGGCCTCCCTGTCCATCACCAACTCTCTGAGTTCAACCAAACTCATGTCCATCGAGTCGGTGATGCCATCCAGCCATCTCATCCTCTGTCATCCCCTTCTCCTCCTGCCCCCAATCCCTCCCAGCATCAGAGGCTTTTCCAATGAATCAACTCTTCACTTGAGTTGGCCAAAGTACTGGAGTTTCAGTTTTAGCATCAGTCCTTCAAATGAACATCCAGGACTAATCTCCTTTAGAATGGACTGGTTGAATCTCTTTGCAGTCCAAGGGACTGACTCTCAAGAGTCTTCTCCAACACCACAACTCAAAAGCATCAATTCTTCGCTGCTCAGCTTTCTTCACAGTCCAACTTTCATATCCATACGTGACAACTGGAAAAACCATAGCCTTGACTAGATGGACCTTTGTTGGCAACGTAATGTCTCTGCTTTTTAATACGCTATCTAGGTTGGTCATAACTTTCCTTCCAAGGAGTAAGCGCCTTTTAATTTCATGGCTGCAATCACCATCTGCAGTGATTTTGGACCTCAAAAATATAAAGTCTGACACTGTTTCCACTGTTTCCCCGCCTATTTCCCATGAAGTGATGGGACCAGATGCCATGATCTTTGTTTTCTGAATGTTGAGCTTTAAGCCAACTTTTTCACTCTCCTTTTTCACTTTCATCAAGAGGCTTTCCAGTTCCTCTTCACTTTCTGCCATAAGGGTGGTGTCATCGGCATATCTGCTGCTGCTAAGTCACTTCAATCCTGTCCGACTCTGTGCGACCCCACAGACGGCAGCCCACCAGGCTCCTCCATCCCTGAGATTCTCCAGGCAAGAACACTGGAGTGGGTTGCCATTTCCTTCTCCAATGCATGAAAGTGAAAAGTGAAAGTGAAGTCGCTCAGTCGTGTCCGACCCTCAGCGACCCCATGGACTGCAGCCTTCCAGGCTCCTCCGTCCATGGGATTTTCCAGGCAAGAGTACTGGAGTGGGGTGCCATTGCCTTCTTCACATCAGCATATCTAAAATTCCATTAATTCTACACTTTAGAGGATCATTTCTTTATGTCAGCACAATCTCATTTATGAATTACACATGATATGTAGTTTAGGATCCATCTACATTATGCTTGTAACTGCGTGCTGCTGCTGCTAAGTCGCTTCAGTTGTGTCCGACTCTGTGCGACCCAATGGACCGCAGCCTACCAGGCTCCTCCGTCCATGGGATTTTCCAGGCAAGAGTACTGGAGTGGGTTGCCATTGCCTTCTCCTGCAATGTTTATTTAGAATAGTATCTGTGCTTCTCTCTAATTCAATTGTGAAGTTCTTGGGTTTCAAACCAATAACAGAGCAACACTATTGATACTGTTATATCAAGCAGTCTTTTATCAACACTCTAGTGCCAGTTTGATCTCATATTTAATATTACTAAAACTTCTTGGACTGCAAGGAGATCAAACCAGTCATCCTCAAGGAAATCAGTCCTGAATATTAATTAGATAGACAGATGCTGAAGCTGAAACTCTGATACTTTGGCCACCTGATGGGAAGAACTGACTCATTAGAAAAAACCCTGATTCTGGGAAAGACTGAAGGCAGGAGGAGAAGGGGACAATAGAGGATGAGATGGTTGGATGCCATCACTGACTAGATGGACATGAGTTTGAGCAAGCTCCAGGAGTTGGTGATGGACAGGGGAGTTTGGAGTGCTTCAATCCATGGAGTCACAAAGAGCTGGACATGACTGAGTGACTGAACTGAACTGAAAACTTCTCTGAAACCCAGTTTTCTAGAATTTGGATGGAATTGGCCAGGCCAGCTCATTACCCTTTCTTGTTTCAGTTGCCCACATATTTGAGAAGTTCTTTTCTTCCTCTTTCAAATAATCACTGAGCTCCCAACAAGTATCTTCAGGGTTTCAAATGAATGATCCCTTCCTCATGAACCCCAGGAATCTAGCAACTGGTTCCATTACAGTTGACCAGTCTTGCCATGAACTAAAGAGCTGGGGCTCGTTGAGACCTTATGTCTCAAGTGGTATCCACCATATTAGGGGATTATACCAGCCTTCTCTCCTTTACCTTTTAGCTATAGGAAAAGGATAAGTAGGAAATTTTAAAACATTGAGTGGGGAAAAAACTAAACCAAAATTGTCTTTCAAACTCAGGTTACTATACATTTTGTATAAAAATTTAGATGTCATCTTCCTGACTTGCTTTGGATCAGGTTCTGCCAAAATAATAAATAAATGAACCATGGATTTAACGCTTGTTTAATAGGTCTAGAACTTTTAAGAAATTACCTAACTTCTCAGTTTCCTCAGCAATAAAACAGTACTTATTGTTATCAGGTTTGTCATAGCATTCCTTCCAAGAAGCAAGCATCTTCTAGACAGTGTATTAAAATGCAAAGACATCACTTTGCCAACAAATGTCCATATAGTCAGAGTTATGGTCCTCCCAGTAGTCCTGTGCAGATGTGAGAGTTGGACCATAAAGAAGGCTGAACACCAAAAAATTGATGCTTTCAAACTGTGGTGCTGGAAAAGACTCTTGAGAGTCCCTTGGACTGCAGGGAGATCAAACTAGTCAATCCTAAAGGAAATTAACCCTGAATATTCACTGGGAGGACTGATGCCGAAGTTGAAGCTCCAATGCTTTGGCCATCTGATGGGAACAAATGAAAATGATCAGTTGGAACAGATCAATTAGAAAAATCTTGACGATGGGAAAGATTGAAGGCAAAAGGAGAAGAGAGCAGCAGAGTAGGAGATTGTTGGATAGAATCACTGACTCAATGGACAAGAACTTGGCCAAACTCTGGGATATAGTAAGGGATAGGGAGGCCCAGCGTGCTGCATTCCATGGGGTCATAAAGAGTCAGACACAACTTATTGACTATACAACAGCAATTGTTATCAGGAGTATTGAGCTAGATATAGGTGAAACACATTTTTTTTTAAGAAATTTAAGCAATCTCTATTAGTTCACAAAGAAGCCTACTCTCAATTCTTTTATTCATTCTGGATATTCTAGCCAATGCCACAAAACATGAAAAGACAATGAAAATTTTATATATTATAATGAAATAAGATTTTAAATTTTGCACATGTATGTAAAAGTCTAAGATTCTATTTAGAATTTATTACAATGTAATAAAATTTAGCAAGCATCAAGATTTTATATTCTATGTGTTTATATAGAATATATGTATATATGGAATCATTTGCATACTAAAATATGGAAGTCATATACATATATACACACACAAAGACATATATGTGGACTCTAACTACATACTAAGTTATCATATATACTTAAATACATTTATATGTGCACCTTACACCCAACAGTGACCAGTTTGAAATGTAAGAGAATATAAATGATTTACAATGACAAAGTATGAGAAAGTTCATATCTTTTTGCCCAAAATCTTTGATATGACTGATAAATAAAAACCAACATAGCTAAAGGTTGTAGTCTTTTAATGGTAAAGGATAAAAATATTTTCCTTTTGGAACTTTTTACACAAAGCCGAAGACAACACACCACTTGCCTTCAGAGGTTTCACAGTTTTTCTGGGCTTCCCAGGTGGCGCCAGTAGTAGAGAACCTGCCTGCCCATGCGGGAGGAGACTTAAGAGACCTGAGTTTGATTCTTGTTTAGGGAAGATTCCCCTGGAGGAAGGCATGGCAACCCACTTCAGTATTCTTGCCTGGAGAATCCCATGGACAGAGGTAAGCTGGTGATCTACAGTCCACAGGGTTGCAAAGAGTCAGACACGACCAAAGTGACTAAACAGCACACACAGTTTTCCTACCATTCCCCATGAGTTAGTCATTGGCTGTATCAATGAAACAAACTGAGTTATTACATGTTTTGGGTTTTTTTCACCAATTAAATTATTTACCTCTCCTTTTTTATTTTATTATTATTTTTTAATTTTTAATTTTTTATTGTTTTAAAATATATTGTAATTTGTCTCCTTCTTTTTTTAGTAAGAAATCACATACCAGTAGATTGAATCACTTTAGTGAGCATCACATGTCTCTAAGACAGTTTCTTTTAGTTTGTCTTTTGGGGCATTATTCTTTGAACTCTACTCTCAAGTACATGAGACTGTATTCTTTTTAACAAAAAGATATTTTGGTGCAAATTTTTGTTCTGTGCTTTTCAAATAAAATTAATTACTTTCTAATGATTTTTTGTTTTCTTTCTTTTTTTTTTTTTATTTGAATACAGCATTTGACACCAAAAACATTGAGTTGTTTTTGAAGTAATGTACACAATAAAAGCAAAAATGCTGCTTTTATATCAAGGGTATGATTTCATTTATATGTACTGCTTTTTGTATATTTAAGTACTTACTGAGTTTTTTACCTTTTCCTATATGGAAGTTATGACCAACCTAGATAGCATATTGAAAAGGAGAGACATTACTTTGCCAACAAAGGTCTTTCTAGTCAAGGCTATGGTTTTTCCAGTGGTCATGTATGGATGTGAGAGTTGGACTGTGAAGAAAGCTGAGCGCCGAAGAATTGATGCTTTTGAACTGTGGTGTTGAAGAAGACTCTTGCGAGTCCCTTGGACTGCAAGGAGATCCAACCAATCCATTCTGAAGGAGATCAGCCCTGGGATTTCTTTGGAAGGAATGATGTTAAAGCTGAAACTCCAGTACTTTGGCCACCTCATGCAAAGAGTTGACTCATTGGAAAAGACTCTGATGCTGGGAGGGATTGGGGGCAGGAGGAGAAGGGGATGACAGAGGATGAGACGGCTGGATGGCATCACCAACTCAATGGACATGAGTCTGACTGAACTCTGGGAGTTGGTGATGGACAGGGAGGCCTGGCATGCTGCGATTCATGAGGTCACAATGAGTCGGACATGACTGATTGACTGATCTGAACTGAACTGATATGAAAGTTTATTATTCCCAAATTCATTCTTTTTCTACTTACATCTTAATACTTGTCACAACATACACTGTATTCCCATTTCCTTGATGAATACTGATGTAGAGAACCATTATATAAGCTAATAGAACATTCTTTTTTTATGGAAGTTTAGGTTATCTAGTCATCATTTTCCACATCTCTACAATGTCTTAAAAATATGATCTAAAAATATATTTATCTTTCTTTTTTTTTTTTTACATTGGAATCACTGGCCTATTGTGGCTTATCTCACCCTATTTGGAAATGGAAATCACTGATATGTCTTTTAAAGTAATTCTCTTCACATGAATACTCTGCTTAAAACTTCTCAACACAATTACAGTGAAATGTGAACTAAAGTTGGCCTACAGCTGGCTTTTCTGATCCCACCATAGAAAGGCATGCTATGACCCTGCATTCACTGTTTTCCTTAGCAGTGGCCTCTTTCTGCATTTTGAAAGTGTGTCCTTCTGTTTCAAGGACTGAGCGCTAGCTGTCACCTCTCTGGGCCCCTCTCCTTCAAGAGTCTGGCTCATCCTCCCTGTTAAGTTTCTTCAAATATCACTTCCTCTTCAGGCATTGCCCGAGCTTCCTAACTAAAGTACCAACATAAGTTTATCTTTCCCATCACACTGTACTGTCTCCTACATAGAAATTATCATTTCTGAGATGCTCTTTTTTCGTTTAAAAACTTGTCTGTCTTTCCAGTAAAATGAAGCGTTTCATGAAAGTTGAGATTTTTTGTGTTAGTCTTCAGTTTTACAGTGCTTGGCACATATTAAGTACTCAATAGATACTTGTTAAATTTCAAATAAACGATTAAGACATAAAAAGTAACTGAAGAAGACAAAATTTAGAAAAACAATGTTAAAGCTTTGTGCTAGAGAAAGCTTGGATACCACCAAGAGGAGAAGCCTAATAGACAGATCTGTTTATACATAAAATTGTAAATCTTCTGTCTAGTAAAATTCTCCCCACAAAAAGTTAAAAGAAGAAAATATTTACAGCATATATAATTAGCACTAGTTAATACTCAGTTCAGATTAACCCAACCACATGTTTTAAACCTATTTAGAGAAGAGTCATCTGCCTGATTCAGTTTTGCCCAGACATCCTTTAAAATAAGTATAACAGTAATCATCATAGGAAATGATGTAATACTGAAGACAAACAGCTCAGTAAAGAAGTAGGGAAGAGGAATGAATAGGCAATTCACACATGCAATGGACAGTAAAAGATATGAAAACATGGTCAAAGTTATTATTTAAAATACATATTTACACAATGAAATGCAATTTTATGTCTATAAAATTGGTAAAAATTTAAAAATATTAGTAACAGGCTGAGCTGTCGTTTGTGTGAGGAAAATAAGTTTTCTAATATATAATTCGTGGAAATTTGAATTATAATGACATTTTTGGAAGCAAATTTGCCGATGTCTATCCAAATTTAATTGTATATACTTTTGACTCAGCAATATATTTCTAAGAATCAGTCTTATCAATATGCTAAAGTATATATGCAAAGACATTCATACAGATTATTGCAATGTTGTTTATAATAACAATATAGTAACAATCTAGTGAAATGTACAAAAATAGGAAACAGGATAAATAATGAATGGTATACCCATGGTGGAATTCTGTGTTCATATAAGAAATGAATCGCCAGTCTAGGTTCGATGCAGGATACAGGTTGCTTGGGGCTGGTGCACTGGGATGACCCAGAGGGATGGTATGGGGAGGGAGGTGGGAGGGGGGTTCAGGATTGGAAACACGTGTACATCCGTGGCAGATTCATGTTGAAGCATGGCAAAACCAATACAATATTGTAAAGTAAAAATAAATAAATTTTTTTTAAAAAAGAAGTAAATCTGAAGTGTACTAACTTACAATGATGTCTATGATACATGAAAAGAAAAAAACAAGTTGAAGATCAGTATGTACCCTGAGTCTCTTATTAAAAGAATATTGCAATTTGCAAATAACAAAGTCCTGACTAATTATGGTTAAAATGGCAATGACATCTATGATCCTCCATTAACAATAAATCTAGTGGAATTGTTGCAAAATTATTTCAATAGCCAGTGTTAGGACATTGGGTCAATGTCTCTACAGTTCTCCTGGCTTTTCCTTCATTGTCACAAAATGAATGAAATAAATAACAAGTTTTCACATCAGCTTCCCAGGATGAAGACAGCAAGGGAAACAAGCTCTCTTCTCAAGAATCCATGGCTTTTTATCCATCTAGATAATCTCTCATAGAAATCTTCTATAAGATTTGTCCTTACTTCACACAATTCAAAACTGTGGCATATGGCCATATTTTGCTACCGAGAAGTCTACAAAAGTGGCACAGTAAAGAAAATGAATTTTATGGCCCATATAGAGGTGTCATAATTGATCCTCAGGGTTGGAGGAGGAGTCTGCTATCCTAAAATAGAGATTTCTGCCCCCAAAAGCACTGACCATAAAATATAGATAGCATAGACCTCAGTAAAATTAAAAACTTCTACTCATCAAAAGGCATCATTAAGAGTATATAAAAAGACTCGGAGTAAACATTTATAATGCATAAATATCTGATAAAGGACTTTTATCCAGAAGATAAAAATTTCCTACAATTTAAAAAGTCAAATAAGTCAATTTAAAATGGACAAATTACTTTAACAACTCAGAACTAAGACTATCCAAGTGATCAGTAAGCTTATGTGAAAGTTAATATCATTATCCATGAAGAATATTCAAATACAAACACAAATCACAATAAAACTACTATATACTCACCAGAATGGCTAAAATTGGAAATACAAACAATACTGAATGCTGGTGAAGACAGAGAGCAAGTAGAACTCTTGTACATTAGAGCTGGAAATAAATAGGTACCACCACTTTAGAAAATTCTTTGATGATATCTACTAGATAAATTTACAAATACTCTATGATTCAGTAATTTTATTCTTGGTTATATAACTACAGAAATGAGTGTATATATCCACCAAAGTATTTCAAGGAATGTTCTCAGTAGTTTTATTAAAAATTTCATAAGATTGAAGGTATCTCAGATGTTCCTCAAAAAGAGAATGGGTGAACGGTGGTAAGTGCGTGGGATGGAAAACCACACGGCAATGAGAAAGGATAGACCACTGAATCATGCACCCAAATCGTGAATCAGCCTCACAGAAGTGCTGGCAAGAGCCGGACACAAAGGATCATATACAGTAGTATTTATCTGAAATTTAAGAAAAGCTGAAACCACAGTTATAGCAATCAGTGTAGTGATAACTCTCAGAGATATTGACTGAGAAAGGGCATGATGTGCATCTAGGGTAGTGGACACAATCTATGTCCTGAACTGGGTGATGGAAAGACCGCTGCATATGTATGTAAACTAAAGACCTGTGAACTTTACAGTATGTACGTTATACCTCAATGGAAAGAATAAAACAAACCCCAAAACCTCAAACCAATGAAGAGAATTCTTTCTCCTCTATCTTAAAAATCAGATTTGTTGTAGCTGGAAAGTAGAAATTTGATGATCACAGTTATGGGGTTGTCAAAAGACACTGTGCCACAATTCCATTTGTATACATACCATCAGACACACACACGTTATGTGTATTTACATAAGCCTAGAAATTGTTTGGAAAATATTCACCTGATAATAGCAGTTCCATTTGAAGACAGAGTCAAATAAATGTTTTTTTTTTCATTTTTACATTTCTGATAACTAAAATAAAAGAGGAAAATCACACCATTAGAGTCAGAAGATTGAAAGTCTAGTCAAACAGTGTTAAGTGTTAGGGATTTGTCCTTTATGGTGAATAGATGGGGACACGGATGATAGACACCCATTCCCCTGGGTCTACTTGGGGCCACAGTAGGAAAAGTTACTGAGGGATGCAAAGCCTTCTCCAGACTCATCTCATCAAGACGGAAAAATCCACTAGAATTAATGAACATGCCTGTGAAGAACTGAGAGCTGTCTCCAGTATATTCTCCTGAAATGACACACTTTTTCATATTTACTATGACAAGAGTGGGAAAGCAGTCTTAGAGGTCATCTCATTTAGTGCCCTTGTCAATGTGCCAATCTTTTTCATAATTCTTACTCTTGAAGCATCTCAACAGTAAAGCAACAAGTGGAAAATATGCCTTTACGACCAAGTAGGGGAGGTGTGCTGTATGGTCAGCTGGCTAGAAAACAGGCTGTGAAATCTGCCCATTTGTTTGCTTTGACTCCTGGAGTAGTGTCGACTGTGTTTTTGTTTGTGTGTGTGCGTGGGAGTGTGTGTGGTGGTGAAGGGTGTGTCTTTGGGAGAGAGTTGAAGGAACCAAAAGAGAGAGAGACAGATGATGTAAGGATTCTATGTTTGAACGCATTTAGCAGCACTTGCTTGGGGTTAAGTATTGGCATCCCTGACACTGACACAAATCAAAGAATCTAAATTTTAACCTCAGTCCTTTCATTCCAGTTTCATTCTAACTTTCCCTAAGTCCAAAGTGCATCAAGACAAAGTTCTTAACTTGAAGGAACACAAGAATAAAATATGTTCTGAAACAGCTTTCTGCAGGCCCCCTTCTGAATCCCTGAGAGCAGCTTAACTTAGCACGGGTGGTTATTGTGTTTTCTAGTACTACCCAATAGTGTTGCAGCATTATTTACTATTACCCCCTTAATTTTTCACCCACCAGCTAGTTCCCTCACCCATTCATCACATACACATTTCGCCGGTCTGTTTTCCATTGGCTTTTGAGTTTCCAAAGCCCAGATACCAAGGGGAACAGAAAGGACTTGTGTATGTAAAAGCAGATTTTAAAGACTATCTGAGGAATAGAGTCACACTTTTTTATTTCTTGGGCTAGACAGAGCCCTCAGAGTGAGAGGAAGGGAGAAAGGGAGGGTGTATCAAGTTCATGCGCATGCTAAGATGCTTCAGTTCAGTTCAGTAGTTCAGTCATGTCCGACTCTTTGTGACCCCGTGGACTGCAGCACACCAGGCCTTCCTGTCCATCACCAACTCCCAGAGTTTACCCAAACTCACATCCATTGAGTCGGTGATGCCATCCAACCTTCTCATCCTCTGTTGTCCCCTTTGCCTCCTGCTTTCTTCAACCTTTCCCAGCCTCAGGGTCTTTTCAAATGAGTCAGCTCTTCGCATCAGGGGGCCAAAGTATTGGAGTTTCAGCTTCAACGTCAGTCCTTCCAATGAACACCCAGGACTAATTTCCTTCAGAATGGACTGGTTGGATCTCCTTGCAGTCCAAGGGACTCTCAAGAGTCCTCTCCAACACCACAGTTCAAAAGCATCAATTCTTCTGTGCTCACCTTTCTTTATAGTCCAATTTTCACATCCATACCTGACCACTGGAAAAACCATAGCCTTGACTAGACGGACCTTTGCTGGCTTCAGTCATGTCCAATCTTTGCAATCCCATGGACTGTAGCCCACCAGGCTCCTCTGTCCATGGGATTCTCCAGGCAAGAATACTGGAGTGGGTTATCATTTCCTCCTCCAGAGGATCTTCCCAACCCAGAGACCTAACCATGTCTCTTACTTCTCCTGCATTGGCAGGCAGATTATTTACCACTAGCACCACCAGGGAATAGACACTGATCATTCCCAGAATGAAAGGAGCTTTTTGAGTGGGTCATCTTGGGCCAGAGTTGATGAGTGATGAAGAGAAATTTGTTGCTTTGGAGAGTACAGGGTCCTTCTGTCTCACATTTCTGGAGGGCAGCAAGCTCTCAAAGAAGGTATTGTGTGTCTAGAGTGATAAGACTTCAGGGTTTCCATTATGTCATGTGATTTGGATGCAGTAGAAAAACTCTCCTGAGAGGGACTCAGAAGAAGTAAAGAAAGAACCAGACCAGAAGGGACGCAATGGCAGGATGAGGATGGCCTGAGCAGAGGGTGGCAGAAGGGCAGGAGCATCCCCAAGGAGCTCGGTACAGGCAGCATCATTATCTTGTCCACACCGGGCCGGTGAACACCCCCAGGAGAGTACACCACCACTCTGAAGGGCGGAAGGTGGGGGACTGTGTTTCTGAACTGATCGAGACTGATGTTCAGAAACCTTTGAAATCGGGGCTAAAAATAAAAATTGCATTACAAAAGAAAATATTAACGGTTATTTATCTTCTCTCAAAAGTTTCATCCCTATCCCATAACCATGCAGAAAGCATGATTTTATCTCTTTTTATTGCTATAAAATGGGTTCAAATTCAACCACATTTTTCTGAACCGGAGGATTTTGTTCCAAAACTGCTAAGTGTTAAGGAGACTGATTCCTTAGAAAGTCCTTATTATTTCTCAGAGTCTCCCATTCAGCACTCCATGAAAGGTCCTTGTGGGTGACCAGCTCAGAAGGAGCAGAAAGAGGACTTACAGCTGGAGAAGCATGCTGAAATCACCCCTGGGCTAGTCTCCAATAGGACACTGGGAAAGGAGAAAACACACATGGGGAACGAAAGTGCAAAGATAAATCAGTACTTCCACACGCGTCTTTCAAACAGCAGGAAAATTTGCTTTCTTGAAGCATTGGAGAAGCCAATAAGGATGGGTGTGCTGCAATGATACGGATCTTATGGTGAGTTTTCAAATCAACAAAGCATTTTATTGTGGCCTACAGAGTCCATTGGTAGACATCAGATTGGCTGGGAATAGACCACCACATCAGAGTCAGGCAGAAAGCTCAGAGAGATCCCTCAGGCACTCCTCCTGTGCACTGAGGCTGGGCCAGAAACCTGAGGGTGCCTGGAAGTCAAGGGCAGACCGGCACTCCCTTTTCTGTAATCCATGTACACAACTTCACCTACCCGCCATCCTCTTCCTCTTCCTCCTTCTTCTGTAAATTGTTCCCATTACAGGTTAGGGATGGTTTCACTGGGCTCTAGGCTACAGGAGTGGTCCCTACTTGTCCAGTACCTGACCTTGGGGTGATTTAGGGCAGGAAGCATATTGGCGTGGTGTGTGAGAGCTTGATAAAGGAGATAGTTTGGGATTTGAATTGCTTGGTTTGTATATCAAAGGTATGCTCTTGGAAACTCATTCGCTATTTCTGAGAATTAGCTCACCCTGGGAGGAACAGTCTCTCCAGGATCAAGACTCCAAATGCCAGAGAATCAAGAACACGTAAAATATATAACCAACAAGGATGTATTGCATGGCACAGGGGACTATGCTCAATATTTTGTAATAACCTTTAAGGAAGAATAATATGAACTAGAAGATGTGTTTATATAGAAACACTATGTTGTACACCTGAAACTCACATGACATTGTAAATAAACTACACTTTAATGAAATAATATTTTTGAAAAAGAATGTAGATAATAAGAAAATACAATCAATACAAGTTGGATTAATAATCATCATTGTTTAATGATACACTATCATCATTTGTCCATGTGTAGTCCTTTTTATTTTATGTATTTTTCTCTAAAGTAAAAAACAGCTATGCATTAACCACAGAACCTAAAACCTAGAACAGTATCAGTAACTTACATTTACTTATGAGCTTTTACCCTAATATTGTGAATCCAACAACTCTTTCCACAGCTTATTAATGGGCTTCAGCACCTCGTCTGGAGAAGAACATCCTATTTTGAATGACTGCCAACAGACACTTATATTCCCTGTCCTCTTATCTATCTCATCAGCTTGAGTTCCAAGCTCTTTGAATGTTATCCAATCTGTAATTTAAACACTGGAACATGAAAAATTCATGAATTTCTGGAGATAGATGTTGAGTTCAAAAAAACATATGCTATATTATGTCTCCATTAGCTGATGCCTCTAATAATGGCAATGCATTATTCATAGCCCTTGAACAAAATTCTAAAACCAAGAACTAAGGGAAAAAAGGGTTCCTGGCAGAGGGTTTTCCAAGTCAGGCTTGAGGCTACAATAACATCAGCAGGAGTCTTCTTACTGTCTAGATTTTCAGCAACTCAACTATTCATTTTGAATGAGGGCCACCGGGCATTGTCAAACAGCAGCCATCAGACGTGAAAGGACAGGACTTTTCATAGCTTTGGGGAATATTAATTATGATGTGTCTTGCATGGGAAGTTTGAGAGATGTTATGTTTAGAGAAACTGGTGGGGTTGTTGTTGAAGAATCGGCGAAAGTCAGATGCCTACAAGAAAGGACTCTGGAAGAGCCAGCGGTACACAGTCAGAGGCAACAGGTATTCTGGGGAAGGGGTGTGTTGGGACCATGCTTCGGGGACTTCAGACTGACTCTCCAGTTCCTCACTGTGATCCTAGGTGGTGTTAGGTATGTCTCTTTCCAGATGTTTGGAAACAGGAGGATGAGAGAGTGGTTGTGTGCCTGATGGTCAGTTCTGCCCACTCGGCCCTTTTATCCTCTGTCCCTTCTGTAGTCATGCAAAGATGTCCCCAGGTTCCCGAGCTATTGTTCCAAACAGAGAAATGGGTAAGAGCACAGTTTCAGGTCTTCATCAACATATCCTCTTCTCTGCTTTATTCTGTGGGAACTTTGGAATTTGGCTTTGTGATATTCTGGCGAATGCTCCACGATCAAAAGGCTTTTCAAAATCTCCTCAGGTCTCAAGTTCAAAGCAAATAGTGAATCTGGTTGTATTTAGTGCAGATAAAGTGTAAATCATTTTCTGTCATATTTGGACATCCTGAATGAACTGACCTGAGCAAAGAGAACTTGGGTGTTAAGGGCTCCTAAAGTTTGGGGACTTTGGCTGGATCTCAATGTATTTAGGAGACCCCATTCTAAAATATTTACCCATCCAAATGAAATGAAAGGGTGCTTGTCCCACAAGCAGCCCCTGAAATAACATTGGAAGTCCAACCCCTACCACTGAACAGTGGCTATTACCTTTGGACACTGGTAAGCAAAACTTAGAATTCTGGAATAATTTTCCTTTGAATTTATGACTCTTCAACTTCATTTCACACATCAGCCTTCTCGTCTCCTCTCCCACATTAAATTGGTCTATAAAAGTCCATACACCATAAAATGAGACCAGGGTGATGTGGCAAAGTGTCCCCCAAGGTCAACATTATGATAAACTCCCCACTCCACCTCCCCACCCCAGCCACATCCCAGGAGGAAATGGAAACAAAAGGCATGATGGCTGCAAACTTCATTTTTGGCAACCCTGAAAGAGTTGCATGGTTCAATTTAGCTGAAACAGAGCACCTTTCTGAAAAGAGACACTTTTCTTCCTATTCATGCCCCTCATCTGCATGGTGGTCTACACAAAGGATCAAGAACATACCTGAATCTCGCTGAATTCGAGAGAGCTGACACCAAGAACTTACCGTGGCCTGGCTCCAGCCACATGTAGAGCAACCTGGAAGGCCAGCCCTGATGGGGTCTGAAATATTTGGCTCCAGGCTCAGGCTGTGGGCTGACAGTCTGGTTTTTTTGAACACAAACTAGCCTGGTAGTCTTTGTGTAGAATACTCCTTGAAGCTTTTTTCCGTGACATCTGCCAATTAAATGTATAAATTATTCTGCTTACTCCTCTGTGATAGGATAGATATTTTATTCAGAAGCAAAGGGTTTCTACTCTTTCTTGCATTTTCTTCTAGCACTTGATAATCTGCTATTATGTGACAAAAAACTGAACAAAATGTTTTTAATATATGATTCCATTTTATCCTTCATTACAATCCCAGTAAAATGGGCTAAGCATTCATTTTACAGATGAGGAAACTGAGATGACTGTTTTAACTGCCACACAAACCAGTTACGGGGCAGAGTAGGAACTAGAACCTAAGTCTCCTTATTTCAAGTGTTGTTTTTTTTTTTCTTTTTAAAAACTTATCCATTGCAGTTTTCTGCTTGACTGTTTTGACTTGGTATTTCATCCTTCAATCATTCCTTCCTCCAGTCAATCATTATAGTTTGAGCATCTACTATGTACAAGGTACTAGGTCCAAAGGCTAAGCACAGGGATCTGTAAGCTTTTTCTATGAAGAGCTAGATAATAAATATTTTAGGATTTAAGAGTCATATTGTTTGGTTGCAACTTCTCAACTCCACCACTGTAGTGCAGAAGTCACCATAAACAATAGGTAGATTAATTGGTATGACTGTATTGCAGAAAAAAACTTACTTATAAAAGTAGGTAGGTGGTCAGATTTGGCGCTCTGGCTATAGTTTTTAAAGACTACCATGCCGTGGACAACTGCATACACATACATAGTATCACTAGTCAGGCACCACAGAATTGTGTTGACTCTGAATCCTGGGCCTGCAGCGAGAATGAGAATAACTGGACTTGGACTGATCCTCAAAATAATCCAAAGCCACCTGAGTCATCACTGTCTTCTACAATGAGATATAAACTGTGCCCCTCAGCACTTCCCTGGCATCATTCATGTGAATGTTCTTAGTGCTAGCAAAGCCCTTGTGAGCTGTGTGTAGGAAAAAAAAAAGTGTTAAATAGTAGGAAATAACAAGAATTCTGAGCCTTAGAAAACACAAAATGTCCTGAGTGTGCACATGGCCATCCACAGATCTAACTGCATTTGCAAAATTATTAATTATAACCACAGCTACCATGGATTGACATTTATATGCTGAAGGCACCCACCTGCATTATCCTAATTGATTCTCACAACAATCCCGTGGTCAAGAAGCATTGTTATTTCCACTTTCCACATGAGGAAATCTAGACTCAGAGAAGTTAGGTCTCAAAGGTCACACAACCAGGAAGTAGTCAACTTAGGATCTGAGAAAAAGTCAGTCTCTTTCGAAGGTCATGACCCTCAGCATCAAGGTAGACTTGCTTTTGAATGACGAAAATGAAAGAACAAGTATCTTTTATTTTTGTCATGATGGTTGTGTCCATGGAATCATGGCAATAAGACGCTGGAGGGGACCACTTGACATGAAAGATGTGGGATACCAGCCCCAGAGCATGTGCTACTAACTGTGGTCAGCTTCCTGAGGCACAGGAAGCCTTCTCCCAGTGTGTGTCCACAGTGCCCTCTGCTGCCTCGGCGGATTACCTCAGAGGCCGTGTTCAGAGTCTCCTTCAAGAAGACAGACGATCCTTACTACCAGTTGCTGAAGACTGGAATTTGAGTCATGGTGTGAGATTTTATCGAGATTCTTTTCTTGTTACTCCTAATAATTCTCCAGTGGGCCGCTAGATCTTTCCTGGGGCTGGGGGGCTGGGGAAGAGGAGCGAGAAGCCACAGTCCACCCCTGGCGCGTTGAGGCAGGCGGCCTCTCGGCGCTTGCCTGCCGGCCACCTGAACAACAGTGCACGTCTTCCTGTTCCCAGGGTGGCCTGTGGTCAGCTGAATGGCGACGACATCTGGGCCAGGAAGAGGTCAAGGAGGTTCCCAATGGTTCCCGGGGGCATTTATAGCTCCAAATCAGGTAAATCTTATTTCATTATTGACAAAAAGTTTTCATGAAAGTGAGCAAGCACAGCACTGACCTATGGGTGCAAGGAAAGGGGACAAGTCAAGAAAAAAGAATACAGACCAAGTGATTGCTAAAGGAGCTAGAATGGGAGAGTTAAAAAAAAAAAAAAAAAGGAATTAAATAAATAAAATATCATCCTTCATGCTACAGTGGGGCTGTGGCCTGGGGATGGAACTGGAAACTTCATGTGGTGAGTTCTAATGGGATGTGGGTTGGGCCAAAATATATTTGTCTCCAAGAAATACATATTTCAAAATGCTAAGCTTCACTTTTTTTTTCTTTAAAGTAAATAACCAGGAAAATGCCAGGCTTGATTCTTTCTTGAATGGGACCCTGGACATGTCTTATGAAGGGAAAACCCTTGCTAGCAGTTGCCCGGTAGGTCCATTCAGCTACACTTTAAGGATCCACTGTGAATATCTGCCCTCACGGCATCCAGGATCATGTCCAAACCTCCCTTCCCCATCCCCCACCCACACATGATGTGCTTCCTTTTTTCAAAGGAGCAGTCATATTGGAAGAAGTACAGGGCACCAAAAAACAGTTTTGCCACTCCAGTAGTCAAATCTCTGGGCCCACAGAGATGTCTCTGACTACCACATTTTCCTAAGCTCTTCCAGGCTCCATCCCTCTAAGCAAACATTCCCTCTACATTTAGACTCCTTCTAACACTGAGTATAATGTCATGGAAAGAAGCATTGACAACCTGGGTTTTAGTGGTTTTGCTATTCACTTCCTCAGGGTTAAGCATCCCAGACTTTGTTTTCTCATCTTTATTCAATACTATCTATTGAATATAGTTCCTGTGGAGAATCAAATGGGATAATGTTCACAGAAGTATGTTAATAAATGCAACAAAGAAGTATTCATTAACTGCCTGATGTGCGCTTGACATTGAGAAATAGGATATTAAGGCACAGCCTTTGACCTTGAGGAGTTTATAACCTAGCCAAAGAGGTAAACAGAAAAAGGCAGTTGTCATGTAATGTGTGGAGACTGGTTTGTGTTTATTTGTTTCTTTTGCTTTTTTTTTCTTGTTAGCTGTAGCAAACAAACTCATAACATGTTCCAAATCCTATACCTACTGCCATTTATTCCTTTTCCCTTTTTGGGCCTCAGATTTCCAATTTGCCAAATGAATGAGTGTCTGGATAATTTGTTAACCAAAACAGAACACTTCTGAAAGTCAGAGCTGTGTGTGTGTTAATCGTTCAGTCACGTCCAATTCTTTGTGATCCCATGGACTGTAGCCCACCAGGCTCTTCTGTCCATGGGACTTTCCAGGCAGGAATACTGCAGTGAGTCGCCATGCCCTTCTCCAGTGGATCTTTCCAACCCAGGGATCGAACCTGGGTCTCCTGAATTGCAGGTAGATTCTCTTACTGTCTGAGCCACCGGGGAAGCCCCAAAAGTGAGAGGAGGTGCTATTATCCCAGAGCAACTATGCCAGAACAAAGATCCCAGGCAACCAGAGATTACAGTCACACTACAGATGAGTGGGGACAGGCATTCAGCACTGTCTGAGGCCTATTGTAGTTCTTATAGTTCATGGTCTTACAGTGATTTTCGCAAGCCATTCTCTTAGCTCCAATTAACATGTTTCCTCTCTGGCTGTTGGCATGGCTCATTGGCATGGCTACTGGTCAGCAGTATATGATGAGCTCAACCTTAGCAATCCTTGAAAATCTTGGTTGCTGCCCTCACAGATCAAATCCTTTGTGAGTCAAACCGCATCATATTTTTTGAGCTCATATCAGCTGTTGGAGCTTAGCTGCTTTGTGGGCCTAGGAAACAAAATGAAAATAAACACAAGCAACAGAGGTCATGGTACTATGGGATGTTGAGCTCTTGGAGTGTATTTTCCCCTATCTCAGATACTTTTTATATTAATCTCTGCTCCCAAAGTAGGAAGCCCTGTGCTCACTCAGATGAGCAAGTCTCCAGACAACATAGATGTTTGACAATACCCACCCACTGTGAGCTTTAGCAGGCCTAAGATGGCTAAGAGGAGAGGATTAGTGAGCTGATTTTGTAAATCTCCCTCCCCCTACTCTCCAGTCTCCTCACAATTTTACTCCCTTTTCATTTTCTTTCTCAACAATTTTATGCACTTGGGATAAAAATCTTAAAAGTTTCTTTTTTTTTTTTTTCCTAAATTATGTAGCAAAACTATTTCTGCCACAGCGTAGGGAAATTGAGGCACAAATGAAACACAGGAGAGTTCTTGACAACCATTTACACACAAGCTCACACAATTTGTGCGAAATGATTTGAGATTAGTGATAGAACCTCTTATATCTTCAGGCTGTATGCTGCATGTCTTCCCAGAATTAGACAATTGGTTCCCTGATGGCTCAGTAGGTAAAGAATCCACCTGCAATACAGACCTCCTGCAATACTGGAGAGCCAGATTTGATCCCTGGGTTGGGAAGATACCTTGAAAAAGGAAATAGCAACCCACTCCAGTATCCTTGCTATGAAATCCCATAGAGAACAGAGCCTGGCAAGCGACAGTCCATGGGGTCACAAGACATGAGGTCGGACATGACTTGGCCACTAAACCACCACCCCATGTTGCATATCTTCTCAGAATAAGACATTTTAACATAATCTTAAAATCAAGGTAATGTGGCTGTTCTAACCGTGCCTCTTCCCAAATGCATACACACGGTCCACATGAATATCTTTTGTCAGAGAGTTGCAGGGTCTCAGGAGTCACGTGGTCCTGGAGACCTCTTTTTCTAGCTAAAAAGCTTCATTTCCTGATGGATAAGCCCCAAGGATTGCAGAAACAGATTCTGGAGGAGAAATCTCACCATCCTGGCAGGCAGCATAGAGTGGCACCTTAATTGCTTTCATCGGTATCATTAAACAGCCCATTTTGGTGACTCGGTTATGTAATAAGAATTTATGCAGAAGGGACTAGGTTGGGTATTCAGGAGGTGTCTGCAGGCTGAGAGGTGGAGAGACAATACAGTGATACATTTACCAAATTCTTCCTGAACCTGAAAGAACTTAGAGAAGGTGCACTGAAAGGACGGCTACCACCCCAAGTCCAGTGGAAAGTAAAATCTTTTCCTTCTCTGTTTTTACAGCTAGCCTATGCTGGGCATCCTCCTCTGGGGCCTGGAACACCTTGCTAAAGGCCCATCTCAGCTAGCTATCTTCAGACATGCATAGGAAGACATGGAAATCACCAATCCTGGTTCAAATGAGGTTGTTAGTGTAATCATACCTGTTACCTACCTACTTTATCAGAAAGCTGGATCATCAATACTTGGTGATACTGCACGGAATGAAATGGAAGTGAAAGTTAGCGTGATTTGGTCTGACAGGGACACGGGGATGGGATTCCTGGGCTACTTCATGATGCTTTTTTCTGAAGTAAGCTTTACTTCTATCCATGTCCCATGCTCTGTATCCCTCTCTGTTAGCTCTCCAGGAGCCTGCTGGTCTTCATTTAGTAAGTAGGTCTTATGATGCTTAATCTGAAGGCCTCAAATTCCATACAGCATGTTTGAAAGGAAGGCATGCACATTATCTCAAATTCTTTTTCTTTGCGTTTTAAAATGTCATCTTCAAGATCAAAAGTGAAAGCTTTGCTCTTACACTGAGCCCAGCCCAGCTGTCCTGTGGGGTCCAGGGAACTCTGCTAGGTTGTGCACAATTTGCCACTTCCCAGTCCCTACCCTATTTTGCCCTTCAAGTATGGACACGATGCTGTTGACTCACTACAATTAGGAAAGATGATTTGAGGTTTTCAGCATAACTTAATGAGTGTTGAGTGAGCATCTATTATGTCCCAGGCTCTGCTTCTAAATTTAGCAAGTTTTCAGTTCAGGAAAGAGTATTTGGGCCAAGAAGATGAAGAAAGTACATTTTCAAGAATAATATTTTTTGAGGCATGTTTAAATAAGTGATGTGTACATAATTGGAAAATAGCATGCAAACAACATGTAAGAAGGCATGTGAGTCATATGGAAGCGTTGGCAGATCCTACAGGATGGAGCTGTTAATTCCCCCTGGGGTATCAGAGAGGACTTGTCTGGTATGTAAAAACTCAGAGAGTTTGAACTGAGCTTTACATATTAATTCAAACATGAATTCCACTGCCATTTACTGAATGGCTGTTGAGTGACAGATAGTGCAGAATTAAGCAATGTTCTTGTCACCAGGGGACTCATGACCTATCTGGTGAGTCAGATAAACAATTATCATAAAATAAAGAAAAATGGCTTTGGACTGGTAATGATAGTAACAGCACCCCCAGCTCTTTCAAAAGCATTACTATGTGCTAGGTACCATTCACTGACTACTTTTCAACTCATTGTTTAATTATAATTTAAAATTATACCATACACTGGTGTCTATAATAGGTTTACACAGAGGGAAACTTGTTCAGAATTGCCTTTCTAGTCACTGGGATAACCAAAATCTGAACTCTGGAATCCATATATGTTAGACTCCGAAGTTCATAGACCCTTAGCTATTAAAGAAGAGTTGGGTGGAGGGAACAATGTAAAGCAAGAGAACAAAATTGGGGAAGACACAGGAGAAGGAAATTACACTACAGGGTCAAGATGGGGCACTTCCTTTGGAACTTACTCTACCTTGAAGTATTGTAAGGCTGGGTAGGTAGGATTGGGGTTTTGTTCAGTTGCTAATTCATGTCAGATTCTTTGTGACCCCATGGACTGCAGCATGCCAGGCTTCCCTGTCCTTCACTACCTCAAACTCATGTTCATTGAGTCGAAGATGCTGTCTAACAATCTCATCCTCCTTGGCACCCTCTCCTTTTGCCTTCAGTCTTCCTCAGCAGCAGGGTCATTTCCAGTGAGTTGACTCTTTGCATCAGGTGGCCAAAGTACTGGAGCTTCAGCTTCAGCAACAGGTTTCCAATAAATATTCAGGGTTGATTTTCATTAGGATTGACTGGTTTCACCTCCTTGCAGACCAAGGGACTCTCAAGAATCTTCTCCAGCACTACAGTTCAAAAGCATCAATTCTTCAGTGCTCAGACTTCCTTATGGCTCAAATCTCACATCCCTACATGACTACTGGAAAAAAATAATAGCTTTGACTATACGAAAATTTGTCGACAAAGTAATGTCTCTGCTTTCTAATATGCTGTCTAGGATTCATACCTTTCCTTCCAAGGAGCAAGTGTCTTTTAATTTCATGGCTACAGTCACCATCTGCAGTGATTTTAGAGCCCAAGAAAATAAAATCTGTCACTGTTTCCATTTTTTTCCACTTCTATTTGCCATGAAGTGATGGGACTGGATGCCATGATCTTAGTTTTTTGAATGATGAGTTTCTAGCCAGCTTTTTCACTCTCCTGTTTCACCTTCATCAAGAGGCTCTTTAGTTTCTCTTCACTTTCTGACATTAGTGTGGTATTTTCTGCATATCTAAGGCTGTTGAAATTTCTTCCAGAAATCTTTATTCCATCTTGTGGTTCATCCAGCCTGGCATTTTGTATGATGTACTCTGTACAGAAATTAAATAAGCAGGGTGATAATATACAACCTTGGCATACTCCTTTCCCAATTTTGAACCAGTCTGTTGTTACATATCTGGTTCTAACAGTTGCTTCTTGTCCTGCATACAGGTTTTGCAGGAGGCAGGTAAGGTGGTCGGGTATTCCCATCTCTTTAAGAATTTTCTGTAATTTGTTGTGATCCACACAGTCAAAGGCTTTAGAGAAGTCAGTGAAGCAGAAGCAGGTGATTTTCTGGAATTCTCTTGCTTTCTCTATGATCCAGCAAATGTTGGCCACTTGATCTCTGATTCCTCTGCCTTTTCTAAACTCAGTTTGTATATCTGGAAGTTCTCAGTTCATGTATTGTTGAAACCTATCTTGAAGGACTTTTAGCATAATCTTGATAGCATGTGAAATAAGCACAATTATAGGATAGTTTGAATATGCTTTGGCATTGACTTTCATTGAAAACTGACCCTTTTTCCAGTCCTGTGGCCCTTGCCAAGTTTTCCAAATTTGCTGACATATTGAGTGCAACACTTTAACAATATCATCTTTTATGATTTTAAATAGCTCAACTGGAATTCCATCACCTCCACTAGTTTTGTTCATAGTAGTGCTTCCTAAGGTCCACTTGACTTTACACTGTAGGATAGCTGGCTCTAGCTGAGTATCATACCATGGTGGTTATTGGGGTCATTAAAACCTTTTTTATAGTTCTCCTTATTCTTGCCACCTCTTCTAAATCTCTTCTGGTTCTGTTAGGTCCTTACCATTTCTGTCCTTTATTGTGCCCATCCTTGCATGAAATATTCCCTTGATATCTCCAAATTTTCTTGAAGAGATCACTAGTCTTTCCAATTCTTTGTTTTCTTATATTTCTTTGAATTGTTCACTTGCGAAGGCCTTCTTATCTCTCCTTGCTATTCTCTGGAATAGCAGTTGGGTATATTTTCCCCTTTCTCCCTTGCCTTTCACTTCACTTCTTTCCTAAGCTATTTGTAAAGCCTCTTTAGAAAACCACTTTGTCTTCATAGGGTAGGGTTTGATATTGAGATGCTTAGATAACTAAGAAGTCTAGTTTTTATTCTATAAACTGTGGGTACCTGAAGCAGTGGTTTTAGATAGAATGTAATATAACAGAGGACCTCCCTGGTGGCTCAGATGGTAAAGGATTCACTTGCAGTGTGGGAGACCTGGGTTCAATCCCTGGGTTGGGAAAATCCCCTGGAGAAGAGAAAGGCTACTTGTTCCAGTATGCTACCCTAGAGAATTCCAAGGACAGAGGAGTCTGTCAAGCTACAGTCCATGGGGTCGCAAAGAGTCAAACATGGCTGAGCGAATTTCACTGACTGAATATAAAAGAACTCAACTTCATGGACTTAGAAAAGGCAGCGGAACCACAAATCAAATTGCCAACATTCACAGGATCATGGAGAAATCAAGAGAATTCCAGAAAATCACCTACTTCTGCCTCATTGACTACACTAAAGCCTTTGACTGTGTGGATCACAGCAAACTGTGGAAAATACTTAAAGAGATGGGAATACCAGACCTCCTTACCTGCCTCCTGCAGAACCTGTATGCAAGTCAAGAAGCAACAGTTAGAACTGTACATGGAACAACAGATTGGTTCCAAATTGGGAAAGGAGTACGTCAAGACTGTATATTTTCATCCTGCTTATTTAACTTATATGCAGAGTACATCATGGGAAATGCTGGGCTGGATGAATAACAGGCTGCAATCAAAATTGCTGGGAGAAACATCAATAACCTCAGATGCACAGATAACACCACCCTTAGAGAAACTAAAAGAGCCTCTTGATGAAAGTGAAAGGAGAGTGAAAAAGCTGGCTTGAAACTCAACATTTAAAAAACAAAGATCATGACATCTGGTCCCATCACTTCGTGGCAAATAGTTGGGGAAATAATGGAAACAGTGACAGACTATTTTCTTGGGCTCCAAAATCACTGAGGATGGTGACTGCAGCCATGAAATTAAAAGACTCTTGCTCCTTGGAAGAAAAGCTGTGACCAACTTAGCATATTAAAAAGCAGAGACATTATGTGCCAACAAAGGTCCATATAGTCAAAGCTGTGACTTTTCCAGTAGTCATGTATAGATATGAGAGTTGGACCATTAAGAAGGCTGAGTGCCCAAGAATTGATGCTTTTGAACTATGTTGTTGGAGAAGACTCTTGAGAGACCCTTGGACTACAAGGAGATCAAACCAGTTAATCCTAAAGGAAATCAATCCTGAGTATTCTTTGAAGGGACTGATGCTGAGGCTGAAGCTCCAATACTTTGTCCCCCCGATATGAAGAGCCGGCTCATTGGAAAAGACACTGATGCTGGGAAAGATTGAAGGCAGGAGGAGAAGGGGACGACAGAGGGAGAGCTGCTTAAATGGCATCACAGACTCGATGGACATGAGTTTGAGCAAGCTCTGGGAGATTGTGAGGGACAGGGAAGCCTCATGTGCTGCAGTCCATGGGGTTTCAAAGAGTCAGACATGACTGAGCAACTGAACAACAACTTCATGGAAGTATTGTTACCAGACCAAACCTGGGTTCCCTCACCCAACACACAGCAAAGCCAATCTACTGACAGTAGATTGTGGTAAAAACCAATACAATATTGTAAAGTAATTAGCCTCCAATTTAAATAAATTTATATAAAAAAACAAGTAAATAACCCACCCACCCACCCACCCCCCAAAAAAAAGAAAATCAGGGTTTATTACAGGGTACCAAGCAAGGACAATGTTCAGCCTATGCTCAAAAGATCTATACTCCCCAGTGGCTTTCAAGAAACATTTTTAAAAGGCCATATCAGAGGTGTGGGTTGCAAGGTGTTTGATCAGTTCATGGACATTATTTTGACTTGCTGGTGGTGAGGTAACAGAGAGATCTTTCAAGAGTCTCAAACATCAACCTTCTGGTTCCAACTAGTCTTGGGTCTATGTGCTTGTGATTAATAGTTTCATTTGGTTAAGATTCTGGCTTTTTTAAAAATAAACAGCTTAGGAATTCGCATCAGACATTCTTATCTGTGTCCTACAGGGAGGAACTAAAGGTCTCACTCTGCTATATGACTGATCTATTGTTTAAATTGTTACTGTTCTCCTGACTCAGCTGCTGTAATTTGTTAGTATGTTGTTCTATTCTTGCAATCATTAAGCCCTGAGCCAGACTTTCCGAGACTCAGAGGAAGTCTAAATACAAAGTAAAGCATTTTACTTTAAGAGACAGAAGTTATAGATGTGAGAGAAGGGAGTGTGGGGCTCCTAGAACATCCTAAAGGGTCACACTAAGATTCAGTATCTTTGGATAGAAAACAAAAGTGAAGATGGGTGTCTTGGATCACCTGAACTACATTTTTTGAAGTATGTAGAGAAGGTTAGGGCTTGGGGCTGTGATTTTTAAATTATTTTATTTTTTGAATAGATATAAATGTCTCACCTAGAATTTATCTTTACTTTTAGTTGATATGAACCCAGATGTGCAAAGGGCAAGGCAACTTCTTTATTTTTATAGAATGCTACTCAATCCCTATATAACAGAAACTGTAGCCTTAATCAATGTGCATACAGACATTTTAGGTTTAAATTCATTGAAATTGAAATTGACACCTTTTTTTTCCATTAGGTGGATTTAAATTCAGAGGAGCTTTTAAAACACAAAGGAACTTCTCATCAGCTATTTTACACATATGGGCTTCCCTGGTAGCTCAGCTGGTAAAGAAAACACCTGCAATGCAGGAGACTCTGGTTCAATTCCTGGGTCAGGAAGATCCCCTGGAGGAGAGATAGGCTACCCACTCCAGAATTCTTGGGCTTCCCTGGTGGCTCCGTCAGTAAAGAATCCGCCTGCAATGAGGGAGATCTGGGTTCAAGTCGTTGGTTGAGGAGATCCTCTAGGGAAGGGCATGGCACCCCCCTCCAGTGTTCTTGCCTGGAAAATCCCCATGGACAGAGGAGCCTGGTGGGCTGCAGTCCACGGGGTTGCAAAGAATCGGACACGACTGAGCGACTAAGCGCAGCACAGCACAGTGTGTACATGTCGATACTCCTTTCTCAGTTGCCTCACTCTTCTCCCACTGTGTCCACAGGGCCCTTCTCTATATCTGAGTCTCCAGAAATCAATACAGCATTGTAAAGCAATTTTCCTCCAATTAAAAATAAAATTTAGAAAACACAAAGGAAAGGAGATAGAAGTGGGGAGGAAAGTATTTGAACACTAGTCGTTTGTATCTGTCCCGTATTCTCCAGCCATTGATGATAAACTGCACCCTTCTCAGTCCATCACCTTCCTACAGCCCTCCTTTAGCCCTTTGCTCCCCAGAGAGTTTCAAGTGTTTTCCTTCATCATTCTGAGGCCATACAAGACTTGGGGGCCTAGCTTAGATGTTCCTAGGCCTTGCTGACTTTCCCAGGGCCCAAGCAGGAAGCAAAGACAAATCCCTTTTCTCATTGACCCTTCCCAAAACTTGGACTCAATCCAAAGGGATGAGAAACACAGTGCAGAGCCCTCTGGACCCGCTTCCAGCTCTCTCTCTCCTCGTCCCACCTGACTTACCTCCTGAACGTAGAAGCTCTTTATCCAGACTCTTGCAGTGGTAGAAATGTTTTGGAGGAAAACTGGTTCTGAGTAATGGCATATTATTCCAGATCTCTCTCATCCTAGTATAACCTGGACCAAGGCTTTTGAGCTTAAAGGCAATGAATTTGATGAATGATGTCCACCTGCCTGAAAAAAACACATGTTCAAAAGAAAGCATACATGAAAACATGGGGATTACATTTTACAAAATTGTCTCCACACTATTAGAACCTTGGGATGAGCTTTAGTACCTTGGAGAAACCAATTTGAATTGACTTTTTAACCAAAGAGAAATTTGATCTATGTAGTCTGGCATTTTTCAAGATGGCAAATTCACAAATCCACTTTCTTGTTTCCTTTTATTCCCCAACAAGGATCTCATCTATGATCAAAGCCTTAAAAAAAAAAATCAGTAACCGGCATATCCTTGAAGGTATAATTAGCTACCATAGTAACTATAAATTATAATCTTTCTTTGACTTTCCAGACAACCTAAATAAGATGCCATCACATTCCCCCTACAATTAATACTTCCTGAAGAAATATCTCAGTGTCATGAATTGCGTCATTTCCACAAGCAGTCACACAGCAGTTGCAGTAGTAGCAAATTCAATGAATTCAGCAAAATACATGGACATACGGCTTGGGTTAGCAAGATGAACTGACTAGGCGCTTATGAACCTGATAGTTAAATACTAGTTGAAGAAATTTTATCAATACTTTGACTGACAAAAATGTAGACAACAAAAAGGAATATTTTTATTACCTTAGCTCAGTTAACTGATACAGTGAATTATGAACCCAAAGGTTCATCCCGTATCACTTTTAGAACATTTACTGGCAACTTGCAGAGGAATATTGTAAAGATGTTCTTCTTATCCAATCATAATAATAATTTAGAAGTAGATTCTGTACTCTCATTTTATACATGTAGAAACCCAGCTTCTAAAAGATGAAAAGAATTGCCCAGGGTCAACCATGCTAGTAAAAGACCCATAGTTCAACTCTGGTCTGTATCTGACGAAAGTGGGGCAAATGTTTCCTCATTTTCTTTTCCTGAACCTAACTCTGTACACTGAATGGTACCATGACATAGACTCACTGAAGAACGCTTAGTCCTGAAGACTGATAGTTCTCTCTAAGAATTCTGGGTCACCTGCAGGAGCAGGTTTACTTAGCTATCAAGGAAAATAAGTGCCTTAGCTGTCCCCTTGTTTCCATTTGTTTTCCCTACCCTCTGTCTGCCTGATCTTCTTTTATTTCAAGAAGAAATGGAAAGAAATGAAGGGAAAAAAACCTGAACACATACTGTGTTCCAAATGCTTGCAACAATTTTACAAGCTGTATATTATTATTCTCTACTTTGTAGCATGAAAAGCTAGAGCCTCGGGGCTTCCTTGGTGCCTCAGATGGTAAAGAGTCCACCTGCAATGCATAGACCTGGGTTTGATCCCTGGGTAGGAAGATCCCTTGGAAAAGGAAATGGCAAGTCACTCCAGTATTTTTGCCTGGAGAATTACATGGACAGAGGGGCTGAGCAGCCTTCAGCCCATGGGGTCACAAAGAGTCACACACGACTTAGTGACTAAACACACACACACTCAGAGTGGTTAAAAATGTAATCAGAACTAAAAATTTTAAAACATATGCTTAATAAGGTCTAAAACAAAGCAAAAACTATGTGCAAGTCCATATATTTAAAATGTAGAGCAGAGACTCAAACCCAGATTTATCTTGTTTCAAAAAAACTTTTTCTCCTTGCAGAGGTTTATTTATTTATTTAACAAGTATTTATTGAGGGCCTCTATGTAGCAGAGCTGGATATAAATTAGTAAATAAAATAGATATAGTCTTGCCCTCACAGAGCTTACCATCTAGTAGAGAAGACAGATAATAAATAGCAAATTAATATAGTATAATATATACTACTATTAAAAAGAATAACCAGGAAGTCTCCCTGGAAATTAAATATATGAAATATAATATATAATCTTTTATATTTATGCTAATTCAAAGAAGATACTAGGAGAAGTTGTTCTCTCTAGGAAAAGAGGCAGTTAACTGAGGACTGGAGTATGGAAGAACAGGCCAGGGACGGAGTGTGAGGATGCAATCCTGGGCAGAGAAGAGTCTGTGTGAATGGCCCAGGACAGTAAAGATTTTGATGGGCTTAAGGGACAGAAAGAACTTTTGTTCAATTGGAGAGAAGATTCTTTGGAGAAGAAGGTCATGGAATAAGTTGCAGATATAGGCAGCAACCGGTTGCACAGGGAATCCAGGTTATGTTATTGAATTTGGATTTTATTCTAGATTTAGTGAACAGTCAGGGAAGTGATAGGTTCTGATTTTTTCTGAAATAGGTTACTCTGGCTGCACCATGGAGAGAGTTCTGAAGGAAAAGTAAGTGATTATGCCTTATGCAGAAAAGCCATGATGGTGGCTTGTCCTAGCAAGGGAAAATGAGTATGTGTGACATAAGTAATGGGGATGTGTATATACAGACACCATGCAGGTTGACAGTAAATACACTAAATACAATAGTAAAACTAGAGTAAGAAGCCATGGATGAAGAACAGTCAGGACTTGCATGGTCTGGCCTAGAGTCAAGAGAGGAACAGGCCAATTTGCAGGTTTCTGAATGAGCAGCAGGCCCTGCCATGTGGTGGGGCCAGGACTGAGACAACACGGACGAGGGAGGCAAACATATTTGCGGGGGGAATCTAGAATTTGCTCTTGGACATGAGATTTGAGATAGCAAGGAGACTGTTGGTTATATGAACTTGGAGCTCAAGAGGTTTGAAAAAGAGATATAAATTCCTGATTCATCAGTTTGCTGTTGCTGTTCAGTTCCTAAGTCATGTCCAAGTCTTTGCCAGGCTTGATTCTTCAGCTTGTTGATGTCATTTAAAATAATAGGAATGGATAAGTTTACCAAAAAAGAATTTAAAAGGATAGATAGCCTACAACGTAGCTATGAAATATGCTTATGTTTAAAATTAGATTAGAAGAGAAAGATCCTTCAAAGAAGACAGAGAAGGATCATCCAATGAGGAAGGAGCCAAACCTTCTTTAGCACAAGAAAGTTAACCACTGCTGAGGCATCTAGAACTCTCTGCAACAATGGAAATTGTCTACATCTACAATGTCCAGTGTGGATCTGATTTTCATACTGAAATATTGTTTCCTATTGCATGATGTAGGTCTAAAGGGAAAGCAACTGAAAATTGGTCACTGATTTTGGCAACAGGACATTATTGTTACTGCTGGCCAGGGATGCTACTGTTGCCACTGACCCTGGAGGTGGTAAAATAGAGGTGAAAGCCAGTCTGGATAGAGAAGACAGAGGATGCAAAGAAACGGAAAGAGAAGTTTGTGTGACACTTTTGGGATATTGACCCTGAAAGGTGGAAGAGGAATGTGAGCATTCAGGAGAAGAGTGTTTTATCTGGGGGGATGGAAGATGCCATTCATTTATTTATTCATCAGATATCCATTTAAGAATCGTGAGGGTTTAGCACTGTTCACCACCCGGAAGATGTGGTGTGATCTAGGCAAGCAAGAGCTCTACTTTCCTGGGATTTATAATCTACTGGGAGAGGGGAGACAATCAACAACAATCAATAAATTTACTAACCAAAGGACAGTGTTATAGAGTGGCAAGTGCTCTGCCGCAACAGAATGAAAGAACAGGGACAGGAGCGACTGCAAAGGGAATGAGGGTTATTTAAAGCAGAGAGTCAGTCACGCCCTTTCCAAGGCGGTGAAATGAGCTGGGGCCTGAGTTATGAGAAGAGGCTCCCCTAGGTAATAAACCATGTCTTCATGCTGCTGGGGATGACCCAGCCGAGAGGTGAAAACTGCTAGTGGGAAAGAGGCATGAGAGCAGACACGGAGCTGAGGAAGTGAGGAGACATATAAAGGATTAGCCCCTAGGTGAGCAAAAGGTCCTTCTTCAGAAATGAGCTCAGTGTCTTGAGTGATGTGGAGAGGCTGAAGAGTTATTGTTAGTGAGGAACTTGAGAAGGCAGGCTGAGAACACAGGTGATGGTGATCAACCATAGACTGTTTATAGCCCTGATTGGAGAAGGGGCACTCTTGGAAGTGACAAGCCCAGAGCATGATATTGAAGAGGGGAGTTGAGGAAAAGGGTTTGGATGCAGGATTTGCATGAGAGAGTAAAAGTTGGAATGGGGAGCAGGGAGGATATGGACCTTGCTTTTCTATCCTAACATATATGTAAGAGTTGAAAAACAAACAAAGTAAAAGCAGTGTCTGCTTGCAAGGACTTTGGGCTGACTCTGCTGCTTCTTTAACTAACAGCCATTTCTCCACCCTTCCCTTTTGCTTAAAAATCCCAGTCATGTATCCAGTACTAGGGGATTAAGAGGTTCATAAAGATGACAAAGTCATAACTGTTTCTCTTGCCAACACATTTTCATGACCTCCTTTTGTAGCTAAAGGAAAGTTGTAACATAGTTATGGTCAAAGGACATTCATTCAAAAAAACATATTTTTGAACACCCTATCAGCCTGGTCCTAGGTGCTGGGGATACAGCTGTGAACAAAAATCACAAAACTCATGCTCTTACAGAGTTTACATTCTGATGAGAGGAGGCAGGCAAATATACAAGAAAAGATATGGAGGAGGATACTATATCTGTGAGTGGTTGTATTAGAAAGCTGGTCAGATTTTTTTTTTTTAATTTTTACTTTATTTTAATTTACAATACCGTATTGGTTTTGCCATACATTGACATGAATCCACCACGGGTGTATACGAGCTCCCAATCCTGAATCCCCCTCCCACATCCCACCCCATATCCTCTCTCTGGATCATCCCCGTGCACCAGCCCCAAGCATCCTGTATCCTGTATCAAACATAGGCTGGTGCTTCGTTCTTACATGATAGTATACATGTTTCAATGCCATTCTCCCAAATCATCCCACCCTCTCCCTCTCCCACAGAGTCCAAAAGTCCATTCTATACATCTGTGTCTCTTTTGCTGTCTCACATACAGGGTCATCATTGCCATCTTTCTAAATTCCATATATATGTGTCAGTATACTGTATTGGTGTTTTTCTTTCTGGCTTACTTCACTCTGTATAATAGGTTCCAGTTTCATCCATCTCATTAGAACTGATTCAAATGAATTCTTTTTAATGGCTGAGTAATACTCCATTGTGTATATGTACCACAGAGAAAGCTGGTCAGATATTAAGTGGAAATCTGCTGGGACACTTCTGGAGAAGTTGTCTTATCAAAAGTTTATTGTAAGAGGTGTGTTCATTGTCATCTCCCCTTTCTCCTTACTTTTGCTCAGATGCAGATATGATACCTGGGGCTATAGTAGCCACTGTGTGACTATGGCACAATAAACATGAGGACAAAAATGTCAGTCCCATAAGGTTTACAGAGGGAAAGGATAGAAACAGTATGAGCATCATTAAGATGTTGCCCCAAACTACACAAAAACTGAAATATAGACCAATGGAACAAGATAGAAAGCCCAGAAATAAACCCATGCACCTGCGGGTATCTTATTTTTGACAAAGGAGGCAAAAATAAACAATGGGGCAAAGACAGCCTCTTCAATAAATGGTGCTGGGAAAACTGGACAGCTACATGTACAAGAATGAAATTAGAACACTTCCTAACACCATACACAAAGATAAACTCAAAATGGATTAAAGACCTAAATGTAAGACCAGAAACAATACAACTCTTAAAGGAAAACATAGGCAGAACACTCAATGACATAAATCAAAACAAGGTCCTCTATGACCTACCTTCTAAAATAATGGAAATAAAAACAAAAGTAAACAAGTAAGATGTGATCCAGAGAAGGCAGGACAACCTACTCCAGTACTCTTGCCTGGAAAATCCCATGGATGGAGGAGCCTGGTAGGCTGCAGTCCATGGGGTTGCTAAGAGTCAGACACGACTTAATGACTTTACTTTTACTTTTACTTTTCATGCACTGGAGAAGGAAATGGCAACAGACTCCAGTGTTCTTGCCTGGAGAATCCCAAGGACAGGGGAGCCTGGTGGTCTGCCATCTATGGGGTTGCACAGAGTCAAACGTGACTGAAGCGACTTAGCAGCAGCAGCAGGATCTGATTAAAATTAAAAGCTTTTGCACAGCAAAGGAAACTATAGTGGGAGATAATAATAGCAAATGAAACAACTGAAAAAGGATTAATTTTCAAAATATACAAGCAACTCATACAACTCAATACCAGAAAAACAAATAATCAATCAAAAAGTGGGGGAAAGACCTAAACAGACATTTCTCCAAAGAAGACATACAGATGGATAACAAACACATGAAAAGATGCTCAACATCACTCATTATTAGAGAAAGCAAATCAAAACTATGATGAGATACCACTTCATACCAGTCAGAATGGCCATCATCAAAAAGTCTACAAACAATAAGTGCTGGAGAAGGTGTGGAGAAAAGGGAACGCTCTTGCACTGTTGGTGGGAATGTAAATTGATACAGCCACTGTAGAAGGTTGTATGGAGACTCCTTAAAAAACTAGGAATAAAACCACCATATGACCCACCAATCCTACTCCTAGGCATATACCCTGAGGAAACCAAAGTTGAAAAAAACTCATGTATCCCATTGTTCATTGCAGCACTATTTACAATAGCTAGAACCTGGAAGCAACATAAATGTCCATTGACAGATGAACGGATAAAGAAGTTGTGGTAAATATACACAATGGAATATTACTCAGCCATAAAAAGGAACACATTTAAGTCAGTTCTAATGAGGTGGATGAACCTAGAACCTATAATACAGTGTGAAGTCAGAAAGAGAAAGATAAATATCATATTCTAACACTATATACAGAATCCAGAAAAATGTTACTGAAGAATTTATTTGCAGGGCAGCAATGGTGAAACAGATACAGAGAATAGACTTATGGACATGGGGAGAGGGGAGAAGGGAGTGAGATACATGGAAAGAGTAACATGGAAACTTGCATTACCATATGTAAAATAGATAGCTAATGGGAATTTGCTGTATGTCTCAGGAAACTCAAACAGGGCTCTGGATCAACCTGCTGCTGCTGCTGCTGCTAAGTCGCTTCAGTTGTGTCCGACTCTGTGCAACCCCACAGACAGCAGCCCATGGGGCTCCCCCATCCTTGGGATTCTCCAGGCAAGAACACTGGAGTGGGTTGCCATTTCCTTCTCCAATGCATGAAGGTGAAAAGTGAAAGTGAAGTCGCTCCTAGAGGAGTGGAATGGAGAGGGAGATGGGAGGGAGGTTCAAAAGGGAGGGGATAAATGTACATCTATGGCTGATTCATTTTGTGGTTGGACAGAAAACAAGAAAACTCTGTAAAGCAATCCTTCAATTAAAAAATGAATAAATTTAAAAAAAAAAAAAAAAGATGTTGCCCCAAACTAAAAAACAGCTTTCTTTAGACTTCTTGTTATGTGATATAATTAAATATTTTTGAGTCATTTTTCTATGTGCAGCTGGAAGTATCTTAACTATTATAGAGATATATCAGAAGCAATGTCATCTGGAGAAAACCAATATCAGTTAAGACAAAGGGCTGAGTAAATGCTTAAAGGATAAGTTGAGGATTCTGGAAATTACTGATCATAGAGCAGGAGCTTAAGAAAGCCCAGGTTAGGATTTGAGAAGGATGAAGGTGAGCTCTGATTTAATGTCTTGGTTATATATTGCTGTATAACAAAGTACTCCAAAACATGATGACCTAAACATTAAACATTTATTATCTCCTAAGGTCTGTGTTCCAGGAATTCAGGAGTGGGTTACCTGGATGGTGCCAGCTCAGGGTTTCTCATGTGGCTGCAGTTAAGATGTTGGCTGGTGCTGCAGGCATCTGAAGGCTTGGCCAGGGCTTCTAAGATTCTTGGAAGGATCATTGGATCTAGGCAGAAGACCTCAATCCTTACCATGTTTGCCTGTCCATAGAGTTATTTGGAGGAGCCTGGTGGGCTGCACTCCATGGGATCGCTAAGAGTCAGACACTACTGAACAACTTCACTTTCACTTTTCACTTTTATGCATTGGATAAGGAAGTGGCAACCCACTCCAGTGTTCTTGCCTGGAGAATCCCAGGGACGGGGGAGCCTGGTGGGCTGACGTCTATGGGGTCGCACAGGGTCGGATGCGACTGAAGCGACTAAGCAGCAGCAGCAGCAGAGTTCTTTGACTGTCCTCACATGGCAGGTTGCTTCTTTCCAAAGCAAGCAATTTAAGAAAGCAAGATGAAAGCCTTGAAGTCACATGCCATCATTTTTGCAATGTCTTTTTGGTCAAACAACATGGCTCTATTTAGTGTTCAAGGTGACTACACAAAGGCATGAATCACTAGGAGATTTTCTTAGGAACTGTGAGATTCAAATCATGAAATTTACATAGTAGATGAAGATGAAATTTTGAATGATCATGAATAATAGAGGAGACTCAGATTTCTGATGATGAGTGAGGCAAATCAGGATGTTAAGGCATGATGAAACTGGTCCTAATCATCTCTTTGAGGAAACTGGCAATTAGTCCCAGTGCTATTATATTGAACATGTCATTGGATGAAGTCTTTCTGGCAAGTGTTTTTTCAGGAGGTTCATGCTAAAGAGATCAGTTATTAATGACTGCTTCTCAAGGATTCCCTGGTGGCTAAGACAGTAAGGAATCTGCCTGCAATAGGTTTGATTCCTGGGTTGGGAGGATCCCCTGGAGAGGGGAATGGCTGTCCACTCTAGTATTCTGGTCTGGAGAATTCCATAGATAGAAGAGCCTGGTAACTTATAGTCCATGGGGTTGCAAAGAATCAGACATGATTGAGAAACTAACACTTTCACTTACTCAATACATCACTGGGTAGTGTGGCTAAGTGAGGTGATTGAAGGTACAAAGATAGAGGACCAGCAGACTGAAGCTCCAGTTCCAGTCCAATTCTAGCTATGCCAGCCTCTTCCCCAGCTGGAAACTGGAGAGCCATTATTGTTCTTAGTTCTTCCAGCAAAGCCCCACCTCATTTCCCTTTAATTCCATTCTATAAACCCTTTTCCAAACTCTTTAACTTCTTTCTTGACACAACCAGTATCTTCTTCACCACAAAGCTACCACTAATCCATAATTTGAATCAGCCAATGTCAGAATGACTTAATTGTATCAGGATCCTTGATAGTGTTAGGATCCATTGAAACCCCTAATGAAAGACATTTTATTGTTGTTGTTGTTATTGTTAAGAAGGAAATGCAAAGAAACTCCTCTCTTTTTGGGAAATATGAAAGCTTCATGGATTGAGGAATTCGATAAATAAAGACAGGGGGGATTAAGGACAAGTCAACTTTTCAAAAGGATAAAGTATATAGTTTCCAAAACATTCATTTCTGGGTATAGGCTGAAGACAAATGTCTTTTGCTTGTAATTTGTTTTAGCAAAATTCCAGGATTTAATTATTAGTTTGGTGAATGACCACACCAGACCATTTAGTGTAACATGACAGGCTCTGAAGAGAGTAGTCAGTAATTTGAAACAGTAACCATGTGTTTTGTCTAAAAAATTAATACCTGTAGCATGATTGGAGTGGCATGATTCCACCAATCAAATGTAGGAAAAAAAAAAACACTTCATGGTATTAATAAAGGCAGCTACTGTTCTGGTTTATGGGAAACATAATAGATGCTTTTGTTAACTATTTTCTATATACCATTGCTACAGAGGCATTATCTCATTTCATCTTCTTGACTACTATTTGAGCTAGATAACAACCAAAAGAGTTAATATTTACAGAACACCTACTCTACTCCACAAATTTTTACATGTGTTGTCTCATTCAAGCCTCATAATATTATTTCTATGTTAAAGGTAAAAAGAAAAAGAGGATTGGAAAGTCTAACTAATATCAACAAAAAATAATAAAGGCAAGATTTAAACTGATGCTTGTGCAACTCTGTTGTTCATATGCTTAGCAGCTGTTCTTTAAAAAGAAAGTAAAACCTAACATTCTGAGTTTGAGGAAGCAGAAGATTATGGACTGGATATGGTGAAAATTTTAATTCCACATGTTTGAAAAAATTTAGTTCCATTATATCATGTGTAAGAATAAACAGAGCCTCCTCCTACTGGACTGATCAATAGAGGTACTCAAGAATTTATTTTACTGATTAGCAAAATGGACTTTTATTTGTATAGATAGTTTTGAAGAAGTTGAAAATAGCTTAGAAATAGAGCAGTAACTACAGACAAATTACAGAATTTTTATGACAGACTCTGCAATATGGACATTAAGGCATTAGACACCATTATGTTGCCTGCTCAATAACAATTCATCACACCTTTCTCCTTTGTTAATAGTTGAACTATCTACCCCTGCAGGTGAAGTGAGCTCAAGTCCCACCTAAGGCTGAAAATCATGATGAAACTAAGCCAGAAATAGCGATGCAACCCTCTTGTCTGCAGATGGCTTGGACATGGACATAGAGCACAATCCTTGCCAATCCTGAATAACAGGTTGCACAGGGACTTCTGGGAAGGGTTTTGTTCTTTGTTGACTTAGGAAGGCACATAGGAAGGATGTTATTCTCTCCTCCACTGGTCTGTGGAAGATGCCTAGAACTGCTTCAACTTTATGATAATGATGGGAGTTGGGCAAGCACCAAGGATGACAGAGAGAAAAATAGGGAAATAAATACTTGGGTCATGATGATTTCAAGCTATTAACTCACTGGCCCCTCTTGCCCTACCTCAGAACTTCTTGCTCTGTGAGATAAGACATCTTCTGTGTCAACTCAGGTAAATCAGGGGTTTTTTTGCAATCTACAGCTCAAAGCTTCTTAACCAATAGACTTATCACCCCTATGATGCTGAGAAGGAAAATGGAGCTCAAGAAAACTAAGTACTTTCATGAGTTCACATCCAGTAAATATGGAGCAGGATTCATATCTATGTCTGCAGGATCTCAGAGCCTATAGTTCACTGTAACACACCAGCTCTCATTCTTCCTTCTGTAGCTTCCATTTGTGTTGCAAAATCCCTTTATTACTGGGACAGTTGAGGGCTGAATGTCTGCATCCACACATGCAGAAGGGAACACAGTGATGAGTAAGGGGTCTTTTCCAGGCACTTTATGACACTTTACTGGCATACATACACAGAAAACTTCCAATTCTTTTCTTCAGAGCTAGAGATTAAAATGAAAGTGTTAGTCTTTCAGTCATGTCCAGCTCTTTGTAATCTCATGGACTGTGGCCTGTCAGGCTACTCTGTCCATGAAATTCTCCAGGCAGCATACTGGAGCTGGTAGCCATTCCCTTCTCCAGGGGATCTTTGTGACCCAGGGGTCAAACCTGCATCTCCTGCATTGGAGGAAGATTCTTTACCATCTGCCCTGGAGAAAGGCGTGGCAACCAACTCCAGTATCCTTGCCTGGAGCATTCCATGGACAGAGGATCCTGGTGGGCTAAAGTCCATGGGCTCCCAAAGAGTTAGATATAACTGAGGGACTAACACTTTCACCTTTTTCAGAAATTAAAATGCCTTGATGACCTGCCATTAAGATAAACTCAAGATTTTTTTAACAATGTCTTATAAAGAACTATCAATCTGGTCTCTGCTTTCCTATTTTGCTTCTTGCTTTGCTTCTCAGACAGTCTCATCATGGAGGACCCAATACAAGCCCTTCTTCACTTCCTCTGAGTATGTTCTCCTTCCAGCTTCAGAGCATCTACAAGTTCTGTTCCCTCAGCTGTGACTCTCATGCACGCTCCTCTTTCCTGGGATATTTCTTTCTTGTCCTCAGGTCATAGCTTGCTGTCACTTCCTCTCCTACTTTAAGTCTTCTAATTCTCTTATAAACTCTCTTTATCACATTGGTACCTACTATCTCCATATTCATGCTCTAACATCTGTCTTCCCCAGGAAATTGAAAGTTTAGATGGCAGTGACTATGTCCGTCCTGTTTACCACTATTTATTTGACTCCTGGCCTAGGAGATTGAATTTAAGAAGGCTCCATAAATGTTTGTTGAATGAATGAATGGATGATGAATGAGGAAAGTTCTTCACTGTTTGAATACTGTGTATTGACCGTGGCTTGCTTGAATGGGAGTCTAAGAAAAGCAGTTACATGTGCCTTTCTTCACACATTTCTTCTTAAATGTGGTCTATTCTTATAGCTTTTCTGCCATGACCTTGTTCCAAACTGTGATGATATTTTCCTTGCTGCTGCTGCCGCCAAATCGCTTCAGTCATGTCCGACTCTGTGCGACCCCATAGACGGCAGCCCACCAGGCTCCCCCGTCCCCAGGATTCTCCTGGCAATAACACTGGAGTGGGTCTCCATTTCCTTCTCCAATGCATGAAAATGAAAAGTGAAAGTGAAGCCGCTCAGTCGTGTCCGACTATTTTCCTTGCACTTATGCAATTCCCATCTTACTAAGCACCTCATTTTCAGTTATGCCATCTATGCTTACAGCCCCCACTGTACACACAAATCTATTCTCCACATGACAGCCAACGTGATATTCTTAAGCTATAACCACATCATATCACTTCCTCACTTTTCAGCTTTATTTTGCAAGTAGAATAAGATCCAGTGTCGTTTGAAGTGGAAGTTTTAGTCACTCAGACGTGTCTGACTCTTTACCATGCCATGGACTGTAGATCCTCTGTCCATGGAACTCTCCAGGCAAGAGTACTGGAATGGGTAGCCATTCCCTCCGCAAGGAGATCTTTCCAATTCAGGGCTCAAACCCAGGTCTCTTGCATTGCAGACAGTTTCTTTACCATCTGAGTTACCAGGCCCTAGATGACTGACTACATCTATCTCTCATATTGACTACACTAATGCTTTTGACTGTGCGGATCACAGCAAACTATGGAAAACTGTTTAAGAGATAAGAATACCAGATCACATTACCTGTCTCCTGAGAAGCCTGGAACAGGTCAAGCAACAGTTAGAACTGGACATGAAATGATGGACTGGTTCAAAATTGGGAAAGGACTACTGCAAGGCTTTATATTGTCACCCTGCTTATTTAACTTATATGCAGAATACATCATGTAAAATATGGGCTGGATGAAGCATAAGCTGGAATCAAGATTGCTGGGAGAAATAGCAATAACCTCAGATGTACAGATGACACCACTCTTATGGCAGAAAGTGAAGATGAACTAAAGGGCCTCATGATGAAAGTGAAAGAGAGAAGTGAAAAAACTGGCTTAAACTCAACATTCAGAAAACTAAGATCATGGCATCTGGTCCCATCAATTCATGGCAAATGGGAAGCAATGGAAATAGTGACAGACTTTATTTTATTGGGCTCCAAAAGCACAGTGGATGGTGACTGCTGCCATGAAATTAAAACACACTTGCTCCTTGGGAGAAAAACTATGACAAACATACACAGGGTATTAAAAAGCAGAGACATTAAAGCAGAGACATTGCTTTGCTGACAAAGATCTGACTCCTACTGTACTTGTCAGTACTACAAGCTATGGTTTTTCCATAAAACCATATGATTTTTGATTTTTCCAGTAGTCATGTATGGATGTAAGAGTTAGACTATAAAGAAGGCTGCGCGCCAGAGAGTTGATGCTTTCAAACTGTGGTGTTAGAGAAGACTCTCAAGAGTCCCTTGCATGGCAAGGAGATCAAACCAGTCAATGCTAAAGGAAATTAATCCTGAATATTCATGGGAATGACTGATACTGAAGCTGAAGCTCCAGTACTTTGGCCACCTGATGAGAAGAGCTGACTCATGAAGACCCTGATGTTGGGAAAGATTGAAGACAACAGGAGAGGGGATGACAGAGGACGAGATGGTTGGATGGCATCACCAACTCAACAGACATGAGTTTGAGCAAGCTCCTGGAGATGATGAAGGACATGGAAGCCTGGTGTGCTGCAGTCCATAGTGTCACAAAGAGTCAGACCCAACTGAGCATCTGAACAACAACAAATCTCTTATATGTTATCTCTCACTAGTTTCTCCCTGAGTCACCCATATTTTGACCATTCTGGCCTGTTTCTGCTCCTCAAACACACTCATAAGTCCCTTTGCTCCTGGTGTGTCCTCCACCTCAGATCTTTGCATGCTGCTTAATTATCAGTAGAGGCCATCTCCCAGAGTCCATAACTAAAGTATCCCTCACACCTTACAATCTCTGTCCCATTACTCTATTTTATTTTCTTTGTATCTCCCATCACTCTCTGAGTTTATGTATATATAGTATGTCTCTAGTCAAGGCTATGGTTTTTCCATTGGTCATGTATGGATGTGAGAATTGGACTGTGAAGAAAGCTGAGCACCGAAGAATTGATGCTTTTGAATTGTGGTGTTGGAGAAGACTCTTGAGCGTCCCTTGGACTGCAAGGAGATCCAACCAGTCCATTCTAAATGAGATCAGCCCTGGGATTTCTTTGGAAGGAATGATGCTAAAGCTGAAACTCCAGTACTTTGGCCACCTCATGCGAAGAGTTGACTCATTGGAAAAGACCCTGATGCTGGGAGGGATTGGGGGCAGGAGGAGAAGGGGATGACAGAGGATGAGATGGCTGGAAGGCATCACCGACTTGATGGACATGAGTTTGAGTGAACTCCGGGAGTTGGTGATGGACAGGGAGGCCTGGTGTGCTGCAGTTCATGAGGTCACAAAGAGTCGAACATGACTGAGTGAATGAACTGAACTGAACTGAGTATGTCTCTACTACTAGAGGCTTCCCAGGTGGTGCTGATGGTAAAGAACCCACCTTCCATGTAAGAGACTTCCATGTAAGAGACATAAGAGACACAGGTTCAATCCCTGGGACAGGAAGATCCTCTGGTGGAGGGCTTGGCAACCCACTCCAATATTCTTGCCTGGAGAGTCATGACTCCCATGGACAGAGGAGCCTGGCCAGCTATGGTTCATAGGGTTGTATGACTGGAGCAACTTATCATGAATGCACACTCTAGCACTAGAATATAAGCCCTTTGAGGATATAAATCTTACATCTTTCTATCGATGTGTTTTAATCAATTAGAACAGTGCCTAGAAAACAGAAAGAACTAAATATTTCCCAAATGAATAGATGAATGAGTACATTCACAGAAGTGAGTTATTCAACAATCATGTTCAGATTCGGCAACTTTTTATCATGCAATTCAGAAAAAGTACCGTGTTGGGCATCTAGTCAAGCCTATGGTTTTTCCAGTAGTCATGTATGGATGTGAGAGTTGGACTGTGAAGAAGGCTGAGCGCCGAAGAATTGATGCGTTTGAACTGTGTTGTTAGAGAAGACTTTTGAGCGTCCCTTGGACTGCAAGGAAATCCAACCAGTCCATTCTGAAGAAGATCAACCCTGGGATTTCTTTGGAAGGAATGATGCTAAAGCTGAAACTCCAGTACTTTAACCACCTCATGCAAAGAGTTGACTCATTGGAAAAGACTTTGATGCTGGGAGGGATTGGGGGCAGGAGGAGAAGGGGACGACCAAGGATGAGATGACTGGATGGCATCACAGACTCAATGGACGTGAGTCTGAGTGAACTCCGGGAGTTGGTGATGGACAGGGAGGCCTGGCGTGCTGCGATTCATGGGGTTGCAAAGAGTCGGACACAACTGAGTGACTGAACTGAACTGAACTGAACTGGGTGTAGAAGTTGAAAATATGATTATGATTCAATGCTGCCCTCAAAGATCCTAAACAGTGTACTAACGAGAGATTTACAAATGAATATATTCAATATAGTATAAGTGCTGGAGTAGATGTGTATTCAAGATACTTTTGGAAGATGGGAAGATATTCCATGTTCCTGGGTAGGAAGAATCAATACTGGGAAAATGACTACAGTACTAAATGCAACCCACAGATTCAGCGAGATCCCTATCAAACTACCAATGACATTTTTCACAGAACTAGAACAAAAAGTTTCACAATTCATATGGAAACACAAAAGATCCTGAATAGCCAAACCAGTCTTGAGAAAGAAGAATGGAGCTGGAGGAATCAACCTTCCTGACTTCAGACTATACTACAGAGCTGCAGTCATTGAGACAGTGTGGTACTGGCACAAAAACAGAAATATAGAATAATGGAACAAGATAGAGAATAAACCAACATACCTATGGGTATTTTATTTTTGACAAAGGAGGCAAGAATATGCAATGGGGCAAAGATAGCCTCTTCACTAAGTGGTGCTGGGAAAACTGGACAGCTACATGCAAAAGAATGAAATTAGAACACTGCCTAACACCATACACAAAGATAAACTCAAAAAGGATTAAAGACCTAAATTAAAGACCAGAAACTATAAAACTGTTAGAGAAAAACATAGGCAGAACACTCAGTGACTTAAAGCAAGATTCTCTATGACCCACCTCCTAGAATAATGAAAATAAAAACAAAAATAAACAAGTGGTACCTAACTAAGCTTGAAAGCTTTTGCACATTAAAAAAAAAAAAAACACAAACAAGGTGAAAAGACAACCCACAGAATGGGAGAAAATAATAGCAAAGGAAACAACCAACAAAATATTAATTTTCAAAATATACAAGCAACACATACAACTCAATACCAGAAAAACAAACAACCCAATCAAACAGTGGGGAAAAGACCTGAACAGAGACATTTCTCCAAAGAAGACATACAGATGGATAACAAACACATGAAAAGATGCTCAACATCGTTCATTACTAGAGAAAGCAAATCAAAGCTACAATAAGATATCACCTCACACCAGTCAGAATAGCCATTATCAAAAAGTCTACAAACAATAAATGCTGGAGAGGGTGTGGAGAAAAGGGAACACTCCTGTACTGTTGGTGGGAATGCAAATTGATACAGCCAGTATGGAAGACGGTATGGAGATTCCTTAAAAAGCTAGCAATAAAACCACCATATGACCCAGGAATCCCACTACTACGCCCGTACCTCAAGGAAACCAAAATTGGATGGTTGGGGGTACATGTACCCCAATGTACATTGCAGCAATATTTACAATAGCTAGAACTTGGAAGCAACCTACATGTCCATCAACAGATAAATGAATAAAGAAGCTGTGGTACATATACACAATGGAATATTGAGTTCTGAGTTCAGTCGCTCAGTTGTGTCCGACTCTTTGCGACCCCATGAATCGCAGCGTGCCAGGCCTCCCTGTCCATCACCAACTCCCATAGTTCACTCAGATTCACATCCATCGAGTCAGTGATGCCATCCAGCCATCTCATCCTCGGTCATCCCCTTCTCCTCCTGCCCCCAATCCCTCCCAGCATCAAAGCCTTTTCCAATGAGTCAACTCTTCGCATGAGGTGGTCAAAGTACTGGAGTTTCAGCTTTAGCATCATTCCTTCCAAAGAAATACCAGGGCTGATCTCCTTCAGAATGGACAGGTTGGATCTCCTTGCAGTCCAAGGGACTCTCAAGAGTCTTCTCCAACACCACAGTTCAAACGCATCAATTCTTCAGCACTCAGCCTTCTTCACAGTCCAACTCTCATATCCATACATGACTACTGGAAAAACCATAGCCCTGACTAGATGGACCTTAGTCGGCAAAGTAATGTCTCTGCTTTTGAATATGCTATCTAGATTGATCATAACCCTTCTTCCAAGGAGTAAGCGTCTTTTAATTTCATGGCTGCAGTCACCATCTGCAGTGATTTTGGAGCCCCCAAAAATAAAGTCTGACACTGCTTCCACTGTTTCCCCATCTATTTCCCATGAAGTGATGGGACCAGATGCCATGATCTTCGTTTTCTGAATGTTGAGCTTTAAGCCAACTTTTTCACTCTCCTCCTTCACTTTCATCAAGAGGCTTTTGGGTTCCTCTTCACTTTCTGCCATAAGGGTGGTGTCATCTGCATATCTGAGGTTATTGATATTTCTCCTGGCCATCTTGATTCCAGCTTATGCTTCATCTAGTCCAGTGTTTCCCATGATGTACTCTGCATATAAGTTAAATAAGCAGGGTGACAATATACAGCCTTGACGGACTCCTTTTCCTATTTGGAACCAGTCTGTTGTTCCATGTCCAGTTCTAACTGTTGCTTCCTGACCTGCATACAGATTTCTCAAGAGGCAGGTTAGGTGGTCTGGTATTCCCATCTCTCTCAGAATTTTCCACAGTTTATTGTGATCCACACAGTCAAAGGCTTTGGCATAGTCAATAAAGCAGAAATTGATGTTTTTCTGGAACTCTCTTGCTATTTCCATGATCCAGTGGATGTTGGCAATTTGGTCTCTGGTTCCTCTGCCTTTTCTAAAACCAGCTTGAACATCAGGAAGTTCATGGTTCATGTATTGCTGAAGCCTGGCTTGGAGAATTTTGAGCATTACTTTACTAGCATGTGAGATGAGTGCAATTGTGCGGTAGTTGGAGCATTCTTTGGCATTGCCTTTCTTTGGGATTGGAATGAAAACTGACCTTTTCCAGTCCTGTGGCCACTGCTGAGTTTTCCAAATTTGCTGGCATATTGAGTGCAACACTTTCACAGCATCATCTTTCAGGATTTGAAATAGCTCAAGTGGAATTTCATCACCTCCACTAGCTTTGTTCGTAGTGATGCTTTCTAAGGCCCACTTGACTTCACATTCCAGGATGTCTGGCTCTAGATGAGTGATCACACCATCGTGATTATCCAGGTCATGAAGATCTTTTTTGTACAAGTTCTTGCCACCTCTTCTTAATATCTTCTGCTTCTGTTAGGTCCATACCATTTCTGTCCTTTATTGAGCCCATCTTTGCATGAAATGTTCCCTTGGTATCTCTAATTTTCTTGAAGAGATCTCTAGTCTTTCCCATTCTGTTCTTTACTTGGCCATAAAAAGGAACACATCTAAGTCAGTTCTAATGAGGCGGATGAACCTAGAGCCTATTATACAGGATGAAGTAAGTCAGAAAGAGAAATGGAAATGTCATATACTGATACATATATATGGAATCTAGACAGATTATGCTGATGAATTTATTTTCAGGGCAGTAATGGAGAAACATACCTAGAGAATAAACCTATGGACACGGGAGAGGGGCAGAAGGAGAGGGTGAGATGTATGGAGAGAGTAGCATGGAAATTTATAATACCATTTGTAAACTAGATAGCCAATGGGAATTTGCTGTATGACTCAGGGAAGTCAAACAGGGCTCTGTGACAATATAAAGGGTGGAGTGGGGAGGAAATGGGAAGGAGTTTCGGGAAGGAGCGGACACGGATGTACCTATGGCTGATTCTTATTGATGTATGACAGAAAACCACAAAATTCTGTAAAGAAATTATCTTTTAATTTTAAAAAAAGTGGCAAAAAAAAAGAGCTAAAAAAATGCAGATACATTTGGTGCTCAAAGGTGGTAACAATCAAGTCTTCTTGGAAGCCTCACGAGGGGCTTCCCATGGGATGTCTTGACTGATGAATAGGTATACTACAAATGAGTTTTAGGAGGGTCTCTCATTTCCAGCAAAGATAAAAGATTGTCCAAAGAAGTGTAACGACACAGCAACATGGTGCACTGTGGAAACTGACGGGTTTTCTGAGGCAGGATCACAGGATATGTGAGAGGAAAAATATAAGGTTGAGCCAGAGAGGAATCAAATCAAACATCTACTCAGCGTTCCATCTACAGAAAGTATCTCTTTTCCACCGGGAAAATGCTCCACTCCATGTAGTCCTTGTATGGCCTCTGTCAATTACAGCATCCAGGATTTCTGGCTTTAGTGGAGAAGATACAATAAGTTTCTAACCATTCTATTTCACCAAACCCCTGCATACGGTGATTTGCCAAGGACAATCAGGGTTCCTTCCTGATATTTTATTTGCAGATACCAGAATAAAATGGAAGAGTTGGTATACATGCCCTTCTGCTCCATTTCTCCCATGTCCCCCACTACAATGAAGGGAAAGAAGGCAAGCTGACAGAAACAGAACACATAGCAAGAGCTTTAGAGATAGAAGCTCCATATAGAGGGACAGATTGGATTCCTGGAACCCTTAGAGCCAGCCTCATCCCCTACACATCTGAGCTATCACATGACCAGTATATTTCTCTTTGTTGTTACAACTCTGGAATTAATTTCCAACAACTATAGCAAAAAGAATATTAGCATTTTTATGTTTAGATTAATGAAAAGACTATGGGAAGAAAAGACTACATATACACTCTTGAGCATGCTAAGTTTGAGATGTTGGGAGTACCCCAGCACAAATGTCCAAGGGGCCCTTAAGCATAGGAGCCTGGTATCCAGGAAAGAGTGACTGCCTCAGTTCAGTTCAGTCGCTCAGTCGTGTCCAACTCTTTGTGACCCCATGAATCGCAGCACTCCAGGCCTCCCTGTTCATGACCATCTCTCGGAGTTCACTCAGACTCACGTCCATCGAGTCCATGATGCCATCCAGCCATCTCATCCTCGGTCGTCCCCTTCTCCTCCTGCCCCCAATCCCTCCCAGCATCAGAGTCTTTTCCAATGAGTCAACTCTTCACATGAGGTGGCCAAAGTACTGGAGTTTTAGCTTTAGCATTATTCCTTCCAAAGAAATCCCAGGGCTGATCTCCTTCAGAATGGACTGGTTGGATCTCCTTGCAGTCCAAGGGACTCTCAAGAGTCTTCTCCAACACCACACTTCAAAAGCATCAATTCTTTGGCACTTAGCCTTCTTCACAGTCCAACCTCACATCCATACATGACCACAGGAAAAACCATAGCCTTGACTAGACGGACCTTAGTCAGCAAAGTGATGTCTCTGCTTTTGAAAATACTATCTAGGTTGGACATAACTTTTCTTCCAAGAAGTAAGCGTCTTTTAATTTCATGGCTGCACTCACCATCTGCAGTGATTTTGGAGCCCAAAAAAATAAAGTCTGGCACTGTTTCCACTGTTTCCTCATCTATTTCCCATGAGTGACTGCCTAGCAATATAGATTTAGAGTGAGTCTGGATTAAGCTGATTGCAGCTATGGACCTAAATAAAACAATTCATGGAAAGTACAAAGAGCAAAAGAAAATAGAAACCATAGAAGGAATCTTGGGGAATTCTCTCCTGAAGGAACATGAGTGGATGAAGAAAAGATCCTCAAGGCTATTGAGAGAGTATCTGAGAGGGAGGAGAATCAGGAAAGAGTAAATTTCCAAAAGCTGGAGGTAGTAATAGTTTCAAAAAGGATGGTGGGGCTGACAGTTCTAAATGGTGCAGAAGAGGAGTATGATAGGGTCTGTATTCACTGGGATACTCTAGGTGATGCTGCAGCAACAAGGTAACCCCTGTATCCCACTGGCTTGAAATAATGATGGTTTATTTCTTATACTTAAGAAGCTGGGATGACCAAAGTTCCCCTGTCTTGCAACCACAGGATATGGAACCTGCAGCATCTCTGTTCACAGGGACAGAGAAAGAGAGAGACTAGTGACCACATAGGAACTTTTCACTGCCTTAGTCTGAGATACACAAGGACTTGGCATACATTTCATTGGCCAGAACTCATCATATGACTCTGTCCAGTACTTTGGCCACCTCATGCGAAGAGTTGACTCATTGGAAAAGACTCTGATGCTGGGAGGGATTGGGGGCAGGAGGAGAAGGGGACGACCGAGGATGAGATGGCTGGATGGCATCACTGACTCGATGGATGTGAGTCTGAGTGAACTCCGAGAGATGGTGATGAACAGGGAGGCCTGGCGTGCTGCGATTCATGGGGTCGCAAAGAGTCGGACACGACTGAGCGACTGAACTGAACTGAACTTGGATGGAGACTAAGAAATGTAGGGGATACAATGGGATATTGGATTTGGTGAGCATTATTGTCTCTGCTCCAAGGACAAAGAGGTAATATTTGGGCTTATCTATCACTGGGCCTTTGGTGACTTAAAAATAACAAATTCACTGGATCTATGAGGCTGGAAACCAGCTGGGAATTAGGAGATGAATGGAAGTTGACAATGTTATGTGCTTCATGAATTTCCACATACATTGTGGCTTAGCTAGTAAAGAATCTGCTTGCAATGTGGGAGACCTGGGTTCGATCCCTAGGTTGGGAAGATCCCCTGGAGAAGGGAAAGGCTACTCACTCCAGTGTTCTGGCCTAGAGAATTCCCTGGACTATATAGTCCATGGGGTTGCAAAGAGTCGACATGACTGAGCAACTTTCACTTTCACTTTTCACTTACCACATTTAATCTGGGGGCAACTTAGAGCCAAGTATTATTTTTTGAATTTTATAAAGGAGGAAATCAATGCTCAGTAAAAGTCACTTAGTGATTCAACCATTAGTTATTGAGTGTTTGCTAAATACTAGAACTAAGGATTCGGTAGCAGCAAAACAAACACATATCCTTGACCTCAGGGAGCTTACAGTCTTATGAGTATGCATCTAAACATGAAACCCCATCTCTGCATCATGCTGAAAACAAAAATCTAAGATGCTATATCAGAGAGCCCAGAACAACCCTGGTCCCATGGATGGTGATGTTGCCACAGGTTGTGACAAGTCAGCACTCAGGGGGCAGAGTTGGGAAATGGGAGCTGAGAAGGGCACACCTATTCCCTTGACAGAAAATATCCATGCTGGAGTCATGGCATGCAAGCAGAGTATGAGGGTTGAAAGGCTAATGTGGCTAAATCTTAAGTATGTGTGTATGTGTGTGTGTGTGTGTGTGTGTGTGTGTGTTAAGTCACTCAGTCATGTCTGACTCTTTTCAACCCCATGAGCTGGAGCCTGCCAGGCCCCTCTGTCCATGGAATTCTCCGGGCAAGAATACTGGAGTGAGTAGCCATTCCTTTCTCCAGGGGATCTTCCTGACCCAGGGATCGAACCGAGGTCTCCTGCATTGCAGGCAGATTCTTTACCACTGCCCCACCTGGGAAGCCCTAAATCATAAAGACCCAGGGAAAAGAAGCATGGTGTAAGTCTTGGCTTAAGAGGTGACATGGGACAGAACCATCCCCATTCCTGTGTGCCAAGTTCAAGATGACAAAGCCATCTTATTCTTCAACAGAAGTCTGTTGGCTTGCCTATCTCTCCAGAAAGGCACTGTCCTAAATAACCTGCCAAAAGACTCTAACCCAAGATCTGCCTGCTCCAACCAGTTTACCCTTCGCTGAACTCCGGCCAACCACCTCAGCACCCAGTTCAGCTGGAGATGCAGGAACTATTGTTAGATAAATTCTGAGTTGGAGGAACCAGGGTAGGTTTTCTTATCACTGAGTATCCCTCCCACAGAAAGTCTCACATGGAATTCATAAATAGATGGCCTCATTTGCTGTTCCATGTGGAACACTTCCACCCTCCCTTCCTCTCCTCTCCCTGGAGGGAAGGACTCATAGAGCTTTCTCTAAGTTGTTTCAGCAGGTTTCAAGGCTTTCTCATTTTTGTTCTCCGATTCTTTCACAAATAGAGAGAATCAAGCAGCATCAAGCTGATTTTCCAAAGGTTGCCTTCATGAGGGTTTGCTCAGCTCACCTGCAGCTGAAGACATTTAGGCTGAGGTAGAGAAAAGCCAGGCATCAGTTTCCACTTGGTCTTTCATGAGTTAAAATCAGCCTGATAAAAACGAGCCAGAAGTGCTTGAGGGAGTGGTAGGAGGGAGGGGGTGGCTTTTGCTATTGAGATATTTCTGTTTACATGAACTTTTAGAGCAAACATCATCTTTGTCCTTTTGTTCCCCCTCACTTATGTAAAGAAAGATGAAAGGGAAGGAAAGCCGGGTCCTTTGAGGGCAGTGTTGACAGGAGAAGTAACACCAGGACCATATTGTCTCTGGCAAGTGAAGTTCTCTATTTATAAAACTCTAAGAAGTCAGGAATGTGGGTTGTCCCTCCCGCACGCCTGCACACCCCTGATTTTTGTTTGTGAAAGTTGCAGGTTCCCAAACAGCTGTCCTTTAGAACAGGGGTGTGACCTCTGCCCAGGCCTGCTCCTAGACACTTACCTGGTTTTCTACTCTAGCTTCTCAATCATGTCCCTGAATTCAAACGTCACTTCAGTATGAATTTTGCAGAAGATACTTTTCTTTGGCAGAAAGTCTTCTGAGAAACAGCTTTGACTCATGCACACTACCCCCAAGAAAATGACTTTTTAAAGAAAATAAATGTTTGAACTTGTATTTATTTATTTAAGAATTAAAACACGAGGGCCTGTGATATGACTGGTATTTTTAAGCACAGTGCTTCCCAGTGGAGGCCTCTGAGGTTGATCTGCTTGGGTTCTGATTCTGGGTCTTAGTTATTAACAGTTTAACAATGGGAATATGAGGAAGCTACCGAAACTCTGTTTTCTCAGCAGATGGTCTTGGAGTTAATTGGCGGTAACTCAGGGAAAGAGCTTAGCACAGTGCCCGACATGGATTAGCTCTCGGGACTTTGCCTGTTAGAAGAGTGATGCAGTCTTGGAAGGTTTGGTGGCTTTTTTTTTTCTGCCATTTCTTTGTCTTAACCAACTCTTCTTTACTGTTCTTGTTTAGTCGCTAAGTCATGGCTGACTCTTTGCAATCTCAGGGACTGCAGCATGCCAGGCTGCTCTGTCTTCCACTGTCTCCTAGAGTTTGCTCAAATGCATGTTCACTGAGTTGGTGATGCTATCTAATGATCTCATCCTCTGCCACACCCTTCTCCTTTTACCTTCAATCTTTCTCAGCACCTGGGTTTTTTCCAGTGAGTCGGCTCTTCTCATCAGGTGGCCAGAGTATTGGATCTTCAGTTTCAGCATCGGTCCTTCCAATTATTCAGGGTCAATTTACTTTAGGATTGACTGGCTTGATCTCCTTGCTGTCCAAGGGCATCTCAAGAGTCTTCTCAAACTACAGTTTGAAAGCATCATTTCTTTGATATTCAAACTTCTTCATGGTCCAATTCTTACCTCTGTACAAGACTACTGGAAAAACCATAGCTTTGACTATATAGACCTTTGTCAACCATTTCATGGCTGCAGTCAATATCCATAGTGATTTTGGAGCCCAAGAAAATAAAATCTGTCACTGTTTCCTGTTTTTCCCCATTCATTTGCCATGAAGTGATGGGACTGGATGTCATGATCTTAGTTTTTTTTAATGTTGAGTTACAAGCCAACTTTTTCACTCTCCTCTTTCACCCTCATCAAGAGGTTCTTTACTTCCTCTTCACATCTGACATTAGAGTGATACATCAACATATCTGAGGCTGTTGATATTTCTCCTGATCATCTTGATTCTAGCTTGTGATTCATTCAGCCCAGCATTTTGCATGATGTACTCTGCATAGAAGTTAAATAAGCAGGGTGACAATATACAGCCTTGCCATACTCCTTCCCCAATTTTGAACCAGTCAACTGTTCCATGTCTGGTTCTACAGTTGAGCATAGTTTCCACTTTGGCCCAGCTGCTTATTTCTTTCTGGAGCTATTAGTAATCGCCCTCTGCTCTTCCCCACGTGGCTCAGCGGTAAAGAGTCTGCCTGCCAATGAAGGAGATGTCAGAGATGTGTGTTGGATCCCTGGGTCAGAAAAATCCCCTGGAGGGGGAAATGGCAACCCACTCCTGCATTCTTGCCTGGAAAATCCCACGGATAGAGGAGCCTGGCAGGCTACATTCTATGGGGCACGAATTGGTTGGACACGAATGAGAGCTGGACACGAATGAGCATGCATGCACCCGCTTCCCCAGTAGCGTTTTGGACACTTTCCAATCTGGGGGGCTCATCTTCCAGTGTCATATCTTTTTGCCTTTTCATACTGTTCATGGGGTTCCTGCCCCAAGAATGCTGGAGGGAGTTGCCATTTCCTCCCTCAGCGGAACACATTTTGTCAGAGCCTGTCACTATGACCCCTTTGTCTTAGGCGGTCCTGTGTGACATGGCTCACAGATTCATTGAATGATGCAATCTCCTTTGCCACAAGGCTGTGATCCATGGAGAACTTTTCTTTTCAGTCAACATTAATTTTTAGCCAATATTAATTAAGTACTCGGATAAGTTTATTAAATGAATGAATGAGATTTAGGTTCCAGCCCTCAGGTTGTGGCCAGCCAACCTGAGTGCAGAGAAGGCAACCAATGTCCAGAAAGGATACACTTCCCACTCTAAGGAGAGTTCTCTCAGAGCCCTCAGAAAAGTCTTGAAGGTTCACACACTCTGCACCGCCTCCTATCCCCCCAGCTGCGGCAGCCTCCTCTTCTGCGAACACCGTGGACAGGCAGTGCGCACGTTCCAGGCAAGAGTGGGAAGGCGCCCAGTGTGACGCCAGAAGGAACACTGGGTACCAGGGCAACAAGGCCAGCTAGCTGCTATGTTGTGTTCCGTCCAGTGAGAGTCCGCTTGCAAGGCCAGATTCACCCGGCTGTCTCCGGGTGGACTGGAGAAAGGGAAGGGACGGACTGCCTAAGCTCCTCAGTTCAGTTCAGTTCAGTTCAGTCGCTCAGTCGTGTCCAACTCTTTGCGACCCCATGAATCGCAGCACGCCAGGCCTCCCTGTTCATCAACAACTCCCGGAGTTCACTCAGACTCACGTCCATCGAGTCCGTGATGCCATCCAGCCATCTCATCCTCGGTCGTCCCCTTCTCCTCCTGCCCCCAATCCCTCCCAGCATCAGAGTCTTTTCCAATGAGTCAACTCTTCGCATGAGGTGGCCAAAGTACTGGAGTTTCAGCTTTAGCATCATTCCTTCCAAAGAAATCCCAGGGCTGATCTCCTTCAGAATGGACTGGTTGGATCTCCTTGCAGTCCAAAGGACTCTCAAGAGTCTTCTCCAACACCACAGTTCAAAAGCATCAATTCTTCGGCGCTCAGCCTTCCTCACAGTCCAACTCTCACATCCATACATGACCAGAGGAAAAACCATAGCCTTTACTAGACGGACCTTAGTCGGCAAAGTAATGTCTCTGCTTTTGAATATACTATCTAGGTTGGTCATAACTTTTCTTCCAAGAAGTAAGTGTCTTCTAATTTCATGGCTGCAGTCACCATCTGCAGTGATTTTGGAGCCCTCCTGTCGCCAGATCATTTCTAGTCCCCCTCCTTCCTGCGCGCCCTGGTGATGTTTCTCACCATCTGCTGGCTGGACAGCAAGGTGATCCAGCAGGACCCAGCAGTGCTTCAGAAGGGGCTGCTTTCTGTCCTAACAGGCAAGACCAGAGGCTCTGAAACACCCCAGGCTGGGGTCTGTCAGGAGCACGGTGCCGTGTGCTCCTGTTCCTGCACCTCGCTAGGAAAAAGCCACAGAGCCTGTCTGCACAGATCCTCTGTGGAGTCACCCCCGCGCCCCCAGCTCCACACCCGCACTAGCTCTGCTCCAGGTTCTTGCTCCTCTTCACCGCTCCAGGATCTTTTGTTCCTAACTCCTGCTACCGTTCCTGCGGGGGGAAAACAAGATGAAGAAGGAAATGGAAAGAACATTACAGGGCTTGAAGGCTGGTGTGTGCAGAGACCTGGGCCTGCTGCCCTGAGGAATCAGATCATAGCAATTGCAGCATCTTGTGTGGCCCGGGTCCTGTGGTGAGACACAAGAGACGCAGGGAAACTAATACCAGCCTTCACTCGCTCTTTCTCCTTCTTACGCACTTACAGCACGGGTCTCCAATGAGACAAAGTCTCAGTCACGGTTACTTCATTCTCGCCCCTTCCCTGACCTTGAACTCTCCCACCCAGTCTCCCTTGACAGGGTCTCTCCCGCCTGCTGTCAGCAGTTTCTGCCCCAAGTCCACCGCTCCGTCCTCCTCTCTCAGCACCACGTGATTCCCTGCAATTTTCTTTCTAAGTCAGATCCTAGCTCAGTCCTGAGACGGCCTCATTTCTACCCGGTGCAGGAGCACCCTGCCCCTAAGACCCACTCAGGCTGGCCCAAGAAAGTTCCTGGGAGCAGAGCACAGAGCTGTGAGGCTTGTTGAGACCTAAATCCTGGGCCAAGAACAGCAACAAACCTATTTTCATAAATGCTATAAGGACCACACTCAAGGGCGTGGTTAAAGTGTGTTTCCCAAAGTGTGGTCCTGGTGTGACCTGGGTCAGGATCTCAAAAGGTTACTAGTTAAAAGAACACATTCCTGGACCTCATTCCTCAAAATAAGGAATCAGTATCTGCTTTACGAACATTCTCCTTACTTCAGTTGCAAGTTAAAGACCATGTGTGTGTTATGGAAATACTAGTCAACAGCAGTATTGTTACTGAAAGTTTAGACCTGTTCCCTAAAAAATAATAGTTGCATGTTGGGAGAAACTTCCTTGATCAGGTTGGAAAGGAACTCTGAGGCTTTGGGGAAATCACGTCACTGTTCTGGCTTCAGTGTTCTCGCCCCTATTGTGAGAGGATTGGTTTCACTGGTCTCCCAGGTCCTTTCTAGCTCGGTTTCCCTCTGAGTCTAGGATTCTGTCACCATAGAGTGGCCCCTGTGTAAGCAGAGGTTGTGGAAGGGGACCCTGTAGGTGTGAAGAGTCAAGAAGAGAGAGAAGAGCACGGGTGACGTGGGGTGCAGGGAGGGGATGCACACAGTAAGAGGATTCCGCTTTGTAACTATAGACAGCTTTCTATAAAAACTTGTGAATGGATTCTTTCTGCACCTCAACTTCGCCTTTCAGAAAAGGGGGCAAATGAAGGCTGCTGAATAAAAATGTTTATGAAACATAAGCACATCATAGGTCTTCAAGAAAAGGTGAATAACATTATCATCATCACCCAGTATAGTATTCAGGATTAACAAAATCATGTCCATGAGATCCCTACTACAAGACATGGCACAAAATAGATGCCCAGAAAATGGTAGTCATTTTTTTTCCTGATTGAATTATTTCATCGTTTCCTTCATTCAACACGTATTTATTGAGCTCCTAGTGCAGGAAGTACACCACTGATGTAAGGGGCAATGATACTTGCAATGGCTATGGTCCTGACCAGCAATGTGATCTAACAGGAGATATAGACAAGTAAAGGCATTGTTAACACTGTGCAATTGATGCTGAACCATAGGAAAAGCAAGATACTGTGAACATATAGTGTATCAGAGTGTACTAGGCCAGCCCAACAGGTGCAAAGGAAAGAATGCTCGTGGCATGCATGTCCATGGAGATTAAAGAGGGCGGAGAAATAAGAGGGGACAGTTCACAGAAAGCTGAGTAAGTCATGCTGCTTACATCTTCCCTTGTTTTTAGGGTGTGAGGAGCCACTGATATGTTTTAGAAAACTTACTCGATAGCCAGGTGGAGAAGAAACTGGCTTATAAAACCAGAGGCAGTGAAGAGCAAAGAGGATGGCGCGGTAAGGGAGGATGATACCAGGATGATAATGATGGGCGTAGATAAAAACAGACAGATTCCAAACATTCTCAAGAAGCAGAACCTACAGAAGCTATTATTGATTGGATCGAGGGGTATGGAAGTAGTATTTTAGGGTCATTAAAGTTGTTTCCCAGTGATCAATCAGAGTGAAGCCTCCACCTAAATGACTGGCTAATGTTGACCTACATTTAAAAATGCAGACAGTGTCTTCAACAGGCTTATTTTAACAAATCAACAATTCTTGTTCGCTCAGTTTCTTTGTAATTATAATCATAGTTTCAGAATTTGGGAGGAATTACATTAGAATTTTTATTAGGGCTTTGGTTTTCTATTAATTCCAGATGAAACTTCTTAGAACATCTTCAGATGCAATAATGAGCTTTAACCACTTGATGGCCACATTTCAAAGTCCTTTATCTCAGTGTACAGCCCCAAGCATCCAGTATCATCATGCAATTAAAATAAACAAATTTATATTTAAAAAATAAATAAATTATGTTACAGAAAAAACAAACAAAAAAAAGTCCTTTATCTTACTTCTTCACCTCTAACAATTTTCTATCTCTTCTAATCAGCTGTTTCTGGAACTAAATATGTTTTTTTCTGCTTTAGTAGAATGTCTGTTCTTTCATCTACAAGACATGAGTATGAAATTGTACTGGATTCACAGTAGGTCTTCACTAAAAATATTTGATAAACAAATGGCCAAATGAGTGGATATCAGTGATAATCTAGTTTGCAAATACTTGGGACAGTTTGAAGCTTGATTATATTTCATATGTTTGAAATACAGACAACCACTGTTTCATACCAAACAAAGAAGTATTAGAATAAAGTAGAGAGTTTAGAAAATGGCTTAGATGCATAGACAACAAAATAGCCTTCTAACCATATTAATAGAAGCTTTAATAAAGGAAGAAAATCTTTCCTTGTTTGTATGTAATACTGATTCTAAAGCTTGCATAATTGTCTTATTTAGGTGAATGCATGGTATACATGGAATCTGTTGCAATTCAGGAGACCTGGGTTTGATCCCTGGATTGGGAAGATACCCTGGAGAAGGGAGAGGCTACCCATTCCAGTATTCTGGCCTGGAGAATTCCATGGACTGTATAGTCCGTGGGGTCACAAAGAGTTGGACACGACTGAGTGACTTTCACTTTTTCATAGTACGTTTTTCACTTAACATTTAACGTAAGCATCTGACTTTGACAATAGTTTCTACCATGTTAACATTTGCTGTTGACGCGGTGAGCCAGCATGTCCTTTTCATCACATATTAAGCCATTTCTGAATTTCATGACAATAAATCATGCTGTGAAAAACATTTCCTAGAGATACAGTCTCAGAATATTTAGAGCAAAATATGCTTTTCTGAGAATGAAACATGAAGATGTATAATAGAGCTGACTACAGATGTGTTATCAGATGACAGTATTTATTTACTGAAAAGGACCAGCCCTGGAGGCTTAGAGAAAAAGAAAGCACTATCAATAAGTACTATTGGTATGTGAGCTTTGTCAACAATAAGACTTTTGTTGTTCAGTTGCTCAGTCATGTCTGACTCTTTGTGACCCTATGGACTATAGCCCAACCCACCAGACTCCACTGTGCATGGGATTCTCCATACAAGAGTACTGGAATGGGTTGCCATGCCCTCCTTTAGGGGATCTTCCCGACCCAGGAATTGAACCTGTGACTCCTGCATTACAGGTGGATTCTTTACCGCTGAGCCACCGGGGAAGCCCCAATCTCACTAATAGGGCTGCCCATAAAATGGAAATGGACGTCTCACATACAGGGTCATCATTGCCATCTTTCTAAATTCCATATATATGTGTCAGTATACTGTATTGGTGTTTTTCTTTCTGTCTTACTTCACTCTGTATAATAGGTTCCAGTTTCATCCATCTCATTAGAACTGATTCAAATAAATTCTTTTTAATGGCTGAGTAATACTCCATTGTGTATATGTACCACAGCTTTCTTATCCATTCATCTGCTGATGGACATCTAGGTTGTTTCCATGTCCTGGCCATTGATTTGGGAGAATGGCATTGAAACGTGTATACTATCATGTAAGAATGAAGCACAAGCCTATGTTCGATACAGGATACAGGATGCTTGAGGCTGGTGCACGGGGATGATCCAGAGAGATGATATGGGGTGGGAGGTGGGAGGGGGATTCAGGATTGGGAGCTAATATACACCCATGGTGGATTCATGTCAATGTATGGCAAAACCAATATGGTATTGTAAAGTAAAATAAAGTAAAAATAAAATTTAAAAAAAAATGGAAATGGACGTAGAGTTTGCAGGCAAATTGCTTTTGAATATACAAGTACCAATGACAAAAAGCATTCAACACAGAATTTTAGTTGGATTTCATGAAATATTCCATTTTTCTACCTCTATAGTTTGATTTCAAGCTCGTCAAGTGGATTTCTGGTTGGAATCTGATTTTCCATGTAGGTCTGCCTCCAGGGAAGAAACATTCTCCCCTCCATTTTCTGGTATTTTTAGCCTTTCTACCAGAGATCTCTCAATGGAGTGATATATTGATTGTCACGCAGTTTTCTACAGAAAGAAAAATGTCTAAAAACTGTGCTTCAACTTTTTCTGATCAGTTTATAGGGTGAAATTACTATTTCATCCTGTAAATAAATTATTTGCCATTGTAATTAAATACATCAATCTCATGAGCTCAGCTAATGTAAGATAAATTTGAGACATGGATTTGTTCTTACTAACAAAATCACCTCAGAACCTGTAGGACTCCAAGCCAGATGCTAGATTACATAAATTAACCAAGGTATTCATTGTACTCTGTCCCATTTCTGGACACAGCTTGCCAGCCTTGTCTCCTGGTGAAGAAGTGGAGTGCAAGTCGCTCAGCTGTGCCCAGCTCTTAGTGACCCCGTGGACTGCAGCCCACCTGGCTCCTCTGTCCATGGGATTTTCCAGGCAAGGATACTGGGGTGGGTTGCCATTTCCTTCTCCAGGGGATCTTCCCGACCCAGGAATTGAACACAGTTCTTCTGCCCTGCAGGCAGATTCTTTACCAACTGAGCTACGAGGGAAGCCCTGGTGGGTGCACATTAACATGACCATTTGTGTTAGGTACAAGTATGCATAATTTCTAGAGAAACTCTTATGTTAATCAGAGGTGGGTTCAAACTTTGAAAATTTGAAGCTCACGTAATTTGAAAGGAGAGTATCATTTTTAAGAAAAATAATACAAAACTATGGATGCAAAATTAAATATTTATCTAGAAATCACATTATAGATTTTAAAAATCTGATCAGTAACATATATGTCATAATAATTTAACATTTTTATTAATCAACTGTCTGATATATCTCTATAATAATTTCTCCTACATTTTTGGCAGTATGTTCTTTAATCACCTATTTATATGACAGTGGTTTTTTCTTTCTATACAGAGAATGGTAAATATAATTCAGCCTTTCTTCTAGTAATGGTTGAATCATTGATACTTTAGAAAAATTTATTTTACCTCACTGATTATTGGGAATATCTCCTTTATAACATGTATTTCCAATGCCATAAATTTCCATCTAAATACTGCTTTTGTTGCATCCTATGCGAAGAGTTGACTCATTGGAAAAGAATCTGATGCTGGGAGGGATCTAAGGCAGAAGGAGAAGGGGATGACAGAGGATGAGATGGCTGGATGGCATCACCGACTCGATGGACATGAGTTTGGGTGAACTCTGGGAGCTGGTGATGGACAGGGAGGCCTGGTGTGCTGCAATTCATGGGGTCACAAAGAGTCGGACATGACTGAGCGACTGAACTGAACTGAACTTTTTAAAAGTTGTATTTTCACTTTCATGTTATGATTCCTTTTAATAGATCCTCTTTTTATTTCTGTTTTCTGATATTCCAGTATGCTTTGTGACATTTATTCTGCTTGAGGTTTGTTACAAATCCTGGAAATGAAGTTTGGTGTCTTTAAAAAATTTGGGGGAAACCCCGACCCATTATTTTCTTTTGAAGTATTGCTTTTATGTCATTCTATTCCTGAAATTCTTTTTGGTAAGACCTTTCTTTCTGGAATTCTAATTTAAATCCTTGTTTGACTTGCTTTATCTACCATCTCTTAACATCAGATTCACATTTTCCAAAAATTTGTTTCTCAGCATTGTATTTTGGATAATTCCTTTGCTATCTTTCCATTCACTAACTTCCCACTGAGGGAAATTTGTCTAATCTTCTGTTGAGGTTTTAATTTCTAAAAGTTCTATTTGATTCCCTTTCAAATGTGTTTGGTCTTATTTTAAATAATCTTGGACATATTTCAAATTTTCTTTTATTTCTTTAAATGTAGCACTTATATCCTATGTCTGATAATTCCAATGTCTAAAATATTTGTGAGCCCAAATCAACTATTATTATGGCATCTGCTGACATATAGATAACGCTTTGTTGCTGTGTGTCTTTGTGGTATTTGGCTGTGAGTTGCTCATTTTCCTTGGAACTTGTCTGGGGATTTTTAACTAGAAATACTAGATTGAAGCTATGTTTCTCCATAAAGAAAAAAAAAATATATATATATATATGTATATGTATATTAGGGCTTCCCCAAGGGCTCAAATGGTAAAGAATCTGCCTGCAATGGAGGAGACACAGGAGACTTGGATTCAGTCTCTGGGTTGGAAAGATCCCCTGGAGGAAGAAATGTCAATCCACCCCAGTATTCTTGCCTGGAGAAACCCATGGACAGAGGAGCTTGGTGGGCTACAGTCCACGGGGTTGCAAAGAGTTGGACACGACTGGGCAAACATTCACCTCTTACTTCCCTGGTGGCTCAGAGGTTAAAGCGTCTGCCTCCAATGCGGGAGACCCGGGTTCGATCCCTGGGTCAGGAAGATCCCCTGGAGAAGGAAATGGCAATCCACTCCAGTATTCTTGCCTGGAGAATCCCATGGATGGAGAAGCCTAGCAGGTTACAGTCCACGGGGTCGCAAAGAGTCGGACACGACTGAGCGACTTCACCTATCACCTAATCATCTGATAACACTATCAAACTGTTCCAACTCTAAATCTAAACACAATTATAAACTTGAGGTTTTATATATCACATAGGTGTCTTTGGTTTGGACCACAAATACTGTGGCTTGTGGTTTGAAGGATGTCATCTTTTCAGGTGCTAGCTTTTTAAGGCAACATTCTACCAGGCAGTCTATCTGACAGGGGCCCTGGGTTTTGTCTTCTGTTCCCTGCATTCTGTATAGTTATTAGAATGAAAACTTCCATTTTCCTGGGTCTGGAAGAAGTCTTTAGCACAAAAACTGCCTTTATTTCTTTCTTACCTTCCAGGTTCCTACTCTCACTTGATTTTTGGTCTTTTCTAGTCCCTTCTTATAGTTTCAGATCCATGATGTTCTTTAAAAGATGTTTTTATATTTTACCCAGCATTTCAGTTGTTTAAATCATCTAGCAGAAAAGAGTTAGAGCAAGGCAGAGCCTGCTGTCCGTACAAAGTCCTGTTTTCAAGACTGGCCTTTGGCTGGCATCTGGTGGCTACCCACCATTCCTAGAACTGCTAAGAGTGGTTCTCTGTACCTAAAACTGTCTGTACCAGCAATGTGGTTTATGCTGAACATATGCTGAACACCTACTTTGTTTTCGGGAGTCTGGAATTTTGGTCCATGATATGTAAAGAAAGCCCATATGCTCAGCCTCCAATAAAAATTTAGTACCAAGTCTCTAATGAGCTTCCCTAGTTGACATTTCTCAGGTGTTGTCAGCTCTCATTTCTCAGCTGTAACTCATTCTTGGGGGAATTAAGCACTTCACTGGGAAATGAGTCTCAGAAGCTAGTTTCTGATTTCCTCTGGGCTTCTCCCCATGCACCTTTCCCTTTGCTAATTTTACTTTGCACCTTCCACTGTAACAGATCTTAGACGTGACTACTGATTTTACTTTGCACCCTTCCACTGTAACAGATCTTAGACGTGACTATAACTGTATGCTAAGTCTTTTGAGTCTTCCTAGTAAATCACCAAACCTGGGCGTAGTCTGAGGACCTCCAATACACCCATACTGGCAGAAAATCCAACAACATACCACCTTTAAAGAGGTTTTGTCCCTATTTAATAATTGAAAATCCCTGTAATCTAGAGATAGTAGTTAAAAGTTAAATGAGTTTGCTAGGGCTACCATAACATGGAGAAGGCAATGGCACCCCACTCCAGTACTCTTGCCTGGAGAATCCCATGGATGGAGGAGCCTGGTGGGCTGCAGTCCATGGGGTCGCTAAGAGTCGGACACGACTGAGCGACTTCACTCTCACTTTTCACTTTCCTGCATTGGAGAAGGAAATGGCAACCCACTCCAGTATTCTTGCCTAGAGAATCCCAGGGATGGGGGAGCCTGGCGGGCTGCCATCTATGGGGTCACACAGAGTCGGACACAACTGAAGCGACTTAGCAGCAGCAGCAACCATAACAGAATATCTTGATGTCTGATTTTTCTTCTGGTCGCCTTCTTCATTGTAAACTCAAGGTACATTTCTCCTTTTTATTTGGCTAAACCAGTATGCTGGAACACATAAATACCACATTTGATAACAGAAATTCTATGACGAAAAATCTCTCCATTATCAAGTAAGTTTGGGAAGCGTTGGTAAAATCAAATGGTTTTTTCAGTGTAGAAGTGCTCAGAGCTTCAGTGCATTATCCTTTAATAAAAAGATGTGGTAAGCAGTGCTTTCAGAACTTAATTCGCCTCAAAATCCTCTTTTCCTTCGAATATCTATTAATCTAACTTAGGACACTAATGTTCCTGAGGCACAGCTTAGAAAATGCTGCAATAAAAATTTGCCTCCTGTCTTTTGAAAAGCCTTTGGTGTTTAAGCGTTTTCTTGGCTTGTTTTGTTGATTAGCTTCAGTCATATTTAGCAACCATCTTTTGAGCTGCTTCAAAATCATTAGAGATTTAAATCATACTGATATGCCCAGATTTACCTTCAGAAGCAAAAATCCACAGTGTTCTTAAGTAAGATGTCTTAATCTTAATAGGAAACAGTTATGTGCCTTCTTGGGGTAACCAGAACTTTGTTGCTGGCAACTTCAATATTCTCAACTCCAGAATGGACCTAGTAAAACTTACCTACCATGTGGGAGTGATTTCAAATAAAACCATTTATGCAGATAGATCTTGTAAATTAGTAAGCAACATTCATGAGTAAAAACAATTGTAAATCTACAGGTCTGCTCTTTCTTAAAACTTGGGAAAAAATTACGAATAAATTAGAAAAAAAATCATTGATTATTGAATAATCAATCCTGCTTCTTGGGAGAAGGCTTTTTTGATACCTTCTTGGAATGAGAAGAGGATTTTAGTGGATTTCTTACATGTTGACCCAAAATGCTGTTGATAGGATTTACAAAATGCTCACATCTCCCTTTATGATCACTGAGTCAGAGGTTCCCCAAGGATTTCTTTTCCATTGCTCACATAAAAGGCCAAAGTACTCTGTGGCTACACACAAGAGACTCAATTGTCTATATTGCCCTTGAAATTTAGTAAGTAGATTACTGCCTTTTTATTCCAAAGAATTTCCCACCATAATTGTCATGCTCTCCTATTTCGGAACATTTTAATTGTTGTGTCAGAACATTTTGAAACATTCAGGGTCTCAAACAGTATTTACTAAGTTTAAGTCATTTATTGTTTTATTTTATCTATTAACCCTATACCTGCTCATCAACCATGACTAACAATCCTCCCCCCCACCATTAAAATCAAATAATCCCAAGTTCCAATTTGCTTGGGCAGACTTATCTTGGATAAATATTCAAGTCCTGCTAGAATTTTTGAAATCTTAAATGTTGACACTTTCAGGAACTTCTGTTAGTTTGAGGATCCAGGCTCAAACAACTCTCCATGGCCTGTGAGTTGATAAAGAGTAGCTGTGGAGTTAAAGAGGGGTAAGAGTTAAACAGTGTACAAATAAATGAGTGGGATTCTCTACTATAATTCATGCTTAAATAGTCTCTGTTGGCAGCATTCATCTTATGCCCTGGATCCAGTCATTTTGACTATAAATGGAGTCAATCTCCAGGGTGGTATGCAAACCCACTGTAGGAGATGAAGACAAATCTCTTGGAGCAAGAAAAAATCAGGTTAATGCCATGGCTGGGTCTCAGGTGTCAGAGCCAGAAAGAACATATACCTGGAAAGAGAGTCGGCAGGACTAAAATCACCAGAGAAACCCACCTGTCATCAGTTTCAAACAGTATGTGCAGAAATGAGTGAAAGTCTCTCAGTCGTGTCCAACTCTGCCACCCCATGGAATTCTCCAGGCCAGAATACTGGAGTGGGTAGCCTTTCCCTTCTCCAGAGGATCTTCCCAACCCAGGGACTGAACCCAGTTCTCCTGCATTGTAGGCAGATTCTTTACCAGCTGAGCCACAAGGGAAGCCTGGGCAAAAATAAAACCAATAGCAAAACCAAAAGGTTAAGAGCTAGACACAAACAGAAAAAAACACACAAACTATAAAAGCCAGAATATTTTCAGATATAGCAAAAAGTCACTTTTATTGAGCTCTGGTGATATGGTAGATCCAACCAGTCCATCCTAAAGGAGATCAGTTCTGGGTGTTCATTGGAAGGACTGATGTTGAAGCCGAAACTCCAATACTTTGGCCACCTGATGCGAAGAGCTGACTCATTGGAAAAGACCCTGATGCTGGGAAAGATTGAGGGCAGGAGGAGAAGGGGATGACAGAGCATGAGATGGTTGGATGGCATCACTGACTCAATAGACATGAGTTTGAGTAAACTCTGGGAGTTGGCTATGGACAGGGAGGTTTATCATGCTGCAGTTCATGGAGTCGCAAAGAGTCAGACACAACTGAGTGACTGAACTGAACTGAACTGAACTGAGTGATATGGTGGATATTGCCGCCAAACAGTAGGTACTGTGTTTACCTGTTCACGCCTCTTTCCCTGTGTGTACCAGCTCAGGGAGTGATGCTGAATCTGCTTAAAGTACAGTAACTTTCCACAAATGCCTTCCTCTATCACCTAACCCTCAATCTAGTTTCAGAATCTTCCCCTATGGAAGCAGCCACACACAGTGTTAAACCAAAAAACCACAGGATTGCATTGCTCCCACTCCTCTCCAAACATGAAATATGAGCAGGTTTCTACACTTAAACACAAAACACTATTATTAACTTGTTCTCTCATTTGAAAAGAGGAAATGGTTTAAGATGGATCTGATTCAAGAGGCAGTTGGATACAGGACGGTAGGAAGTCTCGAGGGACACACTGATGTGGGATTCAGTCGAAAAGCTCCAAGTGCTCTGATTTTTCTAATCTAGTGTTTATTTGAGTCAGAGGATTAAGTCCAGCACACAGTGTAAACACAGTCGTCCCCAGCACCTCACGTCTCGCGCTTGTGGAGTAGGTCAGTGAGTGCCCTCACCTGTGTCTTTGTGTTTGGATCTGTAGACAGTCCTGTGAAATAGACAGAAAAGGGATTAGTTTCCACATCATGTGATGACCACAGCAGGAATGGGGAGCCCACTGTAAAGGAGGCCGGTAAGTTCATATTTCTCATTTCTCAGTGGCAGAGCTCCCCTTCCTAGTCTGCAACGTCAGAGGGAAGAGTTGGCATCAGTTCTTGGCCGACTGCTTCCCAGGGCAATCCTCACTCTTGTCTCAGCCTTGCTGCAGCTGTGTGGTGTGCTCCTCCCCAGCAGCGGGAATCTGCTCAGCCCTTCTGAGTGATGATGGGAGTCAGAATGGGTGAGTGGTGTCAGGACACCCCTGGCCAGCATAGAGGGGCAAACCCATCTCAGTACCCTGTGAGAAAGCTCAGTTGCTACCTGATGTCCGTCCTGCAGTGCCCACAGGTGCCACGCCCTCTTGCACCCCACCCTTTTCCTTGGTTTGACCCTCAAAGGGTTTCTTCAGCAGATGCCAGTTCCCTGAGATTTGCTCCATTCTTGGCTAGTGACATCTCCAGGTCTCTAGGGTGTGGGGTTTTGTTCCTGTTCTCTGACTCCCAAGCTCGTAGGGCATATGGAATCCTTCAGCTCAAAGCCTGGCATTGGCCCTGGGTCCATGCATCCCTCTTGGGAGGAAGTCCCCATAGGATGGAGAGCTCTCTGGACTGCCAATGCTCATTGTCCAGAACAGAACCTGCTCTGCCACCATGAAGACCTGGTTTGCAATTACCAATCCCTCCCCTGGGGAAACAGAATAGAGCTTTGCTCCCATTCCTCACATTTCTATGAGCTGTTGCCCCATTCTAAACTTGGTCTTCCATTTATTACTTCATGTTATTCACACTTGAGAATTATTTAGATCCATTTGAAGTGGAAAGGGTTTTTCCCTTGTCCTCTATAATGCCTTAAATGATTTTTGTTTGAAAATGAGTATAAGATTTTAAAATACTAATTTATGTTCCTTATGAATAAGGACTTCCCTCGTGGCTCAGATGATAAAGCATCTGTCTACAATGCGGGAGACCTGGGTTTGGAAGATTCCCTGGAGAAGGAAATGGCAACCCACTCCAGTACTCTTGCCTAGAAAATCCCATGGATGGAGAAGCCTGTGTCCATGGGGTCACAAAGAGTCGGACACGACTGAGCGACTTCACTTCACTTCACATATGAATAAGCTAATCTCTCTCCCTTCAATGTCATCTGCCACTAATACTTCATAGGAAGGTTGGAGTAGGAAAGAAGGAGAAAATGTAGGAGAAAAAGAGGGAAAACCCAAGTCTAGTTTCTCTTGGCTTTAGCAATGCTTGCAGACGACTCATAAGAAGAGAAAAAAACAAAACCATCACCACTAACAAAACCCAGTCTATTCAGCGCTGAGAGGTTGTGTAAAGAAGATAAAGGCCAGGGAGGAGTGGAGGTGGAGGAGTTGCGTCTGACTCTTTGCAGCCCCATGGACTGCAACAGACAGGCTCCTCTGTCCTCCACTATCTCCCAGAGTTTGCTCAGATTCATGTCCATGGAGTTGGTGATGCTATCTAACCAATTCATCCTCTGCCGCTCCCTTCTCCTTTTGCCTTCAATCTTTCCAACATCACTGTCTTTTCCAGTGAATCGGCTCTTCTCATCAGGTGTCCAAAGTATTGGAGCATCAGCTTCAACATCAGTTTTTCCAGTGAATATTCAGGGTTTATTTCCTTTAGGATTAACTGATCTCCTTGAGGTTCAAGGGACTCTCAGGAGTCTTCTCCAGTACTACAATCTGAAAGCATCAATTCTTTGGCATTCAGCCTTCTTCATGGTCCAACTCTCACATCTGTACATGACTACTAGAAAAATCTTAACTTTGACTAAATGGATCTTTATTGGCAAAGTGATGTCTCTGCTTTTTAATATGCTCTCTACTGCTGCTGCTGCTGCTGCTGCTGCTAAGTCGCTTCAGTCGTGTCTGACTCTGTGTGACCCCATAGACGGCAGCCCTCCAGGCTCCCCTGTCCCTGGGATTCTCCAGGCAAGAACACTGGAGTGGGTTGCCATTTCCTTTCCCAATGCATGATTCTCCAGGCAAGAACACTGGAGCGGGTTGCCATTTCCTTTCCCAATGCATGAAAGTGAAAAGTGAAAGTGAAGTCACTCAGTCGAGTCCGACTCTTAGCGACCCCATGGACTGCAGCCCACCAGGCTCCTCTGTCCATGGGATTTTCCAGGCAAGAGTACTGGAGTGGGGTGCCATCACCTTCTCCATAATATGCTCTCTAGGTTTGTCATAGTTTTCCTTCCAAGGAGCAAGTGTCTTAATGTCATAGCTTTAGTCACTGTCCACAGAGCTTTTGGAGCCCAAGAAAAGATAATCTGTCACAGTTTCCACTTTTTCCCCATCTACTTGCCATGTAACGATGGGACTGGATGCCATGATCTTAGTTTTTTAATGCTGAATTCTAAGCCAGCTTGTTCACTCTCCTCTTTCACCCTCATCGACAGGCTCTGTCGTTCCTCTTTACATTCTGCCATTTAGAGTGATATCATCTGCACATCTGAGGCTGTTGATATTTCTTCTGGGAATCTTGGTTCCAGCTTGTAAGTCATCCAGCCCAGCTTTTCACATGATATACTCTACAGAGAAGTTAAATAAGCAGGGTGACAATATACAGCCTTATCCTATTACTTTCCCAGTTTTGAAACATTCAGTTGTTCCTTGCCCAGTTCTAACTGTTGCTTCTTAACCCAAGGTTTCTCAGGAGACAGGTAAGGTTGTCTGGTATTCCTATCTATTTAAAAATTTTGTACAGTTTGTTGTGATTCACACAAAGGCTTTAGTGTAGTCAATGAAACAGAGGTATTAATAGATGTTTTTCTAGAGCTCCCTTGATTTCTCCCTGATCCAATGAATGTTGGCAATTTGATCTCTGGTTCCTCTGCCTCTTTGAAACCCAGCTTGTACATCTGGAAGTTCTCCGTTCATATCCTATTGAAACCTAGCTTGAAGGATTTTGAACATAACCTTACAAGCATGTGAAATGAGCACAGTTGTACAATAGCTTGAACATTCTTTGGCATTGCCCTTGTTTGGGAATGGAAGGAAAATTGACCTTTTCCAGACCTGTGGCCACTGCTGAGTTTTTCAAATTTGCGGACATATTGAGTGCAGCACTTTCACAGCATCATCTTTTAGCATCTTAACTAGCTCAGCTGTAATTCCATCACCTTCAATGGCTTTGTTAGTGGTAATGCTTCCTAAGGCCCACGTGACTTCACACTCCAGTATGTTCAGCTCCTGTGTGAGTGACCATACCATCGTGGTCATCGGGGTCATCAAGACCTTTCTTATATAGTTCTGTGTATTCTCGTCACCTCTTCTTAACCTCTTCTGTTTCTGTTAGGTCTTTACCATTTCTGTCCCTTATTGTTACCATCCTCACATGAAATGTTCCCTTGATATCTCCAGTTTTCTTGAAGAGAGGTCTAGGCTTTTCCATCTACTGTTTTCCTCTATGTCTTTGCACTATTCAATTAAGAAGGCCTTCTTATCTCTCTTATATCTTCTTATCTCTTGCTATTCTTTGAAACTCTGCATTTAGTTGGGTATATCTTTCCCTTTCTCCTTAGCCTTTACTCCTTTCCTCAGCTATTTGTTAAGCCTCCTTGGTGCTACTGCTGCTAAGTCGCTTCAGTCGTGTCCGACTCTATACGACCCCACAGATGGCAGCCCATTGGGCTCTGCCATCCCTGGGATTCTCCAGGCAAGAACACTGGAGTGGGTTGCCATTTCCTTCTCCAATGCATCAAAGTGAAAAGTGAAAGTGAAGTCGCTCAGTCGTGTCTGACTCAGCGACCCCATGGACTGCAGCCTACCAGGCTCCTCCGTCCATGGGAGTTTCCAGGCAAGAGTACTGGAGTGGGGTGCCATTGCCTTCTCCATAAGCCTCCTTAGATGATCACTATGCCTCTTGCATTTCTTGTTCTTCAGGATGGATTTGGTCACTGCCTCCTGTGCGGTGTTATGAACCTCCATCCGTAGTTCTTCAGGCCCTTTGTCTACCAAATCTAATTCCATGAATCTATTCATCACTTCCACTGCATAATCATAAGGGATTTGATTTATATCATACCTGGATTGCCTAGTGGTTCCCCCTACTCTCTTCAATTTAAATCTGAACGTTGCAATAAGGGGTTCATGATCTGAGCCACAATTGGTTCCAGGTCTTGTTTTTGCTGACTGTGTAGACCTTCTCCATCTTTGACTACAAACAACATAGTCTGATATTGGGGTTGATCATTTGTTGAGGTCCCTGTATTTGATATCCTTTCTGTTAGCTGTTGCGCTGCTTTATTTTGTGTTCCAAGGCCAAACTTCCTGTTATTCTGGGTATCTCTTGACTTCCTACTTTTGCATTAGAATCCCTTATGATGAAAGAGATATCTTTGTTGTTGTTGTTGTTGTTAGTTCTAGAAGCTCTTGTAGGTCTTCATAGAACTGGTCAAATTCTAGCTCCCTCCTCATCAGTGGTTGGGTCATAGACTTGGATAACTGTGACATTGAATGGTTTGCCTTGGAATTAACTGGCATTATTCTGTTGCTTTTGAGATTGCACCCAAGTACCGCATTTCAGACTGTTGTTGCCTATGAGGGCTAGGGCTACTCCATTTCTTCTAAGGAATTCTTGCCCATGGTACTAGATATGATGGTCATCTGAATTAAATTTACCATTCCTGTCCACTGATTCCTAAGATATAGATGTTCAACCTTGCCTTCTCCTACCTGACCACATCTAATTTACCTTGATTTATGGACCTAACATTCCAGATTCCTATGCAATAGTATTCTTAATGGCATCAGGCTTTGCCTTCACCAGCAGGCACATCCATAGCTGAGAATCGTTCTTACTTTGGCCTAGCTTCTTCAGCCTTACTGTAGCTATTAGTAAGTATCTTATGCTCCTCCCCAGTAGCATATTGGACACCTTGCAACCTGGGGGCAGGGGCTCATCTTCAGGTGTCATATCTTTTTGCCTCTTCATACTGTTCATTCAGTTCTCCAGGCAAAAGTTTTGGAGTATGTTGCCATTTCCTTCTCCAGGGGACCACAATTTGTCAGAACTCTTCACTATGACCCATCCATCTTGGGTGACCCTGCACCACATGGCTCATAGCTTCATTGAGTTATGCTAGCCCCTTTTCCATGAGAAGGCTGTGATCCACGAAGAGGGAGGAGACATAGCCCCATTCAATATTTAGGAGTTTGGGGGAAAAAAACACTTTTCAGGCTGCCCCACACCAACATGGTATTGTTGTTGCTCTTCAGTCACCAAGTGGAGTCTGACTCTGCACAGCTCCATGGGCTGCAGAATGCCAGGCCACCTTTCCCTCTTCTATTTGCCATGAAGTGATGAGACCAGAGGCCATGATCTTTGTTTGTTTGTTTGTCTTTAATATCGGGTTTTAAGCCAGCTTTTTCACTCTCCTTCTTCACCCTCATCAAGAGGTTCTTTAGTTCCTCTTTGCTTTCTGCCTTCTTAGTGGTTCAGTTCAGTTCAGTTCAGTCACTCAGTCACATCCGACTCTTTGCGACCCCCTGGACTGCAGCATTCCAGGCTTCCCTGTCCTTCACCAGCTCCCAGAGCTTGCTCAAACTCATGTCCATCAAGTCAGTGATGCCATCCAACCATCTCACCCTCTGTCGACTCCTCCTCCTCCTGCCTTCAATCTTTCCCAGCATCAGGGTCTTTTCTAGTGAGTCAGTTCTTCGCATCAGGTGGCCAAAGTATTGGAGTTTCAGCTTCAGCATCAGTCCTTCCAATGAATGTTCAGGACTGATTTCCTTTAGGATTGAATGGTTGGATCTCCTTGCAGTCCAAGGGAGGACTCTCAAGAGTCTTCTCCAACACCACAGTTCAAAAGCATCAGTGTATCATCAGCATATCTGAGGTTGTTGATATTTCTCTTGGCAATCTTGACTCCAGCTTGTAACTCACCCAGCTCGGCATTTCGCATGATGTGCTCTGCATATAAGTTAAATAAACAGGGTAACAATAAACAGCCTTGCCACACTCCCTCCTCAATCCTGAAGTGGTCATCTCTTCTATGTCTGGTTCTAACTGTTGCTTCTTAGCCCCCCATACAGGTTTCTCAGGAGGTAGGTAAGATGGTTTATTGTGCCCATCTTTTTAAGAATTTTCCACAGATTGTTGTGAGCCACACAGTCAAAGGTTATAAAATAGAGATAGATGATTTTCTGGAATTCCCTTGTTTTCTCTTTGATATGGCGAATATTGGCAATTTGATGTATAGTTTCGCTGCCTTTTCTAAACCCAGCTGAACATCTGGAAGTTTTCGGTTCAATTAATGCTGAAGCCTAGTTTGGAGGATTTTAAGCAGAGTCTTATTGGAATGGGAGATGAGCTCAATTATCCAGTGGTTTGAACATTCTTTGGTACTGCCTTTCTTGGGAATTGGGATGAGGATTGACCTTTTCCAGTTCTGTGGCTACTGCTGGGTTTTCCACATGTGGTGACCTATGGAGTACAGCACTTTAAGAGCATCAGCTTTTAGGATTTTAAATAACTCTGCTGGGATTCCATCACCTCCACTAGCTTTACTGGCAGTAGTACTTCCTAAGGCCCACCTGACTTCACACTCCAGAATGGCTGACTCTGAGTGAGGGACTACACCATCATGGTTATCCTGGTCGTTAAGGTCTTTTCTGTACAGTTCTTCTGTGCATTCTTTCTGTCTCTTCTTGATCTCTTCTGCTTCTATTAGGTGTTTACCATTTCTGTCCTTTATTGTGCCCAGTTTGGTATGAAATGTTCCTTTGATATTTCCAATTTTCTTAAAGATATCTGTAGTCTTGCCTTCTCTGTTGCTTCCCTCTATTTCTTTGCATTGTTCATTGAAGAAGGCCTTCTTGTCTCTCCCTACTATTCTCTGGAACTCTGCATTCACTTGGGTCTACTTTTCCCTTTCTCCCTTGCTCTTTGCTTCTCTTCTTTCCTCAACTATTTGTAAATCCTCCTCAGACAATCACTTTGCCTCCTTGCATTTCTTTTTCTTTGGGATGGTTCTGTTTGCTGCCTCCTATACAATATTATGGACCTCCTTCCATAGTTCTTCAGGTACGTGGTTTACTAGATCTAATCCCTTGAATCTATTCATCTCCTCCACTATATATTCATAGGGAATTTGACTTAAGTCATACCTGACTGGCTTTGTGGTTTTCCCTGCTTTCTTTAAGCATGAATTTCACTATGAGGAACTGATGATCTGAACCATAGTCAGCTCCAGGTCTTGTTTTTGCTGACTGTATTTGCTGACTGACAATTTCTCCATTTTCATCTACAAAGAATGTAATCAATCTGATTTTGGTATTGAGCCATCTCTTGTGTTGTTGGGAAAAGATGTTTGCTATAACCAAAGCATTCTCTTGGCAGAATTCTGTTAAACTTTGCCTTGCTTCGTTCTGTATTCCAAGGTCAAACTTGCCTGTTACTCCAGGTATCTCTTGACTTCCTACTTTTGCATCCCAATCCCCTATGATGAATAGGACATCCTTTGTGGTGCTAATTCTAGGAAGTCTTCTGGGTCTACATAGAACTGATCAACCTCAGCTTCTTCAGCATCAGTGGCTGGGGATTACAGTAATCAGTGGATTACTGTGATGTTGAATGGTTTGCCTGGGAAATGAACTGAGATCATTCTGTCATTTTTAAGGTTGCACCCAAGTAACATATTTCAGCCTCTTTTGTTGATTATGAGGGCTACTTCATTTCTTCTCTGGGCTTCTTGCCCATGGTAGTAGATATAATGATCATCTGAATTAAATTCACCCATTCCTGTTCATTTTCCTTCACTGATTCCTAACATGTTGATGTTTACTTTTGCCATCTCCTGCTTGACCACGTCCAATTTACCTTGACTCATGCACCTAACATTCCACCCTCCTATGCAATACTGTTCTTTACAGCATCAGATTTTACTTTCATCACCAGACACATCCTCAACTGCCCTTCATTTCTGCATTGGCCCAGCTGCTTCACTCTTTCTGGAGCTATTAGTAGTTGTCCTCCTCTCTTTCCCAGTAGCATATTGGACACCTTCTGACCGGGGCGATCATCTTTTGGTGTTGTATCTTTTCGCCTTTTTACACAGTTCATGGGGTTCTCACGGCTAGTATACTGGAGTAATTTGCCATTCCCTCCTCCAGTGGGTCACATTTTGTCAGAACTCTCCATTATGACCTGTCCGTCTTAGGTGGCCCTGCACAGCATCTTATTCCTTCATTGAGTTATGCAAGCCCCTTTGCCACAACAAGGCAGTGATCCATGAAGGAGGAAACCAATTTAGGGGTGAGTAAATCAAAAGTAACTTTATGCATTGAACTTGCACTGGTCATCTATTTTACATATGGTAATGTACCTGTTTCAATGCTATTCTCTCAAACCACCCCACCCTGGCCTTCTCCCACTGAGTCCAAAAGTTTGTTCTTTACATCTGTGTCTCCTTTGTTGCCCTGCATGCCTGATCACCAGTACTGTCTTTCTAAATTCCAAATATATGCATTAATATGCAGTATTTGCCTCTCTCTTTCTGACTTACTTCACTCTGTATAATAGGCTCCAGGTTCATCCACCTCATTAGAATGACTCAAATGCATTCTTTTTTATAGCTGAGTAATATTCCATTGTGTATGTGAACCACAACTTCCTTATCCATTCATCATGTGCCAATGGACATCTAGGTTGCTTCCATGTCCTAGCTATTGCAAATGGTGCTACAATGAACATAGGGATACAAGTGTTTCTTTCAGTTCCAATTTCCTTGGTGTGTATGCCCAGCAGTGGGATGCCTGGGTCATATGGCAGTTCTATTTCCAGTTTTTGGGAATCTCCACACTGTTCTCCATAGTGGCTGTACCAGTCTGCATTCCCACCAACAGTGTAAGAAGGCTCCTTTTTCTCCATACCCTCTCCAGCATTTATTATTTATAGATATTTTGATGATGGGCATTCTGACCAGAGTAAGATGATACCCCATTGTGATTTTGATTTGCATTTCTCTAATAATGAGTGATGCTGAACATCTTTTCTTGTGTTCATCAGCCATCTGTATAAAGCCGGTGCTCCGGGACAACCCAGAGCAATAGAGTGGGGAAGGAAAGGGTGAAGTTCAGAATGGGAGGGATACATGTATACCTGTGGCTAATTCATGTTGATACATGGCGAAAAATATCACAATATTGTAAGGTAATTGCCCTCCAAATAAAATTAATAAATTAACTCAAAACAGAAAAAAATGTAATTTTATTCAATGTTAGTAGTAGTTCTCAAAATGTGGTCACCTGACCAGCAACATCACTTGGGAACTTGTTAAAGTGTACATTTTTGAGCCCCATCATAGTCCTGCTATAGTCATTGTGATAATTACTCATATATAACTATCAATGCAAAACAAATTTTTAAAGTTGAAGTTTAATATATTAATAGAATGTGGATAATATTTTGCTTGGTTCAAGCATCATTTTTCTCCATTATCATAACAGAAATCTTTGGCTGCAGTTTTAGAAGTTTATAATTTTAACAAAGTTCAATAATCAATTTTTAAAAATCTGCCTCATCCCAAGGTCATGAAAATATTCTAGTTTCCCTTCTAAAGACTTACTCTTTTACTTTCAATTAGATCTATAATTCATCTGGAATCTATTATTGTATACAAGAAATGGATTAAGTTTCATTTTATCCTCCTCTGGATATCCAGTTGACAGAACATTTGTTTGTTTGAGTCTATTTTCGTTCCCAGTACTCTGCGGTGCTATTTTTGTCATGAATCAAGTGTTGATATATGTGTAGTTCTATAGAAACCTGTATATGTAAGGTTTCCTTTTTGTTCCACTAATCATCCATCTTACAGTAGTATGTACTGTCTTAATTGTTGTGGTTTTGCAATAAATCTTAATATCAGGTTTAATAGCTCTTTCCACTTAAAAAAATATGTATTTTCTTCAAGGTTGTGTTGGCTATTCTTGACTCTTTGGATCTCCAAGTTAAAACTTCAGTCACCTTCTCAGTTGCCACCAAGAAGATTTGCTTAGCTATTCTTGGACCTTTTTAGACCTGAGAATTTTTAGGATCAGCTTGTCATAAACAAACAAAAAACAAGGACACAATCTTTTGAGATTTCAATTGAGATTGCACTGAGTCTATACATCAATTGGTGCCATTATGATATTAAATATTCCAATCCAGTGGTATATTCCTTCTTTATTAGTGTCTCCTTCATTTTCTACCAACTGAAAACAAAACTTATCAAAAAACCCACGACATTCTGTATAGGGTTTTTACTTGTCTTTGTTAGTTATACACCTAGTACTTGATCTTGTTACAAATATCATGAATAATATAACATTTTGTACTTCATTTTCTGATTGGTTGCTATTATATGAAAGTGCAACTCATTTTTGCATATTGACATTGTATCTAAAGCTCGTTAATTTATTCTAATAGTTATTCTTTTGTATGTACACAGGTAATCAAGACATCTGTAAATAATAACTACTTAATTTATTATTTTCTGATTTTATTACATTTATTTTCTCACCTTTTTTTTTAACTATGACTTTTATTTTTTAGTTGAAGGATAATTGCTTTACAGAATTGTGCTGTTTTTTTCCAAACATCATGTCTAGGATTTTTAATACAATGTTAAAGAGAAAGTAAATTCCTTTGTCTTGCTCAGCATTACAGAAGGCAAGCTTTCATTATATCTCCTTTAAGTAGGTTATTATAGATATCCTTTATCAGATTAGAGATGTTTCCAATTAGTCTTAGTATGATAAAAGTATCATGAATGGATGTTGAATTTTATTGAGTGTTTTGAAATTATCATATTCTGATTTTCTTCTTTATTTTTTATGTCTGGTTTCTTTAACATAATTTTTTGGAGATTCATTCATTGATTGGTTACATGTTATCCCTGTTTTTTGCTGAGAAGTATGATTATAGTCCATGCGGTAGTGAAAAGTCCGACAGGACTGAGGACTAACACTTTCACTTCACATGCCTTATGCATACATAGTTCTTTTGTATATTGAGATATAGGTGGGCATCTGAACCATTTCAGTTTGGGGCTATTACAAACAAGGCATCTATGAATCCTTGTGCAAGTCTTTATGTGAACATGTGTTTTCATTTTTCTTAAATAAATACCATAGACTGGAGTTTTTCCTTTTCCTTTCAAACCTTTCTATCCTTATATTTAAGATATTTCTGTTGTAAACTTCATAAATGTGGCTCTATTATTTTCATTACGTCTGTTCATAATTGTCTTTTAGAAACTTATTTCAAAATGAGTGTAATTGCAGATATATTTGAGCTTAAATTTATCATCTTTCTATGTGCTTCACTCATCTCTTTATTTTTCTCTCTTTTCTTGCCCACTCATGGATTTTTTTTTTTATTTCATCTGCTCTCCACTTTAGCTAGCAAGCTATTTTTTTTTTACTATTCTTTTAGTGTTTACCTTCAAAATCATGGCATATGGCCTTGATTTGTTAATATCTAATATGAATTAGGACTACTTTCCAGGCAATACAGAACTTTAAACAAATTAATCCCATTTCCCCTTGCCTGTTCCAACTTGTGTGCTTTTGTTGCCATGTGTTTTGATTCTGTTTGTTTACAAGACTATCTTATGTATTGCTGTTGTTTTACACAGTTTGTTTTCACTCATGTATTTGCCTTTTCTATTGTTCTTCCTATTCTTGTATCTCTATGCCCCTATCTGGAATCATTTTCTTGCTCTCTGAGGAATTTTATTAATAATTTCCTGTAGTGGGATCTGTTGATAGTCAATGTCAGGCAGTTATTTTCTCTTAGCATGGCACTTATCACTCCACAGACTTCAGGCTTCTGTTTTGTGTTCCATTGAGTCAGCTGTCAGTTTTATTTTTACTGATTTAAAGAAAATATGGAGTTTTCCAGGTGATGCAGTAGTAAAGAATTCGCTTGTCAATGCAGGAGACACAGGAGATGCAGGTTTGGTCCCTGCACCAGGAAGATGATCTGGAGAAGGAAATGGCAGCTCACTCCAGTGTTCTTGCCTGGAAAATTCCATTGACAGAGGATTCTGGCAGGTTACAGTCTATGGGGTTGCAAAGAGTTGGACATGACATAAAGACTGAGCATGCATGCACACACAAAAGTATTTCTTTTTTTCTCTGGCTTGTTTTTAATATTTTTTTTCCGTTTTTAAGTTTCAACAGTTTTCTGATGATCTATCTTGGTTTATTTTATTTTATTTATTCTTCTTGAGATTGATAGTACTTATTTGAATCTGTGACTTGATGCTTATAGGATTTCATAAATCTCAGCTATCATCTCTCCAAATATTATTCTTTCCCCATTGTCTTTCTTTCCTTCCTTCTGGGGTTCCAGTTACAGTTATGTTAGACCAAAAGAAGAATTCCAATTATGGATGTGAGAGTTGGACTGTGAAGAAGGCTGAGCGCCGAAGGATTGATGCTTTTGAACTGTGGTGTTGGAGAAGACTCTTGAGAGTCCCTTGGACTGCAAGGAGAACCAACCAGTCCATTCTGAAGGAGATCGATTGTGGGTGTTCTTTGGAAGGAATGATGCTGAAGCTGAAACTCCAGTACTTTGGCCATCTCATGCGAAGAGTTGACTCATTGGAAAAGACTCTGATGCTGGGAGGGATTGGGGTCAGGAGGAGAAGGGGATGACCGAGGATGAGATGGCTGGATGGCATCACCGACTGGATGGACGTGAAGTCTGAGTGAACTCCGGGAGTTGGTGATGGACAGGGAGGCCTGGCGTGCTGCGATTCATGGGGTCACAAAGAGTCGGACATGACTGAGCAACTGAACTGAACTGAACTGAACATTACCTATATTTCATACTCATTTTTTAAAATATTTTTGATGGTTTTTATTCTTTTCTCTGTCTATACTTTAATCTCTATCTTTTTATTCTGATCTACTTATGTTTTATTAATCAGAATTCATCTCTAACTACAAAACACTCCTCTACCCTACATGTCGGTGTACCAACCTATTTTAGTTCCTGTATCTGTCTGGACCTTTTATCACACTGCTCTTCTGTCCTATGCACACATCCTCCAGCATTGATGTCTAGTATCAGCCTGTCTTCCGTGTTGTTTTTGTTAATGGTTCCCAAGCAGAGCCAACCTCTCACACATCCCCACTTGACTTGTACAGACCAACGTAGGACCAACACAATGCTTCATGTACTTATTTCTCTGTACCTCTAACTCCCACCAGTAGACTGGGAAGTCCTTTGCCTTATTCAGCTTCGAGTTTCTAAGAGCCAGCACACAAAAAACCAATAAGTACATTGATGCTGAGTGAATCAGTATAATGCATTCAATCCTGGTTACATGTTAGAATCATATTAGGGACGTGTGTTTTGAAAACAAACAGATATATCAAATCTAGAGGTGGGATCTAGGCACCAGAACATTTTAAAAAACTATTATGGGTGATTCTAATGCATAGCTTGAGTTGAGGACTTCTGACTTAAAGAAACTGCCTCAAAAACGGTGACTTGATGGTGTAATGGGCTGAGAGCTGAAATGGTTTCCCTGTGAGGAAATGAGGATATTATGTGAAGCACCCCAGAAGATATACATGTCAGGGTAATGCATTTAGGAACAGCTGTCCATGGATGCATATTACCAGGAACCCTAGTGTAGATTCACTGTGTGTCTGTGTATGTGTGTGTGTGTGTGTGTGTGTGTGTGTGTGTGTGCGCGTGCACGTGAGCGCAGTATTTAGGAGGTGAGAGTGAGAAAAGGAATCCTCAGGGTCACAGAGGTGACAGCTTGGGAGTCTAATCTAGAGCTCAAGTTGGTAAATAATCAAGAAAATTCCTGTCTTCTATCTCCCTTTGCAACAGCGGTATAGGCAGACCATCCCTACCTATTAGCAGGAGGGTGCCTCATCCCCATTCATCCCAGGACTTTGGGGAGGTGGCGGGTGACTGATGCAGGCTCCACAAGATAAGAGAAAGCCCGATGTCAGTCCTTAGGTGAAGCTATCAGCTCTCCTGCCCCAGCTCAGACCTCTCACTGTGATGATGCGCGCATTCTCCCAGTTGTCATAGAAACTGGATCTTTCTTTCTGATTCCCATTTCCTTTGCTGTGTGTTTGGTTTCCCATGTTTTAATGAAATTAGGTATGCAGCGAAGTGTGCACACTTGCTCCCACACAACCGAGCCCGCCTCAGATCAAAGCAGCTCAAGATCGCCTCGTGCCTCATGAGACGAGTGGACTGTGGAGAGCCATGGTCCCCTTCCGCTGTTCAGAGGCTGCACCCTGCTTCAGCTCCGGGATTTGGAGCCTGACACCAGCCTTCTCCAAGTTCAAATGCAGAAGCTATTTTTGGATTCTCAGATCAGACACAGGACAGCAAGTTGGATTAATAAAATATAGAAAGTAGGAAGAACATTCTGTGCACCCAGAGGGAATATTTGTGACGTGCTTTAATTATTGGGAAGATGACCCTAATTGGAGAAAAAAGAAAGCAGCCCTAGACTGCTCTCAAACTGAGCTTAACAGAGTGTTAACGAGGCCTCCACGTTTACAATATGTCTCAATCGTCCTCTTGACACGAATTTGGGTCTTCAGTTATAGTCCCTCATAATGTCCTGAATCCTGTTCCTTCGTGTCTTCTGAACTTTTTATTAATAATTTTCCTGTATAAGAAGAAGAGATTTTTAGGAAACAAGTAATTGCTGGATTCTTTGCTGCTCTCAGCTGTGAAGACTAGGATAAGACTGTGGTGTTCTATAAAAAAATCATTTAATGAACCATTTTAGTTCTCCTTTCTGCTTCTAGGGTGGAAGGGAGTGAGGAGCATGGAGCATTTTCTCTCTTTACAAACAATCAGAGTTCTGGCAGGGAGGTTGTCTGTGAGGTTTCTAAATTATGTCTTTGTCACCACAACTTCTCCTGATTAAACAATCACTTGGTTATGCCTCCTGTTCTCTATACCTTCCTGTGCAAGTGTGAGTTCTAAGTTGCTTCCGTCATGTCTAACTCTTTGCGACCATATGGACTGTAGCCCGCCAGACTCCTCTGTCCATGGGATTCTCCTGGCAAGAATACTGGAGTGGGTGGCCATGCCCTGCTCCAGGGGATCTTCCCGACCCCAGGATTGAACCTGAGTCTCTATGTCTCCTGCATTGGTAGGTGGGTTCTTTACCACTAACTCCACCTGGGAAGCCCCTATACCTTTCTACCTAAGCCATATTCAATGAACAGACTCTTATTCTCTGCTTATTCTTGTTTATATGTCACTTGCCTACACTGTAAGCTTCTGAGACCAACCTCAGAGGCAGGGCAATGACTGACAGTGTTTGCTAGAAAAGTAGGTAAGATGAATCTAGTGAGTTGCATGCCCCAGGAGGGCCACTGTGAGTTATATATGTCAGAAACATTTTTGTTTTACCCATCAGGTAATCCATGACTGTAGGAACCACAGAAACCCGTCCTGCTTCCACTGAACACATCTAAGGTCTTTCACTGGTCAGCCCTTATTCAGAATCTTAGGTCTAAGTCACCTTGCCTTTGGTCTTTGGTCCAAGAATGGCACATACAGGATGGGATGCTTTCTTATTAGTATCAGAATTATTCCTCCACCCAGGCTCTCTGTGTCTCTGGAAGATTACTGAATTTATTTCAAACTGTATAGAGACTCATTTTTAGTATCCTGATAGAAACTCCTTTAGATTGAACACTTGCTGAACTTAGAAGTCGAGGAGATGCTCATTGCTTTGCTGAATGCTCTGGAACTGAGAATTATACCCAAACACCAACTAAATCTGGTCCAGAGGGGTCTTTCTTCCAACAGAGATACAACGCCTGACCTAGCCTTTGCTCAGGATTGAACATCAGCTGTGATAAGAGGTTAAAGAGTCATTCCTGAGAAGCAGGACATTCCTACAAGGCATCACCTTAAATAACAGCTCAGAAATGGGGGCCTGCTTTGCCCTAAATGTATCAACAATCAACATCTTTATGCAGAAATTTGATTTACAAGAATTTTTAGGGAAACATGACTACTTTCAACCCACGACTCATTCCTGGAAATTCCCTTGACCTTAAATACAGTGGGCAGAGTTGTCAACAATGCAAACTTGCCCACAATCTCTGGCCCAGAACTTTCAATTTTAAAAATCACAGGATGTACCAGTCCCCAAAACAGGAACACCCATCCACCCCTTCCACGTGCATTTCCATCACCCAGTATCCAACTTTGTCACTGCTTCTGACAGTAACAGACTCTAATCAGTGTATTTTCATTTTATCCTTAGCTTTTACCAACTCAATTAGTGTGTCAGTCAGAGAGGCAAGATTATGTCTCACTGAAAAAAAAAAGTCCAAAATTTTGCACTTAGCACAGCGAAGACTTATTTTTAATTCACCGAAAGTCTACAGTGGGTCTGGACAACTCTCCAGGCCAAATGCTCTTCTAGCAACAGCTAAGGAATCCAGTTGGAAGGAGCCTCCACCAGCTTCTGCCTGTATCTTTGGGACACTCAGACTCCTTGGTTGATCTGTCAGCAAAGAAGTGTCCAGAACAGAGTTTGGTAAACCTTTTCTTAAGGGGCTAAATAGTAAATATTTTTGACATTGCAGGCCAGGAGATCTCTGTTGCAATGACTCAACTCTGCCAATGTTGCATGAAAACAGCCATAGATAATATGAAGGTAAATGAGTGTGGCATGTGCCAACAAAATTTGATTTACAAAAACAAGTAGTGTGCTGGATTTGGCTTGCAAGTCATAATTTTCTGATTTCTGGTGTACAGTCTCTCACTGGCATTAAATGGTTTTGCCTGAATTCTACACATAACATTTTACTCACATTTTATTTGTGAAGTCATATGATCATGCCTTCAAGAGCCAGAGAAGTATCATTTTCCCATGTTTTCAGAGGAGAAATGAGAAACTATGAGTTTTACTGATTTTTTCATGCTGTTTTATAAAGTTCAGAATAAATGGAAATTCTACAAATAGTGACTAAATCAGACATCTTAGATTTGAATAAGTCTGCAGTCACCTGGTATCCCCCATGACCCAGGGAAAGAAGTTTAACTTTTTGGACTGTCAACATCTTTATTTGCAACGTGAAGATGTCTGTCTTCCTAAAACGAATATGAGAATCAAATGAGATATTTCAGGACAAAGGGATTTGGAAACTCAGCCGTGGAGATTCATGCTTTTATCATTCACTACTGTCTTGAGCTTTGTAGGGCCCAGAGCAGGCTGTTCTTCAGTTTAAGACCTAAGTTTTGTCATACTCTGAGTTCCAAACTCAAGGTCCAAAGTTGTGGCCTCTTCCAGGACTTTTGCTTAAGCTCTAGAGCTGGAGTCCAAAATTCATCTGTCCTGTTTTCTTCAGACGACAGCCTATGATACTGCACAGAGTGGGCCCAGCTGGAAACTGGCAGTGGAATGGCTAGCTGAATTAAACAAGGGACAGAGGGAAAAAAAGGCACATGGACCTCTTTTGGGGAAGCAAAACTGTTTTTATGAGGCATGCAAATTTTTTTCAGGGATGCAAATTTTTTTCTCCCTGCCTTTTCCCTCTTGGTATCCAGAAGAGTGTCATTATCTCTTAAACAGTTCTCCTAAACCACTTCAATCCTGTGCATTTGTTAGTCTAACATGATGTGCTTTAACTCCACTCTGTTTTCAAGCCTCCAGGGTGGGCTGAGAAAGGAGTGAGGGAGGTGGGAGCGGGTGGAGGGGAGAGTAAATGGGACAGCCTTCACGAAAACATTTGAAGGAAGCAAACTGACGTTTTGGTGAGCATTTTCCCTGTGCCAGGAGCATTACACACGTTATCTGATTTTATCACCATAATAATACTGCATTGCAGGATTTTTTATTTCCACCATAGAAAGGAAAATTCAAAGAGTTTAGGTAACATTCCTAGGACCACACAGCTAGAAAGCTGCAGAGCCAGGATTTTGAATCTAGCTGACTTTTCACCCTTCTAGGTTGGGTCCTCCACAAAGGAACTCCATCCAGATGGGTGTCAATGATGCTTCGCCTTTTCAGGGAAGTTTACTGAGTCTTCTATCCCAGTGGGAAAGGCTGGTAATACCCAAGGTAATTCAGTATTGAAGTGTTTCGGTGCTCCATCCTTCCCACTTAAGGACATCATTCACACCTGATTCTCCTTCCTAGCCTCCATGCAGATTTAGGGCTGAGTTTGCAGACCCACAGGCTTCCCTAATGGTTCAGATGGTGAAGAATCTGCCTGCAATACAGGAGGCCCAGGTTGCATCCGTGGGTCAGGAAGATCCCCTGGAGAAGAGAAAGGCTACCCACTCCATTGTTCATGCCTGAAGAATTGCATGTACAGAGGAGCCTGGTGGGCTACAGTCCAGGGGTCACAGAGTCAGACATGACTGAGCAACTAGCACTTTCAGTTTTCACTTTTGAAAACCCAGGGGATGTATTTTGTCAATAAGCAATGGAAAATAAGCAAACTCTTAGAGAAGGGAGCCTCAATAAGAAGATAAGGAGACAGGATTGATGATGATAATTGTTAATAGTTACTATTCCCATTTGCAAACCACATTCACATAATCCTGACAAAAATCCTGTGAAGTAAATACTAATAATTATATTTTGAAACTGAGGCACCAAGATATGAGGCAACTTGCCCAAAGTTACACAGCTAGTAAATAAAAGAACTGGAATTTTGAGACTCCCTGGTGGGTGGTCCAGAGGTAAAGAGTCCACCTTGTGGTCCAAGGGACACTGGTTCTATCCCTGATCTGGAAAGAGCCCACATATAGCAGAGCAACTAAGCCTGTGCACATTGCAACGACTAAACCTGTGCCCTCTGCAGCCCATGTGCCACAATCAAGACCCAACGCAGTAAAATAAAATGCATAACTAAATAAAAGACCTGGGATTTGAACCTTGAAAGGATGACTCCAAAGCCTAGTCTCTTAACCACTCTGCTAGACATCTCAACCAGCTAGGAGATTTTTTTTTTTAAATGCCAGTGCCCAGCTCTTAACCTTAGAGGTTCTGATATATTTGGTGTGAGATAGGTGTTGATATTTTTAAAGCACCTAAAGTGTTTTAAATCTGAAGTGCAGCAAAGTTGAAACAGTGTGACTCAGTTACTTCATCTCCCTGGCCCTCAGCTTCTTCATCTCAGTATGGGGGCAAGGGAACTGTGAAGGGCAACTCGAGAGGTCACAATAAGTGAAGGGTCGCACTGGCCTTGGATGGGTGACTTCCAAGGACACTGGCATCAGTTGATGTTAGAGACAGTATCTTCTGATGTTTTTCTTGCCCAGATTATTAATAACATCTCACTCGTCTCATGTGTGAGCATGCCCTTTGGTTCTCAAAATCTGCACATGCATGGTTCTAAATGCTACTGAGTATCAAGGGAGAAGGAATTCTTTCCCTCATGCAGAATGGATTATTCTACCTTAAAATTTTTAACCAGTCAAACTGTAAGGGCATGCGTCCTGTGTGTGCTATCACTTCAGTCATGTCCGTCTCTTTGCAATGCTGTGGACTGTAGCCGGCCAGGTTCCTCTGTCCACGGGATTCTCCAGGAGAGAATACTGGAGTGGGTTGCCATGCCCTCCTCTAGGGGATCTTCCAGAACCAGGAATCGAACCCAAGTCCCCTGTCTCCTGCATTGGCACGTGGGTTCTTTACCACTAGCACAACCTGGGAAGTCCAAGCTGTGAAGGAGACCCAGGCAAGTCTCCAGACTGATCTCCTAGAATAGGGTCTCCACGACTGAGGAGGTGCATCCTCAGTCTGAGCCTAGAATTTCTCACTTACAAAATGGGATTTTTAAAAAGTTCAAAGGGCTTTTCTATAGATTGAATAAAATGTCAAGCATCATATACATATCATAGAACATAGAGGTACTTGGCATATAATAAATACTTATGAATAGAATATGCATACATGATGAAATAAATGTCATTTTCCTTACTGGGCTGATTAAAGAAGAAGCTATGCTAATTTATGTAAAGCATGATGAAAGTTAACATAAATAATAATTACAGATGCCTAGCAAGATGATCAAACCAGTCAGTCCTAAAGGAAGTCAATCCTGAATATTCACTGGAAGGACAAATACTGAAGCTGATGCTCCGATACTTTGGCCACCTGATGCAAAGAGCTGAGTCGTTAAAAAAGACACTGATGCTGGGAAAGATCAAAGGCAGGAGGAGAAGGGGATGACAGAGGATGAGATGGTTGGATGGCATCACCAACTCAATGGACATGAGTTGAGCAAGCTCTGGGAGATGGTGAAGGACAGGGAAGCCTGGTGTGCTGCAGTCCATGGGGTCACAAAGAGGCAGACATGACTGAGTGATTGAACAACAAAAAGTATGATGATGTCTTCTAATTATGTGTTTATTGCATTTTAAAATTTTGGTGTATTTCTGTTATTGCAAGAAATTAAGCTAACACATAAAAAGCATGTAAAACCATAAGTGCAATCCCATATGTGATCCCACCACTGGATATGCACATGCCAGAAAGGAGAAGACATCTCCCTAGGAGGATCTTTTATTTGCAAATCAGGGGAAGAATGTGAAGACTCCTACAGTCCACTGGGGGAGTCTCAGGGCTAAATCCCTCTACATTTGAAATTGAAAGAGACACATGTACCCCAATGTTCATCGTAGCACTGTTTAAAATAGCCAGGACATGGAAGCAACCTAGATGCCCATCAGCAGACAAATGGATAAGTAAGCTGTGGTACATATACACGATGGAATATAACTCAGCCATTAAAAAGAATACATTTGAATCAGTTCTAATGAGGTGGATGAAACTGGAGCCTATTATACAGAGTGAAGTAAGCCAGAAAGAAAAACACCAATACAGTATACTAACGCATATATATGGAATTTAGAAAGATGGTAACGATAACCCTGTATGCAAGACAGCAAGAGACACAGATGTATAGAACAGTCTTTTGGACTCTGTGGGAGAGGGCGAGGGTGGGATGATTTGGGAGAATGGTATTGAAACATGTATTTTATCATATGTGAGACGGATCACCAGTCCAGGTTTGATGCATGAGACAGGGTGCTCGGGGCTGTTGCACTGGGATGACCCAGAGGGATGGGATGGGGAGGGAGGTGGAAGGGGTGTTCAGGATGGGGAACACATGTACACCCATGGTAGATTCATGTCAATGTATGGCAAAACCAATACAGTATTGTAAAGTAAAATAAAAAATAAATAAAAAGAAAAAAAAAAGAAAAGAAATGGAATGTAAATCTGCGGGCTACAGGGAAGGCAGGGGACCAAGGCAAACTTGCTGTGAGGGGCCCTTGAGAGGTGGACAGACAGAGGATAACTGGCTTATCCTCATTTTTGTCTTTCTACTGAATCCTTAGTAAAATATTCATTTTCTTCCTTAAGCTCTTGTGGACTTAAATCTATTTCTTGAATTTCTTAAACAAAAGTGCTGGGTTCTCTTTCAAGTTGGTTTAGAGACAGGGAAAAATGACTATTCATGGGTTTCTACCCTCAAAGCTAAAAACTTCTAAATTGTTCATCATCACACTGCTGATGGCAAGAGAACCTAAGGTGCCCATCCCTGAGGAACAGGCAAGATGCAGGAAAGATGCCCATCTGGATACTGTTTAGCAGGAAGAAGCAACAGATGAGGCTGTTTACTTGCAACAGCTAGAGAACATAAAAACATAATGAGACCAAATTAGCACAGTGCCATTCAAGTAAATGTAAAACATTCATACAATAAGAGCCCTGAATTTTATGAGGATAAACAAAACTCAGAGATTCGTATTCAACATGTTAGAATTGCAGGATTGGGCAGTGCAGTAAAATTAGAATGAAAAGTTAGAATGGATGGATGGACAGGTGAATTTAGAAAAACAAACAAGAATGAGAGGCCTTGAATGAGCCAGTGATCATGGAATTGCAGAAAACGATTAACTCAGCTCTCCATAATAAAACACTTCACCTTTCCAAACATTCCTGCAACAACCCAGAAATTAGTAGCAGCAGCAAAATCAACACTCTCCATTCTCCTTTGTTCAGGAAGCTTGTAAAATTAATGCAAAGAGGTAGACCACTCCTAGGGAATTTGACAGTTTTGCTGATTTTAAAAGTTAAGATACTGTTTCAATGCCAAGCTGAAAAGGTTGCTTAATGTATAACTCCAACTATATAAAATTCTCGAAAAGGCAAAGCTATGGCAACAATAAAAAGATCGTGTCTGCCAGGGCTTGGGGACAAGGGAGAGAGAGAGATGAACAAGTGGAATATAAGGGGTTTTGATAGAGTAACAGAAAATATACGTCACAATACATTTGTCAAAACCCATAAAAATGTACATCAAAAAGTGAACCCTCATGTGAACTATGTACTTAAGTTAATTGTAATATATTGGTGCATCAGTTGGAACAAATGCACCACACTGAACAAAATGAAAGCAAACACACCAAAATATTTTAGTATAAGAAAGACATGATGCATAAGAGTACAAGAAACAGAGAGAGCTACCTTAAATAGAGGATTACAACGGCAGTCATACTAGAAGAAGTTGATGCCATGTGCCTCCAGGCAGAACAGAGCCAGACTCTGAACAGAATGTGTTTTCTCTGTAGAAAAATGGGGTAAATAGGTGTACTGCTATAACCTCTGGAAATGGTTATGCAAATACTCTTGTAGAGAAAGATATGTTACTCTCCTTTGCATACAGGAAGATACTTCTAGCAACTACAGGAGCCTGGGCCTTATTGATTTATTATGATTAAATTTTTTCAATGAGTTTTCAGAACTAGGGGGAGCACATTGTAAAGACAGAGGCAGCAGCAACATAGTTCTTGTATTATAAACTGTATCTCTTTAACTTTCCATGGGTAGATCTCTTCTCCATAAGGGAAACTAAAGAGCTAATTTGTAAGGAATCATTTGAAAGCAATGTGAAAAAAAAAATGTGTGTGTGTGTGCGTGTGTGTGTGTGCATGTGTGTATGTTGAAGGGGGCAAGGTAGAGGTAGAAATGAATCCTCCCATTAAAAAGAATTTGATATGAACTATCTTGACAGCTGGTAAAGGAAGTGGGTATAGAACAATGACCTAAAGAATTATCCTGAAACCTTATCCAAAGTCACTAATGTCACCAGGGACTATCATAAAACATACTCACATTGCAATCCTTTCCTCAAGCTCTTTGACAGAACCAGAGTATGTGAGGGGTTATGTGATGATACTGGATAATTGGGCAAACAGATAGAACCATGTTTTAACAAAACTCTGTGATCTCTAAGTTTAGCGCAGGACAAGTGGCTCTTGAACTAACCCATTTAGAGAGAAAACTTAGTGGAGAAAGGTTAAGGAAACAGAAGACTACCAGTAATAGCAAAAGGGTAGCATTGGAGTCAAAATGACCTGGGCTGTAATAGCAACTGTCACTTACTATTGATACTTATGTGACACTGGGCCAGAGAGTAAGCCTGTTGCAGTCCAGTAAAATAGTAGTGCAACATTTACTTTACATAGTTTTATAAGGACCCCAAACAATAAATGTATATCTCTCAATGCCTGAAACAGACAGTACTCCATGTAGGGGGCTATTATAATTGCAGTCCAAGTTTAAGAAAAGTGCCAGTCTCCCATCAGCAGTGGTATAAATGGTTTAGGTAGAAGAACTGGACTTCCCTGGTGACTCAGGGGTAAAGAATCCTCCCTGTCCATCACCAACTCCCAGAGTCCACCCAAACCCCTATCCATCAAGTCGACGATGCCATCTAACCATCTCATCTTATGCCGTCCCCTTCTCCTCCCACCTTCAATCTTTCCCAGCAGCACGGTCTTTTCAAATGAGTTAGTTCTTCAATCAGGTGACCAAAGTGTTAGAGTTTCAGCTTCAACATCAGTCTTTCCAATGAACACCCCAACTGATTTCCTTTAGGATGGACGGGTTTGATCTCCTTGCAGTCCAAGGGACTCTCAAGCGTCTTCTCCAACACCACAGTTCAAAAGCATCAATTCTTGGGCACTCAGCTTTCTTTATAGTCCAACTCTCACATCCATACATGACTACCAGAAAAACCATAGCTTTGACTAGACAGAACTTTGTTGGCAAAGTAATGTCTCTGCTTTTCAATATGCTGTCTAGGTTGGTCATAACTTTCCTTCCAAGGAGTAAGCATCTTTTAATTTCATGGCTGCAGTCACCATCTGCAGAGATTTTGGAGCTCACAAAAAAATAAAGTCTGCCACTGTTTCCCCCTTCTAATTGCCATGAAGTAATGGGACCGGATGCCATGATTTTAGTTTCCTGAATGTGAGGCTTTAGCCAACTTTTTCACTCTCCTCTTTCACTTTCATCAAGAGGCTCTTTAGTTCTTCTTCACTTTCTGCCATAAGGGAGTGTCATCTGTATATCTGAGATTATTGATGTTTCCCTAAGTATCTGTAAAAAGAATGGAGCCTGGTGGCAGGCCATCTATGGGGCCGCACAGAGTCGGACATGACTGAAGCGACCTCGCAGCAGCAGCAGCAGTTAATCTGGGGGGTCCTTTGAAGGCTTAAATGATGCAACTCATGTAAAATAATTAGCAGAGAGCAAGCACTCCATCAGTGTTAGCTGTTATTCTTTATTTGTAAAACGGCTCATAGCATGCCTAACATGTAAGAGGCAAGCAGTACATGTGAATCTTCGCCCCCACCATGTGATCCTGGCTCCGGGAAGTGGAACTCATCCTCCCAGCTCAGTGGAGGACTCCTGCCCTCCTGACTTTCACCTGCTTGAACACAGGCCTTTGGGGGCTCAGGCAAATGAAGATAAGAGAAGCCATTTTCAAATTTAATAAACACACAGCCACTCACGGGGCTGTCTCACATCCCCACTGGCAGTTCATAGACAGTCTTTTCTCAATTACCTGCAGCTAATTTTAACAGGAGGCTTACCTTGCTCACTGCTTTTTATATTCACCATTGGCCCCTCCTGAGCCCCAGCGGGGTCTGCTCAGAGAGTCTAAACCCATATTAATATCCTGAGCAAAACATAATTAGAAAACGAGATCATCACCCACAAGAAAAGTGCAGCGCTGTCCAAAGTTATAGATAGAGCGAGTGGAATGTGGGGTTTATGCTTTTTTTGACATTTTCACTTGCTTTGGATTCATCACCTCATTACTTCCTTTTATCAGAAAAATAGGAAATCAAAGCGCTTAAGCCTTTATCTAGTTTCCTTCCACCCAGCGGCTGGCAGAGTAGGGCTGGTGACCCAGACCAGCTGATTGCCTATTTTTCTGAGTCAAGCTTCCAGAGAACACAGCCATGCCCATCATTTGCATTTTGCCTTTGGCTGCTTTTGAGCTAAAGTGGCAAAGTAGTAGCAACAGAGACCAGATGGCCCACAAAGCCTAAAACACCGACTATCTGGCCCTTTACAGAAAAAGTTTGCTGGCCTTCATTCCACTGTATCCATAAGAGAGACAGCTTCTGGAAGAACCCAAGATGTCCTCTTCCAACCGGTGCTGATAACCAGCTGCTGCTGCTGCTGCTAAGTCGCTTCAGTCGTGTCCGACTCTGTGCGACCCCACAGATGGCAGCCCATTGGGCTCTGCCATCCCTGGGATTCTCCAGGCAAGAACACTGGAGTGGGTTGCCATTTCCTTCTCCAGTGCATGAAAGTGAAAAGTGAAAGGGAAGTCGCTCAGTCATGTCTGACTCAGCGACCCCATGGACTGCAGCCTACCAGGCTCCTCCGTCCATGGGAGTTTCCAGGCAAGAGTACTGGAGTGGGGTGCCATTGCCTTCTCCAGCACGTGCCTCCAAGTCCAGTAGGTGACTCGGGCTGCATAAGAACTGATGCTTGGGCTGTGGAAATGGGCTGGCCGAGGCGGAAAACCCCAGAGAGGGCAGGGCCCTGCTCACTGCTCCTGAGAAGGGAAGGCCCAGGGAAGACCTGCTGAGTCCTGTGCTGTCTGGAGGCCTCCTCAGAGCCAGTCTGATCCTCCTGGGGAAAAACTGTTGATGGTGGCCAGGGTTCTGTAACTCACAGCCTGGGGGGCCTCAGTTTAAGAGTGTACGTGGAGATTTACTTTACATCAACTGTAGCCAACAATTTGCATGCCTAAAACGTCCTGAAATATCTGCACTTAATGCAGATTCCTGGCTATACCCAGCTGAATAACTTGGGGTGAGGTCTAGGAAGCACTGATGTAGTTTTTTTTTTTTTTTTTTTAACAAATATTACTAGTGTTGTGGTTGTTGTCGCTTGTTCTTATTGTTGTTTATGTCAGTGGCCCAGATAAAACACTTTAAAGAACAGTGTCCTGATGGTGTGGTCTTAATCATTTGAGCATAACAAACTACATAAGTATCTCATAGAAGCTATGGAAACTTCAATCAAAAGAAACAACAGAATGTATGTGTATATACAGACCTAATGCTTCCTACAACTTTAGAGAGTTCTGGACTCCCCAAGGCCATCACTAAGAAGCCTAAGTTACAAACCATCCTAAAATAATGGCTATGAGAAAGAAAGTGTGGGGATATGTGGTGGAAGATTGGGGGACTTGCTCCCGACAGCTGTGGCCCCCTTTTCCCCTTCTTGTGGGCTTGCACGGAGAACAGTTTCTCCTCTATGATGTGGCTGTAGGATGCTCATCAGATGAAGTCACCGTGTCGTGAAGGTCACATGAGGGCATATGGATGAAAGCAAATTGCAAAACTCTGAAGTGCCACGCACACATGAGAGATGGTGATGATGCAATGTCGGCCATCAGGGGCCGGCTTCCAGATGCACACCACTCTCAGCTCTCTGATGGCAGCCCTCTCCTCCCACGTCCGTCAAGTCCCATCTTGACAAGACAGGCTGCCTGCCCCGTTGTTCTCAGTGCCATGGTGCCCTGAAGAATTTCACCTTGTAAAATAAGTGACCACTGGATATGTCTGCCCTGGAGCTCTGCCAGCCCTCCCACACATAGTGTGCCCCCAATGCATCATGAAACCGGCTCCTCTTCCTCCTTATTTCCTGGTTTTTGCTCTGATTGGATGGTATTTTGCAATATTAATGTGTGCCCCTTCCCCTCTGTATGTTTTTCTCTCCCCGCTTCCTCCCCCTACCACCCACTCATACTCCTTTCACGAGAAAGAAAAACAGAAACGGGGTTATCTGTTATGGGAGAGGAAGCTCTTCTACACCGGAACACCAAGGAAAGCTCCCCCGAGGGGCAACACGGAGACTAAATACAGAGAAAGAGAAGGAATGAGTCCTGCACATTAGCAGAGGAAACAAGTGCCGAGGCTGAGTGGGGAGCCTGGCTCACGGGTTTAAGGACGAGGAGGAGGCAGCGATGGCCAGAGGAAGCCCGGAAGGGGCGAAGGGTGAGCGGTGTGCTCAGGGGAACCAGGGTCCTGAGGCTTCTATTCCGAGTGATTCAAGAACTGGAACTTGAACTATAAAAGATCACTCTGACTGTGTTAAGCATCTGAATCACGTTTCAGAAGCCTCCCTTTTGCTGTGCAGGGTCTCAGGCCGAAGCCAAGCAGCCAATTAGGAGGCTTGTTCGCAGCCTCAGCAGGAGACAGCCGCCGGGCTCAGACTCCGGGCTGCAGTGCCGGGTGAGGGCGGTCGAGCTGATCACGTTGCAATGAGGGTTGGAGCCGGATGCGCAAGAAAGACCAGATGACTGCACGATGCAGAATCTGACAAATCTAAGACGCTTTTTACTCAAGACAGAGTCAGCTTGGCTGTGGCAGTGGGGCTGGATCAGACATTCGGTGCTCACTGGAGATGCGTGTAGTAACCATCCACATAGGGACAAAGAGTGGACAACTCAGCACATCAGCCTGGAGTTCAGGGGAGACGGACATGCCAATGTCAAGAGCGTGTCCCACAGAGTGCCGAGGGCATTTGATTGTCTGTGGTTGGATGAGCGTCCTAAGGGAGAGGGTGTGGATGGAGAGGGGAATATTGGAGAACCCCAGTGTAAAAAAATAAGGCAGAAACACAGAATTCACAGAGGAAACTGGGAAGAGAGACTTGGGAGGTAAAGAGACAATCAAAACAGAGTGAAGTCATATGTACAACAGATTCACTTTTCTGTACAGGTGAAACTAACATAACATTGTGTTATGTTAACTAACATAAATCAACTATGGCCCAATAAAAATTAAAAATTAAATTCGACAAAAAATAATTTTGTTTGCAAAAAAATAAATAAAAGCTGAGTGAAGTCCTAAAAGTAAAAGGACTGGTTCAAGAAGGAAGAGATAATTCAACAGCATCACGTGCTCTCTATAGTTCAAATAAGGACTGAGACCTGCCCGTGGAGTCAGCGGTGTGCTGTGTTCAGCTCTGTGGATTTGCAATGTTCCCTGGGAAAATCAGAAATTATTTGTCCTCAGAAGTTACAGGGACATTTAGATTGAGACGAAGAGTTGTTCCAAAGCAAAGCTAACCTGATGGATTCCCATCTGCTGAGCAGGGTGCCTGCCCTTTTCTCAGGTCCACAGAAGTGATTTTTCATCAGAGGAGAAACCTGTCACCTCTTTGAGATGCCAAGCCATAAATCTTCTTTCCACCAACTTGCTAATAGTTTTTGTTGCCACCTTTCCTGATAATCCAGAGTAATTGTTATGAAATATGGGCTTGTTCTATCCCTGCCAGCTACGGCGCCTCCATCCTCTGCAGGTCCTGGGAGAGCAGAGGCTCTGTGTTTGTCACCGGGTGTTCGTGTGTTAGAAGCACAGCAGATGCTGTTACCAAGAACGTGACATCCTGCTGAAACTGGAGGCGCCACACATCAGCCCTGAAATCTGAGAGCCAGCGGCCCCTCCTGCCTAAAATACATCAGCAAGTGGCCTCTGCATTGTTTAATGCATTCGGTTTCTTGTGGAGACAGCAGGAAAATGAATCCTGTTTAACCAGGGGAACAAAAACATTCTTTCATATGTGCTTTTACTTGTTCCATAGAAATGTATTGAGCATCTGACATTGTCTGTAGGATACTAGGTTAAGTTTGATAGAAATGAGCAATCTAATATATACATCTTATGAAAGTCAGAATTAACAGGAATTAGCTGAAAGAATATTTTCTCTGGGAAGAGTACTAGATTGGAAGATATGGTGCAGGGATTCAGTAAGTGCAGCTCTAAATGTCCTCTTTTCCATCTGAAGAATGCACTCAGATCAGTGACCATGGGATTTTGCCTGTCCATAATGAACTCCCACCAAATCTTAAAAGTCCTTGCAAAAGGCTTAGCAAGCCTCTTAAACCCCAAACATGGAAACTTCAACAAGAGTCCCATAGAGGATGAAAAAACTGCCTTTTCAAGTCTCTTCTCCATGGTTCAATGTCTTGCCAACTTGCTACCCTGGCCCCCCATTCTATAATGGTGAGGTGACATCAAATATTCCCTATAGCTTTGCAATGATAGGTAGCGAGTGAACATACACAGCTGGATATCTCCAAGGTGTAAGCGGGATCCACTGTGGCCTGCTGCTGCTGCTGTTTAGTCATTAAATCATGTTCAACTATTTGCGACCTCATGGACTAGCCCACCAGGCTTCTCTGTTCATGGGATTTCCCAGGCAAGAATACTGGAGTGGGTTTTCCATTTTCTATGATTGCTATATACTGGGCTAAGTTTTGAGGATATAAAATTGAAGACAAATTTTTTCCCTTAAGAAAGGCAAATGGAAAAAGAGTTTGTAAATGTCAAGTGACTTTAAGGAAAGAAGCATCTTTTGGCAGATCCAGCCCTAGTCTTGGCTCAAGAATCCTCTGGCTAAACATGCGTCTCAGTCTTGACTGTGGTCATCCAATAACTGAAAATTGTCAAGTTAAGACCCGATAGGGTTATTTTAACAATTGCTCGAGCAATGGTTTCTGCATTATAGTTAAAGCCTAACAATTTACTTCCAACTTTCATGATTTAATATAGAAAGTACATCAAGTCAAGTGACCCAACACTAAATTAGTTTAGGATTTCTAAGTAAGTGCAAATGCCTGAAATAAACAACTGGGAAGTATCATGCTCTTCCTCTGTGCCAGGCACTGTGCTAAGAGCTTTATATGGGTTCTCTTATTGAATTCACAGACCTCTAAATAATTACTATTACTATCTCCCATTTCACAGATGAAGAAAGTGTTTTGAGTCAGGACTCAAGCCCATAATGTCTGACACGAGTGTCCAGCCCTAAGCCTTATGATGAAACATTTCCTCACACAAGGTTGATTCAGACTGCTTACATCCACACTGGATGAACGTTAACACATTATGAATGGTTGTATACACTGGCGTAACTTACTCGGCAGAATGGTTAGAGTCAGGGATGGCAGGACACAAGGACAACATCAGCAAAGTTGTGTAAGGACAACTGACAGACCTTACTGTGGTCAATTCCTTTGCATTCTTTTATACACAAAAATGCTGAACAGACTCTGAGGCCCAAATCTCTTTCTCTATCCCCTAAGGAACAAAGACAAGGACTTTAAAACTGTTAGAGAATAACAGAAGTAAGATATAAAGTCAGATTAATATCCTCACATCTCAGTTGGCTAAACGTGGTTGGTTCTGGCAGCTTTCTCACCTTTATAGGTGATGCTTTCTCCATCTGGACCACCAATTTCATCCTTTTCTACTTTTCTCATTTTTTCTCATTCTTCAAGATTGAGTTTAAGGGTCACTTCCTCCAAAAAGCTATCCTGAATTCTCAGACTTAACCAAATAGCTCTCATCTATTTACTGTTCCATTATAGCATTATAGCTGTCTCATGCTTTGCTCCATTCCATACTAGGCTATGAAACCTTTTAAAACAAAGACTGTTATTTACTTCTCTTTGTATACTCAACTTGTAACAGAGTGGTAAACATATAGTAGATATTTGATAAATGAATAAACAAATACTTTCTCATACAGACCAAGTAAGTTTGGCCTGCTTATAACCAGAGTCTGCCTGCTTAAATTTAGCTATCAGTCACTTGGTTTCAGTACAGCACATGTCCACCCTCACAACTGAAAACAGACCTTATATTCTAATCGAAACTCAGACCTAGAAACAATAACAGAGATAAGCTGGTCCAGCCTTCTTTATATTGATAAAGAAATCGGGCCAAGAGTCCTGAAGAGCTTTTCCCAAGAATGCCCAGGTACTCAGGGGCAGATCTGGGAATGAATCCTAGAATTTGACTCCTAACCAGATGTCACTGACATTTCCCCCAGTGAAAGTGTTCCTAGCACACTTCCCATGAGCAAGTTCTTCCCAATGGATTGATTCATCTACATTGAGATGTTCTCAAAATAACAAATGAAAAGTTACAAACAAAAAGCACATTAATTTTCCATATGTTGTTAAAACAAAATCACAGAGTCCCTGGTCCCTGTTAGCACTCAATTATAATTTCTAAAACATGTTTTAAAAATTCAGTTATTCCCAGCCATTGTTTATTATTTCTCAAATAATTTGGTGCACCAACGAAATTTTTTAACTGTTATTGCTGCTTTTTATCTTTGAATGGACAGTCAAGGACATCTACCATAAGAAAAATCCTCCTTTCAGCCAGAACATTGATTTCAATAAATCTATTCAAAGCAATAAAGTGGCTTTTCTTCTTTTTGGTAAAATACACTCACAGTTCACAAAGTATTTTGTTGATAGAAATGTTAGCAAGCAATGACAGATGTGCAGCCTAAAACTGCTGAAATGTAGCATAAGACCCACCAGTCATTAAAACTTAAAACGTTGCTTTAGTGGACACTTAGTCTAGAGTGGTTTACACAGCACCATGATGGAGCTGCTGCAGGCACATCACCAAGAGCAAGGGGTATGCAAGCATGAAAATCTGCAGAAGTCCAATTCTATCATCTGTTAACTCTGCGGCCACTGGTGAGAGGTTTAATCCTCTTAATTCCATCCATCAAGTGAAGAAATATGTAATGAGCACCTATATGATGCAGGCTCTATTCTAGGCACTTGGTGAACAGCAGTGAGAAAAAAGAGGAGAAAACCCTACTCTCATCAAACTTACATTCTCATAAAGGGAGACTTTGAAAGACAGGTAACACACACACACACACACACACACACACAGAGATAGGAAATATACAGTATGTTATTGGTGGTAATATGGTTAGGAAATAGGGAGTTCAGAGAAGAGAGCAGTTTTAAACAGGGTGATCAGGGAATGTGCCCCTGAGAAACTGACATTGGGAAGAGTGAAGAAATGAATCAAGTAGGCACAAGTAGATAGAATGGCAAGTTCAAAGCATGGGAGTGGGCTGAATGTGGTGTTCCTTAAAGCGTATCAAGAAGACTGTCTGTCTAGGGCATTGGGATTGATGGAAAGAGTAATGGGGGTGAGTCCAAAGAGGTATAAGAAGACAGAATGCAGAGGAATGGACCTTGCAGGTCAATAAGAACACTAGCCTTTTTTTCCCAAGTGATATGAGAAGCTTTTGAAGAGTTTTAAGCAGAGCAGTGGTATAAGCCGGCTCCAAATGTTAAAGGGAATTGGACCTGAAAATTGGAAGGATGGAGTCATCATTAACTGAGATAAAAACAGTGGGAGGTACAAGTTAGTTGAGAAAGCCAGGTATTTGGTTTTGGATATATTGACTTTGAGATATTCATTAAACATGTAAGAGAAGATACTAATTAGATCATTGGGTCTACTTTGTACAGAAGAGGTCCTGACTGTAGATTTAAATCTGCCTTGCTACATTGTTTAAAGCAACAAGACAGAATGAGATCACCAGAGAAGAGAGATGTCCAAGGGCTGAGCCCTTAGGCACCTGAATTGAGATGTGGGTAATAAAAATAATGCTCACGAAGTGTTTACTATGTACTTTAGACCCTGCTCTGAGTGCTTTCACATATGAATTTACTTATTTTCCATGACAACTCCATAAAGTACTATTTTTAATAAGTACTTTAATAAGTAAGTACTATCATTAATAGTACCTTTATTTTGTAGATTAGGAAATTGAGAGAAAGAGTAACTTATCCAATGTCATGTACCTGCTGAGTTGCATAGCCAGAATTCCAACATGGACTATCTGGCTTCAGAGTCTGAGCTTCTAAGCCCCTTCCTAGTAATGTCTCTACAATAGCTAGAAGGGAACTCACATGAAAGACCTGGAAGGGACAACCAGTAAGGGGGAAGGAAGGCCAGGGTAGTGTGGGGACCTAGGAACCAACCGAAGAAAGTGTTCCGAGAGGAATAGAGTAACCTGACAGTTGATGGTGGTCAAATAAAGATGAGGACCGACATAGAAATGTGGAGGCTGTTGGTGACTGATGACAGCGGTTGGGTAGAGAGACAGCAGTAAAAACTGAATTGACGTGAGTTCAGGAGAGAAGGAGGCTTTAAACAATGAGTGTTGACACTTCTCAAGAGAATCTTTGCTATTATAGGAGAGCATATAAACAGACGTAAACTGGAGGGGGAAATGGGATCAGCTGAAGATGTCTTTTAAATATAGGATGACAAATAGCATAAAGGCATTGAGAATTGTGTGGTACAGGAGAAAAAACTAACGGCAAAGGAAAGACACAGGCATATTGCTGCAGTAACCTCCTTGAATAGCAGAGGTAACCTTTGGAAAAATGGACCCAGTAACCAGAGGGGAGCAGTGTCTACAGGCATAGATACTGGTAGTTGGGTAAGTGTGGTGGTAGGACTTCGTGAACATTCTCTTCTGACTGTTGAAGTTCCTATGCCTCCACCTCCTTGTTCATGATGGGTATTATAATATCTCTCTTCCAAAGTGGTTGTGAGAATTGAATGAGACAACGTAGTAAAAGGCTAGTGTCATGCCTCATACAATTTATGAGCTCAAATTATAGAAATTCCTTCACTTGCTCCTTATTGGTTATTACTGGTATTATTAGATTATTAACATTTAATTGAGCATTTATTATGTAGCAGACGGTGCTAAGTACTTGACACATTCCTCACAGAATGGTCCTTCCATGTTTGTGGGATGTTGTTGAGACTTTCTAGGCTCTTTCAAGGAACCAATTTGGAACTTGGTTAACTAGTTATTTCCTTTTCTCCCCAGTGTTCCCTTCATATCTTAGATGGTCATCAAACCCATGGATGAAGCTTTTATCAGCAAATGCTCTAATCCAGGTTTTTACCATTTGTTCATCCACTCTGATTCACCTGAAGAGCAGTGGCTTATGGCTGGGACTCAAATGCATACTATCCATCTAACAACCTTTGTGGGTTGACATAGAACATGATAGACTGGGCTGTCCCTTTGCCATCCCTGGGTGTATTTGATGTTGGCTTCACTGAAACTACATCAGAAGGGTAAAAATCCCTGCACACAGCAATTGACATTTGCTCAGGTATTCTTCTTTGCAGATGGTGAAATGGGAGATGAATCAGTGAAATGGGAGATGAAACCAGCTTCTGAACAGCAGTATTCTCAACTGGGAAAAGCCAAGTTAGGACTGGAATGCCCCAGTGGTCCACTGGGCAGTAACAGTCTGGATTTTCTCATCACTTGGACATATTCTCTTTTATTCTTTAAAATGAGTACACATTTCTCTACTGAGGACCCCCTCATCATAATCTATCAATCATTATAAATCCCAACTCTCCTAAAAGAATCCCTTCAGGGAAAGAAGATTTCCATTCTGTTTCCACAAGTCTGTTTCAAAAGGAAAGTGTCACTGACCAGGCCCTGTCCTTGGATGGTTCGTGTAGAGTAAGAAGAGAGGGCATTGTGTTCTTTAGGAACCCCAGTGTAGAAAGTACCCAGTGCTGTTTTTTGAGTTGTTTCTTTTCAGGGACAGACAGCTCCAAGATGATATGCTATCAAAAGCCTTCTGATAGGTTCGAACCTTGAGCTTGACCACAAGACTAGAGCTTGTTCAGACAAACCAGAATGTCCAAAAGTTACCTTTGCTTCATTTCAATGCCAAACTCTCCTCCCCAGTTGGAGCTTAAGCCCCATTAACATAACATAGAATGTATGAAGAAGCTTATTTGCAAACCACACACACAAGATTTTGCCTGCCTTCATTGTAATGACAAAACTTCTCTGCTTGTGGATATAAAATTAACACACAGAAATCCCTTGCATTCTTATACACTAACAATGAAAAATCAGAAAGAGGAGTTAAGGAAACAACCCCATTCACCATTGCAACAAAAAGAATAAAATATGTAGGAATAAACCTACCTAAAAAGACAAAAGACCTGTACACAGACAACTATAAAACACTAATGAAAGAAATCAAAGATGATACAAACAGGTGGAGAGATATACCATGATCCTGGACAGGAAGAATCAATTTTGTGAAAGTGACTATACTTGCCAAAACAATCTATAGATCCAATGCAATTCCTATCAAACTCCCAATGATATTTTTCATGGAACTAGAACAAAAAAATTCACAATTTGTATAGAAACACAAAAGACTCCAAATAGCCAAAACAATCTTGAGAAGGGAGAATGGAGCTGGAAAAATCAACTTGCTTGACTTCAGACTATACTACAAAGCTACGTTCATCAAAACAGCATGGTACAGGCACAAAAACAGAAATATAGACCAATGGAACAAGATAGAAAGCCCAGAGAAACCCATGCACCTATGGGCACCTTATCTTTGCCAAAGGAGGCAAAAATATACAATGGAGAAAAAGCAGTCTCTTCTCTAAGTGGTGCTGGGAAAACTGGACAGCTAAATGTAAAAGAATGAAATTAGAACATTTCCTAACAACACACACAAAAATAAACTCAAATGGATTAAAGACCTAAATATAAGACAAGAAACTATAAAACTCTTCAAGGAAAACATAGGCAGAACACTCCTTGACATACACCACAGCAAGATCTGCTATGACCCACCTCCTAGAGTAAGGAAATAGAAAATAATAATAAACAAATGGGACCTAATTAAACTTGAAAGCTTTTGCACAGCAAAGGAAACTACAAAAAGTGAGAAGACAACCCTCAGAACAGGAGAAAATAATAGCAAATGAAACAACTGACAAATGATTAATCTCCAAAATATACAAGCAGCTCCTTCATCTCAATACCAAAAAATCAAATAATGCAATCCAAAAGTGGGCAGAAAACCTAAACAGACATTTCTCCAAAGACATACAGATGGCTAATAAACATGAAGAGATGCTCAGTAATGCTCACTAGTAGAGAAATGCAGATCACAAGTAAAATGAGGCATCACCTCACACCAGTGAGAATGACCATCATCAAAAAAAAATCTATAAACAATAAATGCTGGAGAGGGTGTGGAGAATAGAGAACACTTTTGCACTGTTGGTGGGAATGCAAATTGATACAGCTGCTATGGAGAAAAGCATGACAATTCCTTAGCATACTAAGAACAAAGCTGCTCTGTGTGTGTGCTAAGTTGCTTCAGTCGTGTCTTACTCTTTGCAATCCTATGTACTGTAGCCTGGCAGGCTCCTATGTCTATGCTATTTTCCAGGCAAGAATACTGGAGGGAGTTGCCACGCCCTCCTCCAGGGGGTCTTCTTGACTCAGGGATTGAACCCATGTCTCTTATGTCTCCTGCATTGGCAAGCAGATCTTTTACCATCAGCACTACTTGGGAGGCCCAAAACTACCCTAAGAACCCACAGTCCCACCATTGGACACATAGTCTGAGGAAACCATAATCAAAAAAGACACATGTACCTCAATGTTCATTGCAGCACTATTTAAAATAGCTGGGACATGAAAGCAACCTAGATGTCCATTGACAGATGAATGGATAAAGAAGCTGTGGTACATATACACAATGGAATATTACTCAGCCATAAGAAGGAACACATTTGACTCAGTTCTAATAAGGTTCTCAATCAATCCATTATGCCAAAGGAAATAAGTCAAAAGGAGAAAGACAAACATCGTATATTACTGGATATATATGGATTACAGAAAGATGGGACTGACAAACCTAACCTTCAGGGCAGCAGTGGAGATGCAAGCATAGGGAAGAGACTTGTGCACACAGAGGAGAAGGAAAAGGTGGGGTGAGTTGGGAGAGTATCATTGAAACATACATATTGCCATATGCAAAATTAGACAGCCAATGGGAATTTTCTGTATGATGCAGAGAGCTCAAATTCAGTGATCTGTGACAACCTAGAGGGGTGGGGCGAAGTTTCAAGAGGGAGGGGACATACGTATACTTATGGCTGATTCATGTTGACATATGGCAGAACCCCACACAATATCATAAGGCAGCTATCCTCCAATTAAAAATACATACATTTAAAAGTTTTCCTGGTTAAATATTCATCTCTTGCCCTAATAAAAGAACTACCCTTTCCTTGACAGGGAGCCATGGCTTTGGGAAATGACTCCCCATGACATCCTTATTTGCTGCAAATGAAAGCTTCACTTTGTGTGATAATTTTCCTTGGTATTGACTAAAAACTCACCAAGAAGCAAATCCCTTTTGGATTGGTAACGATAGCAGTGAAAGGCAGTGGCTTGCCCTCGCTGAGCAATTTTTATCAGTGGCTCCCTTTCCCTTATCTGAAAAACCGACATGCTGGCATCTGACAGGCTTGAGACCTGAAAATCAGAGCTAACCTAAATCTGTTTCCTCTGAGGAAGCAAGTGATTATGTGGACCTTTGGGACTGTCCTGATGTTTTATAATACGTACACAAAGTTCTTTATTAAGAGATGAGGAGTTATTGAAGTGAAGAAATACTACCATTGTGCAAGGGATCTTTATTTCTCTCATGGGTGCCTACCTTGCACCAAACTTGTTAATTTATATATACCATCTCACTTCCTGCACGTTTCCTACAGGGTAAGTATAGGTAACTCGAATGCACAGCTGAAGAGACTCATAGAGGAAAAGGACTTTGCCCAAATTCACACAGCTGACAAGTGATGGATCTCACATTTGTACTTGTCTTTTAGACAGACTTTCTACTTTTAACCACCAAATTACATTGCCCCCTGATTGATTTCACCCATATTGAGCACGCCCGAGGTTTGCAGGGTCCTTCCGCGACCCCAGGCTTTATAATGCCCATATGGCTTCACTTGGAGACATTCTGGAAGCTGTAAGTTCATAAATAATGTCTCTTCCACTTGGTCAGACTCGCAGTGCCAGTGGAAGACAGATGATCCTCGGCTGTACATGGTATCCCTGCAAGCTAACACGTTACTTCGTAGTCTTGGGTTGCCATCCCCTGGAGTGTTCTGATGCGATCAGTTGTCAGTTTCAGGTCTGTTGTTTCTCTCAGCAGAAGCCCAGCCAGTGGAAGATGACAGCCCCAAAGCCCTGCCTGTGTTAGGGGAGCTATCGAAGTCGGATAATGACATAAGCGAGTCGGTGTTCATCTGGGGAACCTCAGACAAAGCAGCCCAGAGAAAAACCATCTCTGTCGATGAAGGTTTGTTTCACTTGCAACAGGAAAAGCAGCAGCAGCAGCATCCGGAGCCAGTGCTCAGGCTGGGGAGAGGGAAAGGGAGGCTGAAGCTGCCACATGTGAGTAGCATTTTGTGCTTTCTCTGCAGCTGGGAAAGGAATGCCGGGGAGGGGGCTTGGCTGTGAGGTGGGCGTGCATGTGTGCGTTGGGGCTCTCTGTATGGCTGAGGGTGGGAGATGGTTTACACAATTAACAAGTGCCTTGGGGATCTGCTCTCCTCTGCCAAAGGAGGTGCAAGAGTGGGCTCGCACGCACTTGCATTTTCTCCGCTGATCGTAACACACGTAAGCAGCAGGTGGGGATTGTTTTCTTTTGGTTTTCATTTTTTCTTTCCTCTTCTCCATTCTTGAGAGTGGGTTACACAGCAGAAAGCACAGTCTGAGAGAGGATTCCTGAGTGGAAGGACTCCTTTGCTTTCCCAAGTTTCTTTTGCAGGTGTGCAGATCTCCATTCCTTGGCCACTGAGCTTACTCTTCTGTAGGGGTGTTTACTCCCTGCTAACCACAAAGCAGCCAGGGGGTGACTTTTGCGTCTCTCTCAGCCGGAGTTGTCTGCAATAAACAGCACCAGATCTGACACAATTGAACCTCTCAGGTGTACTGTTCAAAGAGTTCAGTGAGCAAAGCCCCGGGATGGGAAACATGGGGTGTACTGCGTGCCTCTGCTCAGCAGGTCTCTCAGGGCTGACAGCGTGGATCTTGAACTTTGGGAAAAGTTTTTTGTTTGCTTGTTTGGCCATTTACTGGGAACACAGGATCGAGTGATGCTGAGAAAGGGCAGGAGAGAATGTTGTTGCTTTAACGCCCTCGTGCAGCAGGTTGTGGCAGCATCAGGCACTGGTTAATGTCTTTGGGTTACTGATGCTAAATAATGTGCGGAGCCAAAGCACACCTGGGCGTGATTAGTCTGGTTATGGGAGGACACAGGTGCTTGTGTGCAGTTTGCTTTCTCATCCCTGCTTGTTTCTTTCTCTCTTTAGAAGCTTTGATGTGGCTGCGCCTGTCATGCTGAGTGTTTGTATGTTTGAGTATCTGCAGTAAATACATACAAGTTCATCCTCCCTAGGAGGGGGAAGGGGGAAGGAGGGACACAGCATCGCCTATCCTAAACACAGGCTTTGAGCAGCTGTGCATGATGAAGGTAGAAGAGTCAGAGAGCCTGCACCCTGGGGCTTGGTCGGGAGGAGAGCAGGCAGTGATGCTTGAGCGAAGGACCGAGTGCCCTAGCGCTGGAGGGCCAGGGCCCAGCTCCTGAGTTGCCATGGCTGTGTGTGGTGAATGAACCAGGGGATGAGCTTCATGGGGTGTCCTCTCACCCAGGCCACGCTTTCTGACCTTTCCCACGCTTTGGCTCCCCGAGGAAAGAGACAAGGTGACTCAAAGCTGGGGATTAATGGCTTAGCGGGGCTCGAGTGGCCATCCCAGTGGAGAGGGTCCAATAGGTGGGACATCACGCTATTTGGAACCCTTCCACGGCACAGTGGTATGCCTTGGCATCCAGTTTGGGAGAATCTAATTTAAGCAACCCAGGAAAGCAAGGAAATGAGGCAAGATGAGCACCCTGATGTCTATGCTTTGTTATTATTCATTTTTGCTATCACTGAGGAAAGATTAAAAAGTGTGGTCTCCTTTAAGATTTTTTTTTCCTGAACTCAACTTTTTATCACCTCTGGTTCTTCTCTGTGCTCTCAGGCTTTGTCCAGGCATGCATTTTTGACACAATTGTAACTACAGTCTAGATATATTCATGTATGCTGTTTGTTTCCAAGTATTATTCCATAAACACTTCCCCGTCTTCCAATAGTTTCACACAGATGGCTAATTGTGGCTGGAATAAATGGATTAATCTGTTAAGTGGATCTGCCATGATCTGTTTCAGCAATTGTTGACTATTTAAATTGCTTCTGTCTTTCCCATAATTATAATACCATGCTGAATATGTTGTCTGCATAAAGCAGTTTTACTTCTCTTTCTTAAAAAAATTGGTTGAGAATGAATTCCCAATAGTGATATTAGTGAGGCAAAAAATATGAACATTTTAGTGGCTTTTCCTGCCTATTACCAAACTGTTCTCTGAAACATATTTCCATTGCCCCAAATCATCTGTAAATATCAATTGATCTAGAGTCTTATGTACATTAGATTCCCACCCCCTCTAAATTAAGAACTATAAAAAGTTTCCTAAGGTCGCTTTTTTCAGAGTTTGCTTTTTTTTTTTTTTTTTTTTTGGAGTTTGAGTCCTATTAAGCCAGGCAGTACAGGGCTTCCCTAGGGCAAGCCTGCAGTTCCTAGCTCTGTCAATGACCCCCGTGAGCACCCAAGTTCACAGCCTCCCCTTTTTGTCTCTGTGGGGGTGAAGAAGGGGTGGGCAGAAGCTCTCCATCCTGTACCAAGAGTTCCTGAGAAAGATGAACAGCGGTCACAGTTTGGGGGTGGGAGAAGCCAGCTCAGGATTCCCTTTAAGCCCTGGAACTCAAGGCCGGCAGGCTCCTCGGCCCTTCCCACCTCCTCCCCAACCCCATCAGAGCCAGGGCAGTGGCAGAACCCTGGATTCTCAGGATGTGAGATGAAGGCCTGACAGAGAAGGGGGAATGGGGCCCTTGGGAAGGCGAGGACTGGCTAAGCTTGTTGGGAAAGAAAGGAGCGTGTTTGAAGGTCTCCACTGCTGGGAGTACTTCTCCACAATGTACATGCTTTAATGACGGGAGCCAGACAGGGCTGAATGTCAACTCTGATCAAATTAAGAGCAGTCGGAACACTCCTTCCTCAGTGCTTACCTCCCATTAGGACGATTTTACCAACAATTTATTTTTCTTTTATGTTACCCATGTATCTGGTCAATCTGGAGATTAATCAGTGCTATTCTGACCTCCTGTGTAGCTTCCCATAAATCGCTTCAGTGCTAATCTCTTTTGTTCATTTTGTAATTATTTGTGCAAAGGCCAAGAGTACCCAGTGGGAGCCATGCAGAAACTCAGCGCGTATTTGCCCAACCTGACCTATGCAAAAAGAGACTGATAGTGTCTTGGGAGTGGGAATTTCTTGCCCACAGATAAGTGGGTTTGATAAATGTGGGGGTTTTAGAAGTGCTACTAACTGTAAGGGCTCAATACAGGCAGTGTTGCGTCACAAAACTGGTGGGCCATTGGCATGTCAGAGTTGAAGGAGAAGTGATGGAACAATGGCCTGAGAAGAAAAGGAGGCTTTGCTGCTTCAGATGCTGGACAGGGGGCAGAAATGGTGTGCTCATGGGCTTTATTCTGGAGAGAATAAAGCTTTGGTCTGCTAAGGAGAGGACAAGAAGTTTTCCAATTGTAGCACATGTATTTAACAGAGACATCAATAAGGAGTTCCTATGTGATAATATTCTTTATTCTTTATTGTGTTATTGGTTGAAGGTCTAACTTTCCTGCAGGCTTATACTCTGGGAGAGCAAGTGTAGTATCTGCTTAATTCCTGCTACAAACACGTTTCTCTAAGGTTTGTCATATATGTTAGGACATGCTTTAAGAGTGCATCTACATCAATGCTTTTAATCCTATGCAATGTTTACTATTATTACTCCCATTTTACAGATTTGAAAACTAAGAGACAGGAGATTATAGTGGAGAAAGGGTGGGGTCAAGGCTCAAAAGGAGGGAGCATTGAAACAGCGGAAGAGTCTCAGGCCACTTGAAAGTATCAAGACCACAACTTGAGCCCAAGAAGTTGAGCTCCAGAGTTTGTGTTTTTAATCCTCAAGTCATTCCCATGGGAATGATTGAAAATCTAAGAGAATCTTAAGACTGTGCAGCTAAAATGAGCTGTAATAATAATAACAAAGATGATGGAGGTTTTTATAACCAAGCCACTATTTAATATACACCAGTCCCTTTTGTCCTAGCTGATAAAGAATCTGCCTGCAATGCGGGAGACCTGGGTTTGATCCCTGGGTTGGGAAGATTCCCTGGAGAAGGGAATGACTACCCACTCTGTATTCCGGCCTGGAGAATCCCATGGACTCTTTGTGAGTCCATGGGGTCTCAAAGAGGTGGACATGCCTGAGCGACTTTCACTCAGTCCCTTTTACCAATGTTTTGTCTGTGCATTTTGAGTTAATACTCACAATAGCGGTATAGGATGACCACTATCCTTATCTCTACTTCACCAGTGAAGAAACTCAGGCTTCAAGATGTTATACAGCTTCCCCAAGGTCACAGAGCCTCCCTCTGACATCTGTTATCACTGATATACCAGCTAGTTAGCACTGGATTGGGGCCAGAGCACCCACAACCAAAGGGCTCCTGGGGCAGTGGAGGTGGGCTCCTGGGTGTCCTCTCATCTCTTTGGGTTTAGAATCCTGGGATGGCTTCGAGAACCACCATGGTGCTGCACAAGAAACTTAGGTCTCAGCTCACGCCTGCACTGCCTCAAAGGCAAGTTCCTTTCCTTTTATAAACTTCTTTATTTTGTACTAGGCATAGCTGATTACACACTGTGATAGTTTCAGGCAAACAGCAACGGGATTCAGCCCGACATGTAATGTACATGTATTGGTTCTCCCCCCAAACTCTCCTCTCATCCAGGCTGTCAAAGGCAAGTTTCTAAAGCAAGAAGCCTCTGAAAAGAAGTAACACGATCAAGGAAGCCATTGGTACACTTGCAAGGAAAAGACTGGAATCCCAGGAGGGAATCTGCCTTTATTCAGTGTTCCAGATCAGGGGTGCCAGTCCATGGCCTGTCAGGAACTGGGCCACACATGCAGGAGGCGAGTGGCAGGCAAGCCGGTGAAGAAGCTTGTTCTGTATTTGCAGCCACTCCCCGCTGCTCACATTGCCATCTGAGCTCCCTCCTATGAGAACAGCAGCAGCATGAGATTCTCATAAGAGCTGGAACCCTGATGTGAAGTATGCACGTGAGGGATCTGGACTGAGATCTCCTGACAATGTTCTAATGCCTGAAGATCTAAGGTGGAGCTGGGGAGGTGATGCCACAGATTATCATTAGCAGAGAGGTTTGACCACACAGAGACCATAATAAATCAATTGGTTAGACTCGTATCAAAACCCTATCAGTGTGTTTAAGCTATCAGTGACAATGAAGCTACATTTAGTGGCAGGCTTTACAATGGCAAGTGAGTTGATGTACTTCAGTTACAAAGTGCACAACCAATGTAAAGCTCTCGAATCATCCTGAAACCATCCCCACCCTTCCCAGGTCCATGGAAGAACTGTTTTCCATGAAACTGGTCTCTGGTGCTGAAAAGGTTGGGAACTGCTGCTGTAGACCTGCATTGTCCGCTAGGGTAGCCATTAGCCACAACGTAGCATAGATCACTTGACCTGTGCTGAGTTCACACTGAACTACGCTGTGTTCAGCTATGCATCAGATCTCAGTGGCTTAGTATTAGAAAGTATAGACTATGCCAATAAATTTGTATTCATTACATGTTAAAATGATAATGTTTTAGATATAATGGGTACATATATTAAGAATATATTTTATTAATTATATCTTAATAAAATATATTCTTAACATATTATTTTCTATATAAAATATGTTTATATTTTATATAGAAATAAAATATATTCTTAAAATTCATAATAAGTTTACCTCTTTTAAAAGGTAGACCTGTTTTTAAAATTGTGGTAAAATATACGTAACATAAAATTGACCATCTTAACCATTTTTCAGGGTACAGCTCAGTAATGTTAAGTATATTCTCATTGTTTTATGACCAATCTCCAGAACTCTTTTGATCCTGCGAGATTGGTGCTCTGTACCCATTCAACAACTTCCCATTTCCCCTTCCTGTAGCCCCCAGCAACTGTTATTCTACTTTCTGTCTTTATGAATTTGATCACGCTAGGTACCTCATATGAGTGGAATCATAGAGTATTTGTCCTTTTGTGACTGATATTTCATTTAGCATAAGGCCCTCAAGGTTCACCCATGTTATTCCATATGTCAGAACACCCTTCCTTTTTTAAGACTGAATAGCATTCTACTGTATGTATCTACACATTTTGTTTATTTGTTAGTAAACACATATTTTGTTTTCACCTCTTTTTACTTTTTCTCAGTGTGGTTTCTAGAGCTTTTAAAATAGCATCTGTGCCTTATATTTGCACTTTACGTTACATTTCTATTGGACAATGCTGCTCTGAATTTTTCTCTTTCGTTGATGTCTCCTGCTTCTCACCCCCTTCTCCATCCTTCACCAGATGTTAGTTTGGCCTCCCTCTTCCCCCTTCCCTGAGACCTGAGCCAAGAATATTGATTCTGATTAAGTACTTCCCTTTATAAGGATCTTTGAAAGGCTGTCACGTTCGGCAAAGTTTTCTGTAATTGAGTGAACTGTGACATAGCTCAAGATAGCTTTTTCCATAATACATAAGTAGAAAGCTCAATAAATTGGGACTGAAAGGAAAAGCTTTTGATGTGATTTGACGTTTTAAGTCAACAGCTTTCCTCAGCTCCCAGTCTGAATTTTATTAACCATAAAGCAAAGAATACAAAACCCATAAAACATAAATTCCCAGCACAGATCGACACCAGTCTCTCACTTCTGAAATGCAGGTTTTATAGAAAGACCTGGGTATCTGGAGCTTCAAGGCACAGGAATGTTGTCAGTGTCTTTTAAATTTCCCATCACTGATAGTATACAATTCAAAAGCCTTGAAAGTGAAAGTCACTCAGTCGTGTCTGACTCTTTGCGACCCCATGGACTATACAGTCCATGGAATTTTTCAGACCAGAATACTGGAGTGGATGGCTGTTCTCATCTCTAGGGAATCCCAGGATCTGAACTCAGGTCTCCCACACTACAGGCAGATTATTTACCAGCTGAACCAAAAGGAGAGTGTAACCTATTCCTTCTCCATTGGATCTTCCCAACCCAGGAACTGAACCAGGGTCTCCGGCATTGCAGGTGGATTCTTTACCAGTTGAGCCACCAGGCAAGCCCTTAAAAGCCTTAAGCCTTTCAACTTTCCAATTTCTTTTCCCACCACTGCCTGCTTGTTCCTCCATAAGATACTTTAGTCCCCAAATGTGCAGTGCACTCCAATGGCCTCCCAGATTTGACAGTGTTCTTACTTTAGCCTGGGAGACCCCACCCCATCCATATACATCTGGAGAAACCTTACACATTAATCAGGACAAAGTTCAAGGGTCACCATTTCCGTGAAGCGTCCCTTGACCCCAGTGCCCACGAGGTCCCAGCAAGAAACAGATGGCACGTCCAATGAGTGGTTAAAGGATGTCACACCACGGAGCTGTTACAGAGCTGTGGCAAGGTCAAGGGAAGCCAGGAGGGGGTGGTGAAGGGGCCTAAGGCTAGTGTCCACTAGAATCAGGAAAGAAAAAAACAGTTCCCAGAACTTGACCAGATTCCTAAGAGGAGCTTCTAGACAGAAGCAGTGGTTTCTCCTGGAACAGAGCTGCCCCTGCCAACCTGCAGTATGTCAGAAAAGGAGCTCTCTGCTCCATGCTCAGATGTCCTAACATCAGCCGAACTTGTCTAGAAGCCAGAAGGCATGAGTGACCGGAGAACACAGCTCACGGACAATGCCTCTGAGAGCACAGAGCAGGTGGAAAAGAGGGAGGGTGTGTCCAGAAGGTCCAACAGAAACGAGCTAGCACAGCCCTTACACCATCTCCAGAACCCCCCACAGTTCCCTGGCCTCCTAAGTGGAACTGTTTATGCCATAAGATAATGCTGGTCATATTGTATTTGTATCGTCCAATTCACTGTTTTTTCCGCACCTATGCAGGAGACAATGAGCTCTTTCAAGGTCAGACTCATTCCTCACATTCATATATATAAGCCCAACACTTAGCAAAGTACATGGAAGGAAGCAGATACTAAATAAATACGGAGTGAATGAATGTGTTTATCACATGTTCTTCTTTAAGCCCTAATTGATCCAAAATCACTGCAGATGGTGATTGCAGCTATGAAATTAAAAGACGCTTACTCCTTGGAAGGAAAGTTCTGACCAACCTAGACAACATATTAAAAAGCAGAGACATTACTTTGCCAACAAAGGTCCATCTAGTCAAGTCTATGGTTTTTCCAGTGGTCATGTATGGATGTGAGAGTTTGACTATAAAAAATGCTGAGCACCAAAGAATTGATGCTTTTGAACTGTAGTGTTGGAGAAGACTCTTGAGAGTCCCTTGGACTGCAAGGAGATCCAACCAATCCATCCTAAAGGAGATAGATCAGTCCTGGGTGTTCATTGGAAGGACTGATGTTGAAGCTGAAACTCCAATACTTTGGCCACCTGATGCGAAGAGCTGACTCATTTCAAAAGACCCTGATGCTGGGAAAGGTTGAGGGTAGGAGGATAAGGGGACAACAGAGGATAAGATGGTTGGATGGCATCACCGACTTGATGGACATGGGTTTGGGTGGACTCCGGGAGTTGATGATGGATAGGGAGGCCTGGCGTGCTGCGGTTCATGGGGTCGCAAAGAGTCAGACATGACTGAGTGACTAAACTGAACTGATGAACTATAGTGATTCTAGGTTAGTCTTTGTCACTCAGTCGTGTCCGTCTCTGCAACCCCATGGGCTGCAGTCCTCCAAGCTTCTCTGTCCATGGAATTCTCCAGGCAAGAATACTGGAATGGGTTGCCATTTCCTTCTCTAGATTCTAGGTTGGGAACTTCTTAATTAATTGGATAAATAGGATTAGTATAAATTAATTCAATATCCTTTGAATCTTAGCTAGGGAGAAAAGATGATTTGAATAAATGATACTCAGCACCTCCTTATGCTGTAATTGGTGCCGTATTTAATAGTGAGGAACTGAAGAACTTGAACATAAACCCCAAGAATCGGCAGTAAGTCAGATCTACCATGAGAATAAGTGCTTGTGTAGGTGCCCAGGAGAAATCTACTATAATAGGGTTTAGGGTTAGACATATATATGAATATATATATTATATTAAAGGAATCATGAATAAATAAATAAATATCTCCAGTTAAAGAGGCTGTGAATAAAAGGCACGTGCTATTATATATACATATCTATTATAATAAAATGTGCCTTTAACTGGATTTTCATACAAATTTCAGTTTGGAGAAAGAAACTAGAGGATTTAATGCTTTGAAACTAAAGTGATTGGGATGAGAGTTGGGTGCCCAGGGAGAAACACCAACCAGGGCAACGGAAGGGAGCAGCAGGCTAAGCGGAGGCTGGCAAGTGGACTGAGGGCAAATTCGAGGCTGAGGCTAATGGCCAAGGTTGTTGCTCCAGGGATAAGGGTTTACGAGGCTGACCGGATTCCTAACCAAACCCATGGGTGAAGACCCATCTCTGAACTGTGTCAGTGTATTTCAGGTTAGCTCACTCCACTGGATTAATTCTAACCTGAAGTTTGGAGGCTGCACCAGTTTCCTGGCGCTGCCATAACAAACTGCCACAGACTGGGTGGCAGATGAGAGATGTATTCTCTCCAGTTCTGCAGGCCAGAATCCAGAAGGGAAGGTGTCAGCAGGGCCATCCTCTCTCGAAGGTTCTAGGGAAGATTCCTGCTCTTCCTCTTTCAGCCTCTGGTGGTCTGCACTGTCCTTGGCTTGGGACGTAAGTCTAATCCCTGCCTCTGTCTTGAATGGCCTTTTCCCCTCTGGGTCTCCTCTGTGTCTGCATACCTCAAATGTCTCTCTTCTTTCTCTTTAAGGACACTATTTATTGGATTTAGGGCATACTCTAAATCCACAATAATCTCATCTGGAGATCCTTAATTATAGCTGCCAAGATCTGGTTCCTAACTAAGGTCACATCACAAATACTGAGGGTTTGGAAATGGACATCTCTCTTGGAGACTACTTAAACCCACTGCAGAGGTTATTGTAGTTTTAGTCAGCTCCTTTCCAAAGCCAAGCCCTTCTCCCAAATCCATATTGTCTCATCTTGAATCTATGAGCTTTCTCTCAACCATTATTTCCATTTTCTCTTTTGCTTATTTTTTAAATGTTCTTTCCCCCCATGGAATGTGTCTTTCATTTTATTTTTGACCCTGCCACATGGCATGCAGAACCTTAGTTCCCCAACCAGGGATCAAACCCCATCCTCTGCATTGGAAGTCTGGAGTCTTAACCACTGGACCATCGGAGAAGTTTCTCTTTTGCATCTGTAATATTTTCACCATGATCCTTCCCTTCAGGGTACAAATATGGTTAGTTCCTTCTTCACCAGAAACAAACTACCTTCTCTCTGCCTGATTCTACCTTCAGAATTGAAACTGTTTTCCAATACCATCACACCTCACAAAAGCCCCTGTCCCTACCACCAATCCAAGGTAGGACCTCTCTTAAGTCTCAGACATTTCTGGGCTTTTGCTCTCATTATGCAAAGCACCATTCTAAAGTAACTGGGAAAGTTCAGCTTGCCCAGCCTTTAAACTTGGGCTCTCTTTGTTCCTTCTGACCCGTCTGGAATGTCTAATTCTCCTGGCCATCTCTTCCTGCTTGGAGTTTCTCTCATACCTCAAGGTAAGTCAGGGCTCGCTGGAAAAAAAATCCCCCCAGCTATATCCTTCCCGGGTACTGATGGATTATTTTCTTAAGCTTAACATTTATTGTTTTCCTTCCCTCTTTGCTGCATGGGTTGACATTTCTTTAAAAAATCTACGTAAAGAAAAATAACATTTCTGACCACCTGTCAAAGGTGGCTTTGTTACAGAACCAAACTTGGGTCCACTTGCCCTCACTCAGTGAAACCAACATACTAACATCAAATCATGGTGGGAAAAAAAGCATGGCATTTGTTGCAGGGCACCAAGCAAGAAAGGGCAGCTCATGCTCAAAAGATGTGAAAGGCAGTGTGAGGGAGGGGGCTTCAGAGTGTGTCATCCAATCCCGCACAATTCTCTGACGAGTTGACATAAATGTGAGATTTCAAGCACACCAACATTCAAATTTCAACTAGCCTGGGGTCCATGTGCTTGTGGTCAGCAGTTTTTATCTTGGGTGGGGCTCTGCTCCCTTAAAAACAACTTCAGAATGTGTGTCAGGCCTTTATCTATATCTTTCAGAGAACTGGGAGCTTGGTGATTCTGCTGTGTGGCGGATTTATAATCTAAATTGTTACCCGTTTCCTGGTCCAACAGCTATTACTTATGTCTGTATCTGCACACTTCCTAATCATCAACTGTTGAGTCAGCCTTTTGAGACTCAAGGGAGACCTGGGAAACTAAAGCAGAAACCTTTTACTTCAAAGGACAGGGACACAGGGCTTGTATACAGGTTCAGTTTCTTATTTTTAAATAAACGGATACTTACTACAACCAAAAAAATACCATTACCATTTCCAATGTGATATTGCATCTATTCAACAGGTTTGAGTCACCGAGTCTTACCTAGTCATCACCTGGCCTCAGGAAGGTATTCCAAAACAAGGACTCAGCACAGTGCTCTGCCATTTCACTTAGGATACAGATTCAGATTCTGATCACGGGGACGCTCACCACCTGCTTTCTATGGCAGAGCCTTATAGGTTCTGCAGATCAAGGGTCCTGCAATGCACAGGGCTCTGGCTAGCCTAGACGAATTGGTCAGTCTGAGTGTGTGTCACTGTGGCCCTTCCCGGTGCTAACAGGAGAAGAGGGATTTGTGAGTTCACTTGCTATTTAGACTCCACCAGCACAGACTCTGTGATTGGTGGCTATTCCCCTATAATCTTGATTTTAGTTGTTTCCTTAGAAAAGCATCCATTTCATCAAGATATTCAAGGCCATTGGAATGGATCTGTGTGCAGTGTTCTGCTGTAAAATTGCAATTCCTTCTATAGTGGCGGTCCCACCTTAGTCCTATTACTTATTTGTGTTTTCTCCATCTTTCTTTTTATTTTTTAATTGATATTTTCAACGGATTTGCTTTGTGTTTTACTGATTAACGTTACTTACCTATCCATTGATTTGGTTTTACTAAACTTTTACTGATATAAAATATACATGCAAGCAGGTACACAGAGTACAGCTCAGTGGATTTTCACAAAGGAAACACACTCATGTAATCAACACTAAATCAAGAAATAAAATAATACCAGCAGAGCAGCCCAGAAGCCCCCAGGAGCCTTCCAATCGGTTGCCTTCCGAGGGTAGCATTAGCCTCCCTCTGAACGGCATAAATTTGTTTTGCCTGTTGGCTTTTCTACTTCTTAAACAATCTGCTCATATAAAACATGTACTTTTTCTGGGTCTGGTTTTATTTATTATTATGGGCAATTTCTCATCTGTAACCTACTTTGAGTGTTATTGGGATTGGATACAATGAGTATCAGTTACCTGAACAACAGATGTGCGTAAGTGGCAGCTATTATAACAAAAAGGAGGTATTATATGCAGATGGGTGAGGTGGGGACAAGGAGGGGAGGGAAGGAGTGTGTACAGTGGATAGAAATCAGATGATTTATCCTGACTGGTTCCCAAATATGGTTAGGACCAAGATAAACAGACTCATGTTTGAAAGTAGGATTTTGATACCTCCTTTCCAACAATCTGGTGACATGGTATATTCTAGGTTTCATTATTTTTTTAACAGTTCATTATTAAAAATTTCAATCCCAATAAAACATTGAATTTCCAGTGAACACCCATGTACCCACCACCTGTATTCCATAATTAACATTTTACTTTTCATGCTTGATCACATATTTATGTCTATTAATTAACCAATCTATTTTTTATGTATTTGAGAGGAAGTTTCAGGCTTTAGTAGTAGGTTTTTTTATTAGATGAAATTCACATAAAATAAATTAGGGATGGGGCTTCTCTGGTGGCTCAGACGGGAAAGAATCTGCCTGGAATGCGGGAGACCCAGGTTCCATCCCTAGGTTGGGAAGATCCCCTGGAGAAGGGAATAGCAACCCACTCCAGTATTCTTGCCTGGAGAATTCCACGGACAGAGGAGCCTGGCAGGCTACAGTCCATGGGGTTGCAAAGAGTCAGACACAACTGAGCAACTAATACATACACACACAAACACACACACATACACACACACACACTTAAAATTATCCACTTTGAACTGGGTATAATAATTCAATATTACTTAGTACATTATGTTGTACATCACATCTATCTAGTTCTAAAACTTTTCTATCAGTCCAGAATAAATCCCCTTACCAACTAAGCAGTTACTCTCTATTCTTTCTTTCTCCCAACTCCTGGTGATCATTAATCTATCTGTTTCTATGTTTACATATTCCAGATATTGCACATAAACAGAATCATACAATATGTGACCTTTTGTCACATATTGTATGATTTGGCTTTTCTCACTTAGAAAAGTGAGAAAAAGTGATTTTGGCTTTTCTCACTTAGCATAATGTTTTTAAAACTCATCCACAATGTAGCACATATCATTACCTTCACTCCTTCTTACAGTTAAGTAATATCCCATTGTTTGGGTATTCAGAGTTTGCATACCCATTTATCCATTGATGGACATTTGGGTCACTTTCACCTTTTGGCTATTGTGTATCTGAACATGTATGTACAGAGATCTAGTTAAGTACTTGTGTTCACTTTTGGGAGAATATGCTTAGAAATGGAATTGCTGAGTCATATGATAATTCTCTGCTTAACTTTTTGTGGAACAGCCAAATTATCTTCCTGGCGTGGTAGTAAGTTTTTAAGCCTCAAGAAATCTCTTGTTCAAGATGGGCAGACCTGTCCTAAGAGTAGATGGTGTGTCTCCATGGCTAGCTATAAGGAGTGATTTGCTCATGTTCAGTTGACCTCCTTTCTGGCTAAAACACACAAGGATTTTATAGCACATGAGAGGAGATGCTGATTAAGCAGACCATAGTTTCCTCTTGTCTCCTGTAGGATGTGCCGACTTGCCTAGCAGAGGCGGGCAGGGTGTCTAGTCTGCTGGGGCACAGACTCCTCAGATGGTTGCTGTTGTTTGATCAGTGAGTATCCACTCTAGGAAACTGCCACATGGAGCCAGACACCTCTGATTCCACAGGAAGCAGCGCCGGGCCCCACGTGGCTTCCTGGGTTATGCTAGGAGTTCAGTACAATAGATTTGGGTTGCAGAGAAAGGAATTTGCCAACGAGATGCATGGGAGCGGCAATCCTGGAATAGACACTGACAGCTGGCGTGAGATTTCCAGGGCTGCCCTGCTCTGCAAGCCTGAGAAAACAGGAGACATTCCAATGATTGCATGATATCATCTGCGTCTTAGCATTTGTTTTTAAACTATGGATTTAATTGCTGTTCCATTGGCTCCTATTTCTTCCTTCCCCATGAAAAATAGAATCTTTGAAATTCCCGTGAAAGCACGTTCGGTTGCCATTTCTGTTCCAACTTGAAGACAGGATCATCCCTAATAATGAAAACAAATCTGTTGTTGGCAAATAAGCCCCAAGTGTTGCTTTTGGAGAGTCAGGAAGGGGAAGCAAACAGTGTCAGAGCAGCCTAGAGGCTGCAAGAGATTAACAAATTCAGTTCATAAATGGGCCAACAATCCACTCTTCTGCACTGCCTGCTCTCAAGCACAAAGCCCATTCACAAGAATTTGGTCAGGTCAGCAGAGCCGGTGCTGGTGGATCTTGATTTGTTGATGAAGAGCTGCAGATCAAAAGGGATCTGCAATTTATTCAAGGCCATAGAGCTAGCAGGGAACAGATCCAAAACCCAAATCCTGTGCCATTTTCAGTGTATGAGAAAAGAAGAATGATCATCCAGAGCATTGCGAAAATAAAAGTCTGGAGTCACGAAAAACCTGATTCAGGCTGTTGGAACTGTGACTCAGTCACTGACCAGTCACTTGACTAGTACTAGCTCACTCAGCCCTGAGCTTCCTTTCCTTCATTTTTAATGGAGCTGATGCTAGTTATAAGATTAACGCGAGGACTTCCCTGGTGGTCACAGGGCTTCCCTGGCGGCTCGGATGATAAAGAATCTGCCTGCAGTGCAGGAGACCAGGGTTCATTCCCTGGGTCTGGAAGATCCCCTGGAGAAGGGAATGGCAGCCCACTGCAGTATTCTTGCCTGCAGAATCCTGTGGCCAGAGCAGCCTGGTGAGGCTACAGTCCATGGGGTTGCAAAGAGTCACACGTGACTGAGCGACTAACCCTTCACACTTCTTCCCTGGTGGTCCTGTGCTTAAGAATTTCCCAGCAGGGGATGCAGGTTCAATCCCTGACCCAGAAAGATTCCACATGCCTTGGAGAAACTAGGTTCACGAGCCACAATTATTGAAGTTCGTGCCTCTAAAGCCCCTGTTCTTCAACAAGAGAAGCCCTCACGCCACAGTGAAGACCCACAGAGCCCCCCAAATTAACATGAAGATAAGATGAAATCGTGTATAAGAAATACTTTACATGCTAGTAATTGCAGATACTTAAAAACTGAAGCTTTCTTTTCCCGATTAGATCATGCTAGTAGATTCTAGAAAATCTGTGCCCAACCTTGCTCTTTTTCTCCAAAGGCTCCTAAACTGCACATGTCCCTGTCCCTTTCTTCAGATATATTAGCCTTGACATGAGGACAGTGGGGCTGCTTTGAGATGAGGAGGCACTTTGCAGTCACAGGGTAAGAGAATTGATGCTCATTACTTAATTGGAATAAACATTCATCTATATGTACAGCTGTCAGGAAGCAAGACCTGATCAAAGGCCCATTAGTCACAAGGCTGGCTTTGCAAAGGGCCACTTAGTTAAGGCAGTGAATTTAACATGAAAGGGAAGGGGGAACCGGAACACTGAAGCTTGGTACATCGTGCATTAGTAAGTCCTTTGGTCCTAGTTCTGGAGGCTTTCTCTAATAGAGATTAACCCAGATATTGAAGGCCAACTACATCACGCGTCCACAGCAGCTGTGAACAACTGGGAGTATTTCACCACCTTGTCAAATTTCTGACTTGGGCAAACTTGAGAATAAGACTGAAAGGCAGAAATGTCAAATTTCACAGAAAATGCAGCAAAGACAGAAAAAATCTTTCAGACCATTTTAGGGCAGAACGGTTGACTGTCCTATGTCCGCTGCAGAATTGGGAACCCTCCAGACTTTGGAAAGGTCATTCAGTGTGGACCTCTACACACTTCTGTTCTACCAGCACTTATTCTTTAATATGGAATTCTCATTCACAGCAACTGTAATATTAGTGGTAATATTTATATCATTAGGTTCTAAAACCAGACAGTGTGAGACACAAATTAATAACCATTTGCTCAACACCCACAGAGCCCCAGGTGCTACTGCTACAATGGGGAGAGGTATTGCAGAAATGGATGAAGAGATTAAATGATTTATTTTTCACATTTTGTACGCACATTTGCATTATACAAGCACTCTGCACATTTGCATAATCTGCTAGTTGAATGGATAAATTGACAATGCATTGTGGAATTGCCTTCATTACGTGGTGAGGGTACAATTGCTGTGATTGTTATAATTGACCTCATTTGCTGAGTACCCACTGTGGGGGGTACCATGTGGGAACAGCAGAGGGCAGTGGTTAAGAGCGCCGCCTCCAGAGTCACCTTGCTGTGTTTGGATTCTGACTCCGCTGCTTCCTAGCTGGGCAGCCTTCAAAAGCAGCTTGATTTCTGTGCACTTCAGTTTCTCCGTCTGTAGAATAGGAATGGTAATAGTGATATCTGCTTTGAGGATTGTTATAAAGACTAAGCAAAGTAACTTTTCTAAAGTGATCAGAACAGTACCTGGCACAATGCAATAATAATCATCATATAATAACCGCCCCTACATACACACACCCCCAAGGCAGTGTGCCCTTTTATAAAGAAGGAAGCTAAATCCTAATGTCTCAGGGGCAAAGTAGCTTTGAAATCCAGGTTGTTCTTGCTCTAAGTATCTTCTCCCACAAAGCCAGCAGCATCCTAAAACTGAATGGAGTGTGCTAACCAGGAGTGCTCACTGTCGCAATGAGGGAGCTCAGCTGTCCCTCCTTCTCAAGAAAGGAGCACTTCACAAGCTCGTACACAACCCATCTTGGCTGGAGCTGGAGTCACCATTTCTAACAGTCTCCACCTAAATGTGGGAACACTCTGACTAAGACACTCAAGGAGATTCCTACTGAACTTCTAAAGTACTTTTCCACCCCACCCCACCCCCAACTCTGTCTGAAAAATAAACGCAACCTCATATCAGGTCCAAGAGAGTGATCTCCCCAAACCCTCATGGTGGGGAGAGCATCGTCGTGAGGGCCTGTGGTATGTTGAAGATTCTCGCATCATGGCCAGGCTGGATGAGATGAGACTTTTAAATTGGCATCACCAAACTTAGTATCGTCATTGTGGTGAGGAGAAATCACAATCAAAGAGGAATCTGGAGATCAAGGTAGAAAAACAGATATTCTAAAGAGCAAGGGAGTAAAATTGCAAGACAGGTGAACTCTGGAGCTGAGATAAACAGGCATTCGAGAGTGAAACCTGAAGCCGAGTGGAGTAGGCAGCAGTAGACAGTCTGAATCTTACGCTGGGAAGTGACCCGTTCCGCTGCACTGGTGCCTGGAGGCTCGCTTATTTGAAAAGAATTCTGCAAGGCTCAAGACAAACAGGATTCCCTTGCTTTATCCAAGGACACTCTAGAGTTGGAGTCCAGTTACTCTGATGCTGAAGGTTCTCTTCATCTTATAACAAAGAGGAGATGTGTGAGTCAGTGCCACGCATTAAAGTCGTATCCTCACTCCACTGTGCCAAGGCGGTGATTCGGTGGGAGAAGCCGGAGATGAGAAATCCTGAGGTCCTGTTGATCAGACACTAGCAGGCCGCATTTCTCTTCAGCCTATCATTACACAAATGCGAATTTTATTAGTTCCAAGGGAGAGACTTGATTTCCGGGACACCTCTAGTGCTGTGAGGAGACAAATGATCTTTGGAATCAATGACAATGGAGACAAATGATCTTCGCTAAAATTCTGCATTCTTGTGGTATTACTTTGTTTCCAAACACGGAAACAAAATGCTGATGGGGAGTCAGCAGGAAAGGAGACTCAGCCACGCAGGCCAAGTCATATCACAGTGTCAGCGTCCTTGTTATTTGACACAAGCAGATAATACTGGATGGACTTAAAGCTTTGCCTTGTTCTGACCTCAGTCTTGAACTGAGATGATGATTCCTCTGCTCTCAGAACATGGCATCTGCACTTTATTGGGCAACCTTGGATGCTTCCATTTTATCCATCAAGACTCATGGTAGTTCTTGAATCAGCCTCTTCAGTGTTTTCCCCTTTAATCCCCTAAGAGATTAAAGAACCTGGGTTTACAGGCTGGGATATCCTTTGTGAACAGGTAAAACATGGCCCCTGACCACAGGAGGAACCTGTGAACCCGACACAAACCTGTCTTCCGAGTCTCTCCAATCCTTGGCCCCAGCCTGCTACTCGGAACCAGCTCCACTCTCATCTTTATTTGAGATCAGTCATGTATCTCTATATGGTTTGGTGCTCTGAATTGGTTTCGCAGCTCCTATTATTTCTGCATTTGGCTTATTGTATGCACTTTTTTGCTGTTGCTCTTCTCTGGAAACTCACTGGCAGTCCTGACAACCAACTTGAATGCCGATCTCCACCTCTGTTTATGCCTCCCACCCACTCCTGGGTGGTACAGGCTGTGACTCAGCCACTAGCTGTATGCCAGGCACTTTGCAAACACTGTGCAGGAGACATCATCTTGTTCAAGTCTCATGACAGTCCTCAAGAGGTAATTATTGTCAGCTATATTTAGTAGATGAATTTTGGATAGTGTTCTAGCCATTGTGCTTTATGATGTAGAGATTCTGGATTCTGTTGTATTCCTCCAAAGAGGTTTGATAGATTCTGTAGCAGGCAGTGACTTGCTTAAGAATCAAGCTGCCTTTGGTAAGTGGCAGCTCAAATCTAAGTTCAATTCTTTTTTTTTTCCTTTAGTTGGATGGTTTCATACATCTTTAGTTCAAGGGTCAGCCAGAGATTTGAGAAGAGTTGACACATAGGATCTGGGGCTCCCTTACTCTGATATTCCCTTCTCTGGACTTCCCTCTTTTCTCTTCAGAAGCCGTGGCCACCTTGAATTCTGTCTCTGATCCCTCTGACCAAAAAGATGGCAAGTTTTTCACTATTCCTTCAGTTAGCCTACACCATGACTATGTCCTACCCTGAGGACAGAATTTGGCTTCTCAGGTGGTGCTAGTGATTAAGAACCCACCTGCCAATGCAGGAGGTGTAAGAGACATGGGTTTGATCCCTGGGTTGGGATGATCCTCTGGAAGAGGGTAAGGGAACCCACTCCCATGTTCTTGCCTGGAGAACCCCACTGACAGAGGCACCTGGGGGCTACAGTCCATAGGGTTGCAAAGAGCTGGACACAGCTGAAGCGACTTAGCATGGCACGGCAGGAGAGAATTGCAACATGGGAACTCGTCCTCTGTTTTTCCCTTCTTCCAAGTTTCAACTTTCTAAAATCTGCCTGCCTTTTTTGCCTTTTCAGGCTTCGGGTTTGTTTTTCCTTTTGAATATTTTTCTTCTTAAAGTTTACATTTATTGTTCCTAGAGATTTGTCTGCTTGGCACTCCATCACACTGAAAATAGAACTTCAGAAGATATTCAACAGCTCCTATCAATAACTTCTATGTTTATCATTATTTCGTGATCAGTCTTCTCTTGCTGAGTTACAGAATCACAGGTATCCTGTACCGGCATTGTGAAGCAGACAGACAAAAGGAACCTAGTTTAGATGTCTGGAATATAGAGTTTGTAACTCTCTGCAAGGTTTGCAAAGGAGTGGTTCTTTCCAGAACTACAGGGAGGCATCACCCTTTCTAAGTGTCCATGTAAATGTGGGGAGAAGGGTCATTTTCTTGAGTCAAGCACAGTTGATGCGGTATTAATTCTTCTCCACCCACCTTTCCCTCAAAGGACATGTAGCAAGCAGCTCTCTCTTGGAGATAGGAGGCTTGCCAAAGTGCACCACACCAGTGGGACATGACTGCACTGGGTTTTGTGATGGCTGAGGAGGCAGAAGCACCCCTGTCCAAGTTCTCTGTGGCTCTTGGGGGGGTCCCAGAAGAGAGCTGTGTTTTCCAAACCCAGCTGATGGAGCTTGGAGCTTATCTGAAGGACCAAAGCCACAAGGTATGTTTCCCATAAGAAGTGTGACTGTGCTCCCAGCAAGGGCCAAAAGGAGATATGACTGCTGTTGGGAAGGTCCTCCGTATCAGAGAGCAGCAGAAACTGATGCTCCTGACAACCAGGCTCTCCTGGGTCACCTTCACATCCCAGAAACCACTCACCATCCACTGGCCCAGTTTAAAAGTGTGAACCCTTTATTTCTGCCTCCCTGTTGTCCTGGTTCCAGCAACACAGCCATTATCACCAGTGTGGGGACCAAACAGTGATGACATTAGTTGTGGGAGCCCAGAGATGTGCCTACAATCCAGATGACAGCCTGAGGGACTGTCACTCTTTAGGCTGACCTCTGCCCCAGATATCTCCATAAGCTGGGCACAGTCAAAAGAAGAGAGAAGGAATGGAATCAGAGGGAGGAAGACGGGAGCAGTGTATGTGAAAAATGCCATGATGAGATTGTGGACAGGAAACTGTGTAGGATTTAACAAGTAGGACTGAGTTAAAACAGAAAGGACATCAAAAGAAGCTGCCTGTTTTAGGCAGATGGAGAGTTTGGGGCCTCTAAAAGAATTTACAGCTCTAAGGATAAAGTGAGCTTTGCATATGAGCCTGACCAAGGGGGAGCTCTCCTTTTACACCTCCTACATACACAGAAGAAGGGGACAGCAGAGGATGAGATGGTTAGATAGCATCACCGACTCAGTGAACATGAATTTGAGCAAACTCCGGGAGATAGTAAAGGACAGGGAAGCCTGGCGTGCTGCAGTCTATGAGGTCACAAAGAGTCAGACATGGTTTAGCAACTGAACAAAAGCAACATACACGGAACCCCAAAACTTGCTGCTGTAAAGGAGATTTGCAGATTTGACATAGGAGTTCAAATTCTATTAGTTGAGTAAGTTTGTTTGTGTGTTAGTCACTCAGCCATGTCTGACTCTTTGTGACCCCCTGGACTGTAGTCCACTAGGTTCCTCTGTCCTGGGTTCTCCAAGCAAATTCTTGGAGTGGGTTGCCATTTCCTCCTCCAGGGGATCTTCCCAACCCAGGGACTGAACCCAGTTCTCCTGCATTGCAGGCAGATTCTTTGCCAGCCCTGCCATGAGGGAGTTGAGAAGCACCCTTAAAAGGTGAAAAGATGACTGAGATAGTAGCAGACCTTGTTTACAATACATACATTCAAAAATATGTCAACAGAGATGATCTAGAGGAAGGAGACAAGTAGGCATGTCACAAATGCAGACACACGGATGGCTAAGAAATGGAAGAAAAAAAATTTGTTTCTTAAGGATTGATTGAAATGCAAATCAAAACAAGGAAATATCTTTTTTCACCTACTAGACTAATAGAAGTGTAACTGATTTTTAATATCCAGTGTTGGTGTGTGATGGGTGGTTGTTGGGAAAGAAAGCGAAAGTGAAGTTGCTCAGTCGTGTCCGACTCTTTGCGACCCCACGGACTGTAGCCCACCAGGCTCCTCAGTCCGTGGAATAGACCCTCATCTAATAATCCTGAGATCCAAGTTAGAATTATGCAGTCTTTCAGGGGCAATTAACAGTACCTGTTAGAACTGAAGAGTGCTTTCCCTTTGAAAAGCCATTCCACTTTCATGAACCTGTCTTATAACAGCCTTCCAAGTACATAAGGATAAACGTATCATTACAAAGATGTTCACCACTATATGACTTGTAATTGCGAGAAATCAGAAACACCAAAATGCCCAAAGGTAGGGGAACTATTAAAAAACACTACAGCAAATTAACTCCATTCATTATCCAGGATTTGGTATTCAAAAATACTATTCAATTAGGGAGAAGGATGATGGTCTGTATGGCACAATAATGTGAATATACTTAGTGCCCCTGAACTGTTAAATATGGTTAAAATAGTATGTTTTATATTATGTGACTTTCACCACAATATAAAAAAATAGAAGAATACTATTTAGCTATTAAAGACAATAAAGTATTTCCATATGAATAACAGAGAAGCTTGTCGAAGACAACTGTTGAGTGACAAAAGCAAGGAGCTGAATTTTCTATGTGTCAGAATTTTACTCATTTCATCTATAATTACATGGCTCTATGATTGGTGTGGTTGCCATCCCGAATCCCACTTCAACCAAGGAAGCAGTCAAGGTCCAGAGAGACAAAGTAAATTTCCAAGGTTGGCTTCAGAATTCACGTCCTTGACCCTTATGCTAGTGTGTGTGTGTCTCACATGTTCATAGAGATATGGAAAATGTGGGGTTTGAAAAGAAAATAATAGTGTATTTCTGTAAGTATGCCACCCAATTCTCTCTCGAGAGCAGACAAGGCCTGAATTCTTCCACAGGTTAAGTCCTGGAGGCTCAGGGCTCCCCCTTCCCCGGGAAAGGCCTTCTGCTGAAGGGAGGTGCCCCCTCGGAGTTCACACCTCCTTCTGCAGGAGTTGAGGGGGGCTCACACCCAGTGAATGGTGAAATGGTAGCATACAAAGTCCCCTTGCTTCCCTCTCGGACAGTTCTGCCAGGCCATCTAAGTTCCCAGGTCCTCCCTGTGAGTCAACTCCAGCCTTTCTGGAAACCACATCCCAGCTGAACTGCTCTCTCCCCAGCCCTCTTTCCTACACTCCTCCGAGGCTCTGGTGACCAAGGGCACATCTTAGTAACCATGTGCTAAGTCACTTCAGTCGTGTCCAACTCTGTGCGACCCCATAGACAGCAGCCCACCAGGCTCCCCCGTCCCTGGGATTCTCCAGGCAAGAACACTGGAGTGGGTTGCCATTTCCTTCTCCAATGCATGAAAGTGAAAAGTGAAAGTGTGAAGTCGCTCAGTCGTGTCCGACTCTTAGCGACCCCGTGGACTGCAGCCTACCAGGCTCCTCCACCCATGGGATTTTCCAGGCAAGAGTACTGGAGTGGGGTGCCATTGCTTTCTCCTAGTAACCATGGGGCAGGCTTATCTCTACTGTGTGTATTCCTCAGGGAACTGGAAGGTGGAGAGTGGAGGGGAGAGGAGAGAAAAGGATTTCAATTTAATACATATTTCTAAATTGTGTGTATTTTGTTCAATGAGTATGCATTATATGTATTAATTTACACCAGGCTGATGTAAAACATAAAATTAAGAGGCCTTGCTATATAGCCAATAGAATTGGGAGCCCAGGATCTGACTGGAGATTTGTGTCCAGGAAAGAAAATAGCAGAGCTTTCATTTATTTTTCGGGGTTAAAATACCTTTTACACTGTGCTTGGGTTTTCTCTCCTGATGCAAACCAAAAACATGTTTCCTCTTGCACCTCCAAATTTTGTCTGGAAGCTTTGATATTTTTGAATCTCAATGGGCTCTGCTGTCAGAAGGCAAAGGAAGCCTGTTGATCTTCTCTCAAATCCCTGCTGGAGAGAATAGGAGGTACTGGATCTTGTCAGAGTTCCAAATGTATTGAATGAAAAAAACAAAAATGCTGTGCATTTAGGTCACTGAGGGAAGAAAGATATGCTGATAGAAAGGAAATTGATGTAGCGTTGAGAACAGGGGCCCAACCATTTACAGATCTCCATTTTACTTGTAAAATCGATGCTCAGTTAGTCAATTAATTCTCTGTGTATTCATTTGTCTATTTATTCATTCATCAAAAGTTTATCGAATGCTTATTACATGCCACACATTATGCTCCTGGGAGCTGTATTGGCTTGACTGTGGTTCAGTGATGCAGAACAGTGACTTACTAATTGCTAAGTTACTCTCTGGATATAGAAGGTACTACTGTTCATGAATTTGGTTCAGGGGAGGACAGTCTGCCATTGTACTTGTCACAGAGAGCTCTCTAGGTTTCAGGTAAATTTGAGTGACACAAGCAAGGAGTTGTGAATCATTCTAGGCTTTATAAAAAGCTACTGGAAAACTTTCTTTTCTGAGTGATTACTGAGATTCCATATTATACCATGTGAAACAGAAGTAGGAGATTTTCTGTCAAAGTTTGATATCAGTGGCATTGTGATGTCTGCCAATGATGGAGCAGCACTTTGCCCTTGAAGAATATTTGGATGAATGATGAGATTATGAACTGATGATCACGCATGCAAATGGCAATTACAAGAAAGCAATGTAGACACTCAGGGAATGAATAAATGAATAAGAAGGAAATGAAACTCAACTGTGCCTAGAAAAACACTCTACACACTGCAGGCACTCAATAAACCTCACTAACACAAAACAGCATATGTACTGGTAACTTTCTACCTCTCTCTCTTCCCTCCAATATATTCTGAGTGCCTACTCTGTGTCAGATGCTAGACCAGGCACTAAAGGCTTTGGCTTAAGGTCAAACCATGTTTTGTAATTCCAAGCAAAACTGTAGCGCACACTCTCTCCTCTTCTTCTGCAGTAACCAGACCTTTCAAAAAGTGCTTCTGTGTCCAGGGGGATGGAACTGGGAGAAACAATAAGAGCTCTAAGTCATTTCACATGCAGTTTTTGTTTGTTTGTTTTTTTTTTAGCTTAAACCTAACTGCCTCTTGAAAATATTCTTTTGACAGAGAATTGCTCTCGGAACAACAGGAGCATTATGTCAGCGCAGTGATGACTGACTATTTTTAGATTCCCAGGTTCTGACTTTAAGTGCAGTATGAAAGTGGAGCTGTCCAGGAACAAGAAAACCAGGCGGCCAGGGGGTAGGGACCGCGGGCATCACGGGCACTCAGAACATCAGGCTGACATTCAAGTTCAGCTGCGTTAGAGATTAGATAGGACCTGAGCCGTGGAAATCACCCTGGAAGGTTGACACACGGTTAGATCGGCGCACTGTTTGCCTATTCTTGAGTAGTCCTCCGACGGCAGTGGAAGCAGCGTACTTAGGTGAAACTTTGCTTATTTGACACCAGTTTACCAAAAGAAGATTCAGATTTAAATGTCCCCAGGCAGGCACCATGGAGAAGAGAAGCAGCCAGGTGGAAACCATGGCAAACTGGAGAGCTTCTGCTCTGAGAAAGGGATCATCAGATACTGAATTCAAGCCTGTTAGAAACTTGTGGGAATTCAGGCCCTGCAGTGTCATAACTTGCAAAGTTTCAAGAGAAGCAGGAAATCTTGGCTTTCATTGAAATTAATAGGCACTATCCAGAGACATATACTGGTTAGGCCTCACCAGTGAGGAGGGGGGCAGCAGCTGGTAAATGGTCCTTATAGTCAGGATGTAAAGGGAAACAGAGAAGATTAATAGAATATGCAGCAGGTGTTGTCATGGCAACCAACTAGGGGTCCAGATAATACTGAGGGAATATAACTTCCTTCCTTCTTTCCTTTTTTCTGCTTTTTGTTTGGCATTTAGGGCAAAGTCAAGAGAGGTATTGTGAGAACAGGGAACTTCTCTTTCTTGTAAAACACATTCAGTTTTTATTTCACACTGCTCTCCTGATTTTTTTAGCAACTCTGAGAAGTCAGGAGAGATCTTCATGGTTCTAAGGTGACTTTGCTTCCCATCATATGGGCAAGCTGTGTATCCCAGCATATCAAACAGAGCTCCAGGAGTTTCTCCACTGGGCAAAGCCCTGGCCCTTCCTGATCTGTTACCAGTGTGTATTTGGGGAATTAGTAGGAAAGGTGGAGAAATAAAGTATGATACTGTCACCAACCTTTTTTAATCCTGATTAAATATACCACCTGCTATTCTTTACCTCACCCTTTTATTTTCTGGATCTTCATTTTACTGTTTGAGACTTCTTTTCCAGGGCTGGTAATAGGAACGCTTCAAGGTTATAGGAGGAAGTGGAAATAGCTTGACCTGGGAGTTTGGAGACCTAGGCCAGTTCTGATACAAGATAACAGAATGACTCTGGACAAGCCTCTCTGAATTTGCCTTATCCTGTCTTGTAATGCAGCAACAGTGAGGCAAGAGATCACTGTGGTTTCAGGAACCTCAAACTGAGGGGCAGAATTTCTGGGCCCAGTTCAAGCTCTGACATGAACTACATGTGTGAGTTTGGCTAGATCACTGCTCCATGTCTCAGCTTCCCAATCAGCAAAATAAAGGTGCTGGCTTATTTTATTCATTCAACAAATATTTGTTGAGCTTAGGTGCTTCCCTGATAGCTCAGTTGCTAAAGAATCCACCTACAATGCAGAAGACCCTGGTTCGATTCCTGGGTCAGGAAGATCCGCTGGAGAAGGGATAGGCTACCCACTCCAGTATTCTTGGGTTTCCCCTAGGGCTCAGCTGGTAAAGAATCTGCCTGCAATGTGGGAGACCTGGGTTCAGTCCCTGGGTTGGGAAGATCCCCTGGAGAAGGAAAAGGCTACCCACTCCTGTATTCTGGCCTGGAGAATTCCATGGACAATATAGTCCATGGGGTCGCAAAGAGTAGGACACGACTGAGCGACTTTCACTTTCTTAACAGGTGCCAAGCTGTTTAGGGCTTAGACTAATATTTCATGGTCAACTATTGTGTAATTGTATCTTCTCCTTCATTGGTGTAGACTTCAACTTCTGCAATAGGCTTCAACTTCTGCAGTAAGCTTCAGCTTCTACAACTTCACAAGGCTAATAACATCTTTAGAAGTTCTGCTTAATCTTCCTGAAAGAGGGAGAGAAGGCAGATGACTGAAGGCAGGAGGTCACCATTGGCTTCTCCTAGCATGGTGTAGGTGGCTGGTGGCCACAACTGTTGGTGGCTCTCTTTAGAATGGAAGGTGCTAAGAATCTGCCTGCAATGTGGGAGACCTGGGTTCAGTCCCTGGGTTGGGAAGATCCCCTGGAGAAGGAAAAGGCTACCCAGTCCAGTATTCTGGCCTGGAGAATTCCATGGACGGTATAGTCCATGGGGTCGCAAAGAGTAGAACACGACTGAGCGACTTTCACTTTCTTAACAGGTGCCAGGCTGTTTAGGGCTTAGACTAATATTTCATGGTCAACTATTGTGTAATTGTATCTTAGCCTTCATTGGTGTAGGCTTCAACTTCTGCAGTAAGCTTCAACTTCTACAACTTCACAAGGCTAATAACATCTTTAGAAGTTCTGCTTAATCTTCCTGAAAGAGGGAGAGAAGGCGGATGACTGAAGGCAGGAGGTCACCATTGGCTTCTCCTAGCATGGTGTAGGTGGCGGTGGCCACAACTGTTGGTGGCTCTCTTTAGAATGGAAGGTGCTTGGCATAATTTGTCTTCATCTTTGGACCCTAACCACTAGTCTGAGAAGAAACAAGTATTCCACTTGACATCTAGAGAAGTTTCTGTCTGTATGTGTATATGTGGACAAGGGAGATGGAAAAAAAGAGAAGAAGCTTTTTTTTTTTTAAAGGAAAGTAAGACAAATATTCTTCACTATGCTAGAACTCGTTTGTATCAGTTCAGCAATATATTGTCAAAACTCTTCCAACTTTGCACATACAGATCTATATCCAACTTTTTGCCATATACTTAATACTCTATCATATGGCATTCTTTTATATGTTTATCCATTCTCCTAGTAATGGACACTTAAATTGCCTATCAATTTCACTACCATAAGTAATGCTGCAAGAGATAGATTTGCACATGTATCTTTACACTTGCATATGATTATTTCCCTGAAATAAATTTCTAAAAGTAGAATCGCATGTCAGGGCATGCAACTTTTTTTTTTTTTCTTTTGATAGTTCTGAAGTGAGCATGTTAATGAACATTCACACTCACAATTAATTAGCTTTTTTTCATTTACCACTAGTGAAGAGTATGCATCATTTTAAACTTTGCTAGAAAAAACTTAAAAAGTGGTATTATTTTTTCCTGCCCCTAAGATAATTTAATTCAATTCTATAGATGTATTTTGAGTAGGTACCAGCTATCAGGCACAATGATGGGAGGAAAACACGTGTCTGCCTGTATCCCTAGAAAGATGAAGACAATGAAAGAGGCTCTGGGGTGTAGGGACAGCACAGCCTTTGGAAGCAGCAACTGGAATTCCAGCTGTGGCTTTGCTATTAATCATCGCGGCAGCTCCAGCAGTACCTCCCTGAGTCTCGCACTTCATCTCACTATGTTCTTGATAATACAGTTGTGCTTGGCACATATTGGCTAATGCATGCCAGCTGCTACCACCACTGCAAGAAAGACTTTGCTAAGTGTGAGCAATATGAAATGGAAAACTCAGAATGAAAGTTTCCACTTTGGTTGTTGAAGGGGGAAGATGTCTGGGAAAGATGCATGGATTTGAGTTGCACTTGCTTCTTCATCAGATGGCGCTGCCAGGGAGGACGGTCATTGGAAAAGGACTCAGGAGGAGAATGCTGGGCACGTTGGAATGGGATGGGGGTTGGACAGGGAGGCAGGATGCAATTCAGAGTCATTGGAGCTGAGAATGTGGGTAAGTGAGGTGGGAACACTCCAGAATGTGGAGGGCTGGGTACCAGATGAGGGTAAATGGTTTCGTTTCCACCTTCTTTGCAATGGAAAGAAATTGAACATTTTGGAGGAGGAGAATAATATAGGCAGAGATCAGTATTTAACCTGAAAGGTAAATTTCGTAAGGAATTCTAACATACTAACATTCTACCAACTGAATTCTAACATTCAGTTTTTTATGTACTAACTTCTCCTAGTGAGACCTTGAGTTTAGAGGGGAAAGTTTATACTATAATGTTAAGGGAGAACATAGAGTAAAATGCTATAGGTTTGCAACTAGATGAAATTTGCAACTACTCTACAAACAATAGACAATAATGTGCAAATGTGAAAACACTTGTATTAATGTGGTGGAATTTAGAGAGACTATCAGTATTTTAAATATATTTTTGTGTTTTTATATTATCAACTTTTGAAGTCCTAGTCCATTAAAGTAGTTGTGTTCATAATGTAACATTGCTTAGGACTTGGTTCCTACACAAATGCTGGTGGTTGGACTAGTATTCAGTACTTCACATCTTTAAGGGAACATTAGGATCATGAAGAGAAATTATTAAACATGCTATTTCTGACTCCATCTCAGGCTTTTAATGCTAACTCTGGGATCCAGGGGTCTACATTTTTAATAAGAAAACATAAAAATTATATCCAAGTTTGCTTCTACTTGTGTGTTTTATTGTGGTCTTTAACACATCAGGAACTCTCTATAATTACTAGGTTTTTTTCAATGCGACTATTTATTTTAATCTTTTTTCTACTTTATTCCTCAGCCTGAAGCACAATGGATTCATAAGCTACTTTAAAGAACAACTGAGCACTTCATTTCACAGAATGGCCTTACCACAGTTAACAATAGCTACTCTCAAATGAGCATTTCTACTTCTGTGGAACTGTAATAAATAAAGACAAATCTTCTGTGAGCACCAGGAGTTGATTTTTTTTACATGCAATTTATAAAGGTGATGTATAGAGGTGTATGATTTATTTACTAAAAACCTGATCTACTCAAGACAAAGGTTTGCAGCATTTTACATCACTTCACTTTGGAAGCTGCTTCTGTGTTCAGGTTGTAACAGCAATGTTCTTTAGGATTCTCTTATGTGTTCTGTTAAATTTCTGTTTTACTTTATATTTAGAAAAAATACAGAAAATGTAAGGAACCAGACCTTTCACACCATTAAAATAAACAGAGATATATGTAGATCATAATCCCCACCACCCACATACATAAACAAAATTCCAAATGTAATCATTTATCTTTAGAAATTATTTATTTAGTTTATTATTTTATTTAATGATAAATTGCAAGTGACCATAGGAGGATAAAATATGCTTATCAATCATTATACAAATTCATATGAATATGCTTTTCATATTCCTTCTGGATGTGGAAGGAAAGATACATGCATGCATCCATGCATGCATCCATGTATGCATATAGACGTACAATTACACTGCATTTCTGGTAGTTGCTCGCTCTTCCTGACCAAACCAGACTGTTGCAAACCATCTTTAGAAATGCACTTTGAGAGGCAGTCCTAAGATGGCAGAGGAATAGGACCGGGAGACCACTTTCTTCCCTACAAATTCATCAAAAGACCATTTGAACACTGAGTAAATTCCACAAAACAACTTCTGAATGCTGGCAGAGGACATCAGGCACCCAGAAAAGCAGCCCATTGTCTTTGAAAGGAGGTAGGAAAAAATATAAAAGATAAAAAGAGAGACAAAAGAGGTAAGGATGGAGATCCATTCCAGGAAGGGTGTCTTAAAAAAGAAAGAAGTTTCCAAACACCAGGAAACACTCTCACTGGCGAGTCTGGCGAGACTTGGAACCTCAGAGGGCAACATAACCAGGAGGAAAAATAAATAATTAAAACCCACAGATTATGTGCCCAGTGCCCAACGATAACTCCCAAGGGAGAAGCAGTGCAGACGCCTGCATCCCCCACTAGCAAGCGGGGGCTGGGCAGGGAGGCATGGGCTGCATTGCTTAGAGTAAGGACCAGGCCTGAATGCCCCAAGGGCAATCTGGGGGAACTAACTTGGGATAGCAAACCAAACTGTGGGATAGCTACCCCACGAAAAGGTGAAAAGCCCTAACCTAAGACACTCTGGGCCCGCTCACAGAACAAAGGACTGACTAGAGCTAGTTGGCTGTGGACCTGCCCATCCCCCATTGGAGACAGGCAGGCAAGGGCAGCCAGAGCCAGAAGGGGGCAATTACAGCCCCAGAGAGGCATCATCTACCAAACTGCAAGCAGGCTTCATTGCTAACCAAGACTTCTTGGGATTCAGGACGGTTGATATCTGCCTGAGAAGGTGCACCGGTTGTACACCCAGAAAACTGAACAGCAGGGATGGGGGAGGTGATAAGTCACACCGACTGTGTTCACCAAACATCTGGTCACCTGAGCTGCTCAGACCAGGGAAGGGCACAAAATTCAGACCCAACCAAGTCTGTGCCTTTGTGACGTACCCGAGTACCTGAACCTGAGCAGCTTGCATCTGGGAAGTGCATGCAACACAGGGCTGGCATCAGACAGTTCCAAGCAGAGTAATCTACAGCTTAAGCAGTATAAACTGGGAAAGCACACACGCCATGAGCGGGGGCAAACCCAGCGTGGCCAAGACACTGCGAGCACTCACCACAGACACTAGTGTTATTTGTTTGCAGTGTCCTGGGACACACTGGAGAACATTGTTATAAACTATGAGCATCTTCAGGGCAGAGGCTGCATTTTTCATTCCTGTCTCTCTGAAAGCTGGTTCAGTTAGAATGTGGAAATGCCTCAAAAAATGTCTATTGAAGCAAATGAAGTACTCAACTCTGTAGATAATGGTGGCACCCAAAATAGAAATGCAATTAAAGTCCTGTACCATCCCAGCCAAGAAGTCACCAAATGGTTCAACACAAATGACAGACACAAAATAAAAATACCTTAATCAAAATTGCAAAACAAAATGAAACTAAGTATGATAAAGCAAAGTCACTGAGTAAAATTATGCAATTGATAGCCCAGCACGTATTTTTAAAAATATGATTTACTTATCCATTGAAATTTATTTTCAAACATTTCATTTCTCCTTCCTTCCAAACAAATGAAGTACACGTGTGTACACATGCATGCACACACTCTGTTATTTCTCACTAACTCAGCACTAATTACCCATAATACTCAACATTCTTTTTACCCCAACACTAGACACAGGAATGGAGACAGATTGTTGAATCAGTTTTAACAAATCTGAAGCGGCAGTTTCTTTGTTGGAAAAATATTTCCACTTATCAAGAGATGTTGTTCCCTGAAGGGAAGTGAACATTGTGTTCAAAGCACTGACTTCTTTATAAGCACATCGTGAGCAAGCTCATTTTTCCATGTTGCTAACATTCAGACACGAATGACTCCAACCAAAGAGGGAAATGCTCAGGGTTGGCCTAACTCAGAGTAGCCAGAGGATGCTGTGCTTAATATTTCAAAAATACTGTGACTTCAATAAGAGCTTAAGTAGAAGGTATTAACCACTTTAATTGGGAAATAGTCCTTCAATGTGTGTGTACCTTTCACATGGGCACATGGAGGGGTGGTCCCCCTAACCCACTCAGATAATTTCTGGAACTAAAAATGTGTCATTGATGGTAACCAGCCTTGCTTGATGACATTTCCAAATAGTACTTATCTTGAAGGTTTGCAGCAAGATACATGAAAGAAAAATAGAAGATATTATTATAAAGCATATTTTACAAAAGAAAAATGATGCAACTTTTCTGTACAAAGGCCCAGACTGGGCTAGGAAGAAGGGCTGGTGCAAGCTGGGCGTTGTCTGCACTGTGTCTCTGTCCTGCCCAGAGGTGCCAGCAGGGGCTTCGCTCTTTCCTTCCCTTTACCTTGTAGGCCTCACAGTCTAGGCACAGAAAACGTAGTGCATTGGTTTTCTAAACTGTTTCTAAGCATCATGAAGTTAGTGGCTTAAAACAGCATCAGTTTATCAGCTCACAGTCTACAGGTCAGAGCTGATGGACTCGACTGGGTGCTCTCAACGGGCCTCGAGGCCAAAGTCAAGTTTGTTGGCTGGCTTGCGTCTTGTCTGAAGGATCGGGGGAGGACTCTGCTGCAGACTTATTCAGGTTGATGGTTGAATTAGGTTCCAAGTGATTGTAGGACTGAAGACACTGTTTCTTTCCTAGCAATTGGCCAGGTGTTGTTCTCAACTCGAGGCTATTGTCCTCCAGTCCTGGTGTGTGGTCCTCTCTACCGTGAAGGCTAGCAGAGGTTCTTTAAATCTTGTGTTTTCACACCCGTGGTGGATTCATGTCAATGTATGGCAAAACCAATACAGTATTGTAAAGTAAAATAAAGTAAAAATAAAAGTGAAAAAAAATAAAAATAAAAGTAAATCTTGTGTTTTGAACCACTCTGCCTCCAGCCAGAAAAAATTCTCTTTTAAAGAACTTATGTGATTAAATTAGATCTACCTGGATAACATTTATTTAGATTAACTCAGAGTCAATCAATTAGTAATCTTAATAACACCTGCAAAATCCCCTCTGCACATAATGTAACATAAGCATAACCATGAAGACTCATCATGTAAGCAATCCCAGGAGTCAGGGTGGGGAATCTCAAGGAGGGCTGACATCCTAGGCTTCTGCCTACCATGGAATGGTCTAATAATGTCACGGTGGCATAATAATAAGTTGTTTGCTTTTCTTGCTTTATTTCCAGTGCTAACACTTTGACAGCTTAGTGGCTAAGGATTCGGTTGTGGTTTTAAGTTGGGGCTTAAAACCCAACTCCTCAACCATGGCTGTGACCTCGGGCAATTTAAAGTCCCTTCTGCTAAAATGTTTGTTTTGAATATGCAAATTATTCCAAAGGCATTGCTATATTAGGGAACAATTCAAGCATAAAACACACATATCTCAAACAACTGCCTCAGCCCACTGCCTGTGTTTTGAGCCATACCCATCCAAGAAGGGTTATGACTTTCCTTCTGATTTCAGATTACCTTCCTTCACCACTTCACACATGAGCTGTAACCGTTTCAAGGCCGCTTCCACAAGTAATCATTAAATCTTTTCCAAGGTGAAGTGTCATATTTATGCAATACTTAAGGTATTTTTTAACCATCTCACATGCTTAAAACTATCCTACTGATTTTATTGGTTTCCTGCCTTTACCAAATGTGTCACTGGTAGTTTTTGAATGGGTTGGATTGTATCCCCTGTCCTTAGCTCCAGTACTTACAATTGTGACCTTATTTGGAAATATGATCTTTTCAGGGGTAATCAAATTAAAATGAAGTCATTAGGATGAGCCCTAATCCAATCACACTGGTGTCCTTATTAAAAGGGAACATTGGTTCCCCAAAGAGACTTGCAGAGGGACGTCTATGTGAAGACGCTCAGGAAGAAATCACGCTCAGGAAGAAATCCACATGAACATGGAAGCAGAGATCAGAGCGAGGCCTTTACAACCCAAGAAATGCCAAAGATTGTCAGCCAACCATCAGAAGCTAGGAAAGAGGCGTGGGACAGAATCTGCCTGGCAGTCCTCAGAAGAAGCCTGCCCTGCTGACACCAGGATTTCAGACTTCTAGCCTCCAGATCTGCGGGGCATGATTTGTGATCCTTTGTGCGGCAGAGGAGCCTGGTGGACTACAGTGCACAGGGTCACATAGAGTCGGACACAGCTGAGCAACTGAGCGCTCACACACTGTGGCAGCCCTAGGAAACTAGTATGTAGCACAATCCGTGCTTTCTCATTAGCCCCGTGGTTTTTATTGCATGATTTTGCACAGCATATGTAATTCTTAGCATAGTGACAGTATAGTAGCTTTTAGGAATGCATATGCTACCCTATAACAGAAATGACTCTACTTAAATGCGGTCGCAGTTTGTTCTCTTACTAAATGGGTCTTCATGTGATTAGTGTCAGGACTCAATGAGATAGTGCATACAAAGTGTTGAGAAAGAAAGAAGCACCAAGAGTGCAAGCTACCATTGCTATCACCATTAGAATGTCTAGTTCAAAACGGAATTTGGAGCAACTGTAAACAACCACCATGAGGGTTAAATGGACTCCAAACTCCAAACACTCAGTTTAAAATCTTCATAAAATGGCATTCAGTATTACAGACTTACAGAAACAGCCCCTTAGAGAGATCCATGGGCTGTGCAAGAAAGAGAATACAGATGCTACCAATAAATACTGGGGTCTCTTCAACACTTTGCCAATGTAGATACTGATAAGAAAGGTTGATAATTTGGAAAAATAGGTCTTTTAAGAGCAGCAGCACTATTTTCAAACTTTCTGATTAACTAGCATCAAGATAAATCTGGAGGAAACCCACTCAGCTGGGTGCTGAACTCCTTACTTTTGACACATATTCTAGAAAGCCAGCAAAGCCCCAGAGAAAGAAGCCAAGCTTTGCCTATAAGAGGAGGACAATGCCCTGAATGGGAAGGATGCTGAGTCCATACAAGAGCCGGAAGGGCATCAGGATGGGAGGCCTCTGTGATGAACCACGGGTGTGCACATGTTCGGGTATCAGCTCACTGACTGACTTAAGTAAGTCACTAGATGCCCAGAGAAATAAGACATCCTGGTACCAGAGTTTCCCAGCTGGGGAGACCTTGGAGAGATTACCTTATTTTGCCAAGCTTTAGTTTCTTTGTCTGTAGAGTATTCATAATAACAGTTTATATCTTAGGCTGTAAGTTAGCACTAAATTAAAGAAAATTTATAAGACATGCTGTCCAGGCTAAGTGCCCAATAAAAGATAGGTCCACGTTTGTCCCTTCTCCACATCTGCCTTGAGCTCTTCCAGTGCCAACTGGAAAGCAGGATGTGGCATCTAATAGGAGGGGGATACAAGGATCTGACTGATGCCTGGGACTTTATTGTCCTACTTTCTTGATGGTTAGTTAAGATCCTCTGATGGGCTTCACAGGTGGCATCAGCGGTAAAGAACCAGCCTGCCAATGCAGGAGACTGGAGAGATGCAGATTTGATTCCTGGATTGGGGAGATCCCCTGGAGGAGAGCATGGCAACAACTCACCCCAGTATTCTTGCCTGGAGAATCCCATGGACAGAGGAGCCTGGTGGGCTACATTCCAAGGGTCACAAAGAGTCAGATGCAACTGAAGTGACTTAACACACACACACACTCAAGATTCTGTAATGTTGACCTTGTTTCTCAGGATCTCCTGCCATCCCATGCTCACCACAAATGTTGCTGAGACATCCTGAAATTTGAATTCAAATCTGCCTGGTAGTCCCAAAGTACTTTGAAAAGTCAGGCCTGCTTTTATCTGAAGAAACCCTAACTAAGGTTGGAATGTTTAATAGCAGACTTTCCCTGAAGGTTCAGGATGATGGAGGGGGCTTGGAGAAGCAGAACAAAAGATGAGATATTCTTGCCATAAAAATCTTGCTCCTTCCTTTGTCTACCATCAAGAGATTCTTGCTAGTCATGACCCCAGCCCCACCCTACTTTACTCCCCAGCCTGCTGCCCTGTCATTTCCTCTCCTTATCACTCTCCCTCTCCTCTCTTCCTTCCCCCCTGCCACCTGTTTGTAAATGCCCAAGTGTCTGTTTCTTTCTTACCAGAAAGTTTTAGTGTGTCATATCCCATGCCCCCAACAAGTCTCATTCTAGGCATATCTATGCATCTTTAAAATTCCATCAATGGCTGGTTAAATTGGAGCCTGTGTCACCGTACAATCTGAGCAGAAAGCTTATATGAAACACAAGTCAAATCATGTCATTATTGTGCTCAGAACCTTCCAGTGATTTCTCACTGTGGCATAAAGTCAAAAGTCCTCTGCATCCCTACTGACCCCCACAGTGCCCACCTCTGGGCCCCATGTCACACCTTCCCAGCCGCGCTCTCTGAGCCAGCCATGCTGGCTTTCCTAGGACAGGTTTGTTCTCTTCCTAGGACAGGTTTGCTCTCTTCCTAGGACAGGTTTGCTCCAGGTTCAGAGCCCCAAAAACTTGCTGCTACTCTGGATTTCCTATTTCTTTCTCATATTATTTGTATCTCTATCGTGGGATAAATGATAAACCACCCCCCCCCCCAAAAAAAGTTATATCCATGGTCTAATCCTGGGAATCTGTGAGTGTTACCTTATATGGAAAAAGCTGTGTTTGGGTTCAGGATCTGAAACAGAAGAGTTTATCCTGGATTATCTGGGTGGGACCTACATGCTTCATAAATATCCTTATAAAGGAGAGGCAGAGGGAAATTATATGCCTGTAAAAGAGGAGATGGCATGGCCATAGACTGACGATAGCCACCAGGATGGATTCCTGTCTGGAGCTTTGACAGGGAGGACGAGCCTGTCAACACTCTGATTTTAGGTTCTGATTTCAGATCTGTGTGAGAGTGAATTCATTTCTAGGGTTTGAAGCCACCCATTTTGTGGTGATTTGTTACAGCAGCCCCAGTAAAGTAGCATAGTCTTTTCCTGGATGTAATATAACTCAAAAAGGTGTCCTGTGACCACCCCATATAAAATAGCCCTCTCTGCCTGCGTGTGGGTGTGCACACGTGCAAATGCACCTATACACACACACACCACCGCCACCACACTTTATCTCCATTACAGCTGCAGTGTTAGTGTTTTTCACAGCATTTTTGTGCATAGCATGTAGCACTTTTTGATGTATGATATACTTTCCAGTTTATTTATTATTGTCTGTCTCCTACTCTGTAATCTCCATAAGGGTGGGGACTTTATTAACTGATGTATTTAAAAGCCTAGAAAAGTACCTCACTCAAAGTGAAATCTCTCCAAATAATGATTGAATAAGTGAATGGAGGACTTTGCCTTTAATTGCATAAAGAATCAGAAGAAGCTCTCAAATTATAATTTATATTTTAACACCTCATGGCAAACCTCAACCCATCTTTATAACCACAAAATTAGCAATGAATATGTTTACTGCTATCCCAAGCAAATCTCTAGCAGTCAGAAAATGTGTGTGTGTGCATGTGTGTATTGAAAGGGAGGTGGGAGGAAAAGAAGGGCAAAGTGTTTTTTCAGTGACATCTCTATTAAACAGTGCCAAGCTCACGTGCTCTGAGCTTAGGAGGAGAGAGCCACTGCTTTCAGCCTGCTCACACCTGCCAGGCTGTTCTTGCCATTTTGCAATTTGCCCAGCAGGTTTGGAAAATGGTTGGATAGTCTTACCTTGTCACAACTCAAAAGTGACATGTTATTCTTCTGTGTACCAATTTTCTACCCTAGGAGACTTTATAAGCAGTGGATTAAGTGGAGAGAAAGCAATTTCTATTTAAATGCTGAGCCTTGTTAGTCAAATAGGGCACAACTGAGATTTTCACTTTAAAGCATACTTTAAGGGAGTGATGGATCAGATCACAAGTTACTTAAGTGCTTTATTTCCTGGCTTTGTTCCTTCACCAGTGTTTCTTTGAGCACATTTTGAAAATCTCAGGCAAACGGTGATCTTAGTTTGGGAAGCCTTGGTAATATCTGGAATTCCAAGTCTCTGTCTTTTCCTTCTTCTCAATTCATAGTTCTGGTCTGGGTCATACTTCTTCCTGGACACCTCTGGAGGTGTTCCAGGAGTGTAAATTAAGTGCCTACTGGTGTTATGCCTCCTGGTGTTTCATTCTGGGGATGCAAGGATTGATTAAGCTCAGTTTCCATTTGCCAGAGGGCTCTTGTTCTCCTGGAGAAGTCAGAAATTTAGACAAATTGCCTTAGCAATGTAACGAGTCCATAGGACTCAGCTTGAGTAGAAATTCAGCAGGCATAATATAAAGAGAAGGATGTAACTGAAAGAGGGTCTACAAAATTGAGGGAAGTGTTTCTTCCATTTGATAAACTGCGTATAGTTCTGCATGCCTGGAGTGAAATATGCTAAGAAGGGGTGGGGGGGCGGTGGTGCTTAGTGGCAACAGAGGACCAGGGATCCTGCATGCAGAGACATGTGGACTCTCCCCTGAGGGTGATGCAACAGACGGTGTTACATGGTGAGTGACTTAATCGTTTCACCTATCTCGTAGTATAAGAAAGACAGATGAGTGAAACAAGAACAGAAGTGAGTAAAGCAAGACTTCAGAAAGAAGAGCTGAAACTCAAAGAAACTGATGATAAACACAGAGATGGTTCAAAGGCCATTAAGGAAGATGTAACAGGATTTAGAGACCAAGCAAATATGGAAACTGAGATTAAGGAAAGAGTCTATGATGGGTCCTGGGATTCTATGGTTAGATGCCGTTCAACTTTTCCAGTGATCATTACAGTTGATGAAGTAGGAGAGACCTCTCAGAGCCAGTCAATGAGCATCACCTAGGGAACAAAACTGTTTGGAGACAGTATTTCCTCTCAGGTTGTGGGACACACTTGCATTACATAAGCAAGCTATAGCACAGAGAGAACTTTAGTGCAGTAATCTAACTTACCCTGGCATATATCTAGCAAACCACATAATAATTATTTATGGCATGTTAATTAAACAGCAACAGTAAACAGTTGTTTAATGGTGGTTCTTGTTATTTTATTTCTCAAGTGAATGCCAGTATCTTTGCCATCACCTAGAGAGAGAGACGGAGAAGTCAATGGCACTCCACTCCAGTCCTCTTGCCTGGAAAATCCCATGGACGGAGGAGCCTGGTAGGCTGCAGTCCATGGGGTCGCGAAGAGTTGGACACGACTGAACGACTTCACTTTCACTTTTCACTTTCATGCATTGGAGAAAGAAATGGCAACCCACTCCAGGGTTCGTGCCTGGAGAATCCAGGGATGGCGGAGCCTGGTGGGCTGCCGTCTATGGGGTCGCACAGTGTCGGATACGACTGAAGCGACTTAGCAGCAGCAGCAGCAGCAGCAGAGAGAGAGACTGGCTTCCCTGGTGGCTCAGCCAGTAAGAAGTCTGCCTGCAATGTAGGAAATCCAGGTTCAATCTCTGGGTCAGGAAGATCCCCTGGAGAAGGCAATGGCAATCCACTCCAGTATTCTTGCCTGGAAAATCCCATGGGCAGAAGAGCTGGGCAGGCTATAGTCCACTGGGTCACAAGAGTCAGACAAATCATAGTGACTAAACCACAGAGGGAGAGAAGGTCCTGGGAGGCAGAAAGGTAACAAAGCATTAGTAATATTGATACTCTTCATTTTACCAAGCCCAGCTGTCCACCTGAAGCCTTTGCCCCAATCTCATTCTCAGATCAGATCAGTCGCTCAATCGTGTCCGACTCTTTGCGACCCCATGAATTGCAGCACACCAGGCCTCCTTGTTCACCACCATCTCCCGGAGTTCACTCAGACTCACATCCATCGAGTCCATGATGCCATCCAGCCATCTCATCCTCGGTCGTCCCCTTCTCCTCCTGCCCCCAATCCCTCCCAGCGTCAGAGTCTTTTCCAATGAGTCAGCTCTTCGCATGAGGTGGCCAAAGTACTGGAGTTTCAGCTTTAGCATCATTCCTTCCAAAGAAATCCCAGGGTTGATCTCCTTCAGAATGGACTGGTTGGATCTCCCTGCAGTCCAAGGGATTCTCAAGAGTCTTCTCCAACACCACAGTTCAAAAGCATCTCATTCTCAGTTTGCCTAAACTTAGGGTTTTTATTATCACTTACTGGCCAACCTGTCAGCTGGGACTCCCTGACCAGCTGTTGTTTAGAGTCTATCTGGGTCTTCCTGGATTAAGAACACAGACTCTTGAGAAAGGGCTCTGCACCACTGTCTTCTCATCAGAACCCCTCCCTCCTCACTCTCCTTCATCAAAAGGGAAAGGAATTACCATCACAAATGAATGCGTCCCTTTTCATCTCCCAGAGCTGGACCACATGCCCGAAAACTCGCCTGCTCATCAACTTACACTTTAACCAGCTAGATATCTATTGCTCTCTAAACCTTTATTATGGGGACCCCTAGTGTTGCCAGAGTTAGGGACCTCTCAGCAATTAACAATCTAATGAAACCTTTCTAACCTGGAGCTGTATGTTGGTGATATGCAAAATGAGGTCCATGGATCTATGTGAGTCCTCAACAGTGAGTGCTTAGAACATTTTAGCCTTGTCATTGCCACAACCTCCAACATGTTCAGTATATATTTCTCATGGACTAGGACACAAGACCAGTGTAAAATGGTGTCAAATTTGTGTGATAAATTGTATATCTGTTGAGCTGAGGGATCAGGTCAGTGGAAGATTTGGATGCAAAACTAAACTAACTGAGGACCATATCTAGTCTAAAAAGTACTGGTTGATTGGCTGTTTGCATCAAAACATCTGGAACACCAATTAAAAATGCAGATTCTGGGCCAACCCAGAGACTTAATGTCATAATCTCTGAAGGTAGGGTTTTGAGATCTATATTTGAAACAAGAAACCTAGTGGCTCCTTCATACTAAAGTTTGAAAAGCACAATCATTTATCCATTGGTTATGCTGATTAGAATATAGTTTTGAACGACTCCATTCTCATGTCAGCCAGTTATTGTCCTTGGGGACACAGACTACATTCAGCACCAAGGAGTGCCTCTGGGAATCCACCTCCAACCCTGGAAAAATGCACCAAAATCCATATTCCAGTGAAGTCATGTCATAGTTAGGTACAAAAAGAAACCAGTTCACTGAAGAGAATATGTATATATAAACACTTTGTAATGTGTGTGATCGCCCTCTGGGCACCTAATTTAGAGATCCTACTTTTTTTAATATCAGTTCTCAGAAATGTACACTGAGAGGAAAACACTGAAAAGGTGTGAGAAACCGGGTATCTAGGGCCAAGTAGTAAAGGAGGAAATGATAAATTATACAGCCAATCATTCATGAGCATGTCATGAGAGCACAGTATAGGACTTAACATTCAAGGCATCATTCATCATAAATAAACAGACAAATTATGTTCACTTCGTTGTTCAGTCACTAAAGTTGTATCCGATTCTTTGTGACCCCATGGACAACAGCATGGGGTCCTCTGTTCTCTACTATCTCCTGGGGTTTGCTTAATTTCATGTCCATCGGTGACGCTATCTAACTATATCATCCTCTGCCGCCCCCTTCTCCTTTCACCTTCAATCTTTCCCAGCATCAGGGTCTTTTCCAGTGAGTTGGCTTCATATCAAGTGACCAAATTATTGAAGCTTCAGCTTCAACAACAGTTCTTCCAGTGAATATTCAGGGTTGACTTCCTTTAAAATTGATGGTTTTGATCTCTTTCCTGTCCAAAGGACTCTGAAGAGTCTTCTCTAGCCCTACAATTAGAAAGTGTCAATTCTTTGACACTCAGACTTCTTTGTTGTCCAACTCTCACATCCGTACATGACTACTGGAAAAAAATATCTTTGATTACACAAACAGTTGTCAGCAAAATGATGTCTCTGTTTTTTTCTAACATACTGTCTAGGTTTGCCATCGCTTTCCTTCCAAAGAGCAAATGTCTTAATTTCATGGCTGCAGTCACCATCCACAGTGATTTTGAAGCCCAAGAAAGCAAAATTTGTCACTGTCTCCAATTTTCCCCTTCTATTTGCAATGAAGTGATGGGACTGGATGCCATGATCATTTTTTTACTGTTGAGTTTCAAGCTAACTTTTTCATGCTCCTCTTTCACTCTCATCTAGAGGTTCTTCAGCTCCTTTTCACTTTCTGCTGTTAGAGTGGTATCATCTGCATATCTGAGGTTCTTAATATTTCTCCTGGCAATCTTGATTCCAGCTTGTGATTCATCCAGCCTGGCATTTTGCATGATGTACTTTGCATATAAGTTAAATAAGCAGGGTGACAGTGTACAGCCTTGTTGTATACTCTTCCCAATTTTGAACCAGTTAGCTGTTCCAAGTCTGGTTTACAACTGAGCATTGTCTCCACTTTGGCCCAGCAGCTTTATTCTTAGAGCTATTAGCAGTTGCCCTCTGCACTTAGAGAATAGCTTAGAGCTATTCTCTAGAGCTGTTAGCAGTTGCCCTCTGCACTTCCAAGTAGAATATTGGACATCTTCCGATCTGGGGGGCTCATTTTTCAGTGTTGTCATATCTTTATGACTTTTTATACTGTTCATGGGGTTCCTCTGGCAAGAATACTGGAGTGAGTTGCCATTTCCTCCTTCAGTGGACCACGTTTTAGAACAAAAATCTTCACTATGACCTCTCTGTCTTGGGTGGTCCTGCTCAGCATGATTCATAGCTTCATTGAGTTACTCAAGCCCCTTCACCATGACAAGGTTGTAATCCATGAAGGGGTATGTCCATTTACCTTCTGCTTATATTTAATAAATTAAATTTTAAAACAGTGTGACATAAATGGGTAAGTTGTTCAAATTATTGAATTCATAAATTTTATTCATCTGAGAAGTCCACAAACATTGGATCTCTTATTCCTTGATGGAGTTATATAAAGAGGTGACTCTCCAACACAGACAAGCTTTAGAATTCCCTGGGAAGCTTCTGAAAGCCACAGATGCTTAAGCTCATCCTGGCCAACCTCAGACTCCTGGAAAGTAAGGTTCAGAGAAATTGTATTTTCAGTTTCCCTCGTGATTTTGGCATCGAGGATGTTTTTAGGAATTGTTGATTTAACAACACTAGTACCATAATATTATAACCTGAAAACGGACATCCTAAGGAGAAAATTGGGTCTAGGTTTAGGTAAATTGTCTTCCCTAGTGGCTCAGATGGTAAAGCGTCTACCTGCAATAGGGGAGACCCGGGTTCGATTCCTGGGTCGGGAAGATCCCCTGGAGAAGGAAATGGCAAACCAGTACTCTTGCCTGGAAAATTCCATGGACCGAGGAGCCTGGTGGCCTACAGTCCATGGGGTCGCAAAGAGTCAGACACGACTGAGTGACTTCACTTCACTTCACTTCTTCAAGTAAATTAAGGCTCTAGGAAACATGTATACTTGAAAATTAAATATTTCATAACAGTATGCAGCCAAATATGTAAAAAAGCATTTGCCATGTAGTAGTATCGGAGAAGGCAATGGCACCCCACTCCAGTACTCTTGCCTGGAAAATCCCATGGACAGAGGAGCCTGGTGGGCTGCAGTCCATGGGGTCGCTAAGAGTCAGGCACGACTGAGCGACTTCGCTTTCACTTTTCACTTTCATGCATTGGAGAAGGAAATGGCAACCCACTCCAGTGTTCTTGCCTGGAGAATCTCAGGGATGGCAGAGTCCAGTGGGCTGCCATCTGTGGGGTCGCACAGAGTCGGACACGACTGGAGCGACTTAGCAGCAGCATGTAGTAGTATGGGCTTCCCTGGTGGCTCAGAGGGTAAAGCGTCTACCAGCAATGCAGGAGACCCAGGTTCGATCCCTGGGTTGGGAAGATCCCTTGGAGAAGGAAATGGCAACCCACTCCAATCCTCTTGCCTGAAAAATCCCATGGACAGAGGAGCCTGGTGGGCTACAGTCCAGAGGGTCACAAAGAGTTGGACACGACTGAGCGACATCACTTTCACTTTCACTATGTAGTAGTTAACAATTTGGGCCCCTTAACACAGGCTTTATGTTGATGATCTGAGAGATGGTGCCCACTGGAATATCTGTAAAATGAGTGAATGTGCCAGTTTTATCACCTTTGTAAAGTCAGTCGGCACTGAAGGAGAGGGCAAGGCAACTCAGGTCATGAGTAACTTGAACAAGACTCTTGCCTCTTGCGCTGTACACCCCAGTGTGGAGTTGCCCAAACCTGAAGTTCTTCAGGCAGAATAGGGAGGAGTAGAGCTGAACAGCATCAAGGTGCACAACCCGGTCAGTGGCAATTCCTAGGTATCAAGTCTAAAGCCAAAAGCGCTGCAGAAAAGAGCAGCTTCCCTGGACCATGCTGCTGGCGGAAGGCTGAGGCATGGTGTGCAGTGAGCAGGCGGGCGTTGGGGGTTGGGGGATGTTCCTTCGCTGGTTGGTCCTCAGCAGTTCCAACACATGCCTCACTGAGAGGTGGATGGCAGGGCTCTGGTCGGTCTCACCCCAGGGCTTGACCCTTCCAAGAGATGAAAGCGATGTCTTTCCCTGGATCGTCCTGTGGATGTAGGATGCACTGAAAGAGAATACAGTTTAATTCAATGGGCACAATCAGGTGGATGCTATGTTCCAAACCCGTGTCCCAGGCTGATGATACAGAAATGAAATAAACAGCTTCTGTTCTCAAAGACTCCACAGTCTAGAGGGAGAGGCAGGCATGTAAGCAGCTGCCTAAAATAAAACAAGAGCTAGAGGATGGGTATGCACAAACTTGTGCGACGTACCCAGGAAGCAGCAGCTCATTCTGCCTGGTCACCAGGGAAATTTGTGAAAGGAAAGTAATAACTGAACCGGATTGTCAAGGAAATGTGGGAATTTATCAGGTACACAAGGGGACAGGGAGATAAGGGTGGAGAGGAGGGATATTCTTGGCAGAGGAAATGAATCAGCTGTTCATGGTGTGCTCAGCAAATGTAAATATCCTCTGTGTATGCAACATAAAATAATGTTCCATGGCGGAAAAGATTGTTGATATCCTCAGATGGGAGCCCTACTGCTCTAGGAATGCCCTTTGTCTTCTTCCTGGCTCAAAAGTAGAATAAAAAGACTGGCATTGAAAGGGAATTTAGAAACTTAAACTTTACTACAGCCCATAGTAAAATATGAATTTCATACACACATACTCTCATAGGAAATAGCATCTGTCAATATTTGCCATTATAGGACTTCCCTTGTGGTCTAGTGGTTAAAAATCTGCCTGCTAATGCAGGATACATGGATTCAATTCCTGATCCATGAAGATCTCGCATGACCTGAGGCAACTAAATCAGTGCACCACAGCTACGGAGCCTCTGCTCTGGAACCCATGAGCACAGCTACCGAAAACTGAGACGCAGCTAGTGAAGCCTGCGTGCCCTGGAGCCCATGCTCTGGCAACGGGAGAAGCCACCACAGTGAGAAGCCCACAGACTGTAACCAGAGAGTAGCCCCCTCTGGCTGCCACTAGAGAAAGTCTGCACAGCAATGAAGACCCAGGACAGGCAAAAAATAATAATAAATAAACATTTTTAAAAACATCAGTTCAGTTCAGTTCAGTGGCTCAGTCATGTCTTTGTGACCCCATGGACTGCAGCATACCAGGCTTCCCTGTCCATCACCAATTCCCGAAGCTTGCTCAAAATCATGTCCATCTAGTCAGTGATGCCATCCAACCATCTCATCATCTGTAGCCCCCTTCTCCTTCTGCCTTCAATATTTCCCAGCATCAGGGTCTTTACCAATGAGTCAATTCTTCCCATCAGGTGGCCAAACTATTGGAGCCTCACCTTCAGCATCAGTCCTTCCAAATAATATTTAGGTCTGATTTCCTTTAGGATTGACTGGTTGGATCTCCTTGGAGTCCAAGGGACTCTCAAGAGTCTTCTCTAAAACCACAGTTCAAAAGCATCAGTTCTTAGGTGCCTAGCTTTCTCTATAGTCCAACTCTCACATCCATACATGACCACTGGAAAAACCATAGCTTTGACTAGATGGACCTTTGTTGGCAAAGTAATGTCTCTGCTTTTTAATACACTGTCTAGGTTGGTCATAGCCTTTCTTCCAAGGAGCAAGCATCTTTAAATTTCATGGCTGCAGTCATCATCTGCAATGATTTGGGAGCCGAATAAAATAAAATCTCTCACTGTTTACATTGTTTCCCCATCTACTTGTCATGAAGTGATGGGACCAGATGCTATGATCTTTGGTTTTTTGAATGTCGAGTTTTAAGCCAATTTTTTCACTCTCCTCTTTCACTTTCATCAAGAGGCTGTTTAGTTCCTCTTCACTTTCTGCCATAAGAGTGGTGTCGTCTGCCTATCTGAGGTTATTGATATTTCTCCCAGCAATCTTGATTCCAGTTTGTGCTTCATCTAGCCCAGCATTTTGCATGATGTACTCTGCATATATGTTAAATAAGTAGGGTGACAATATACAGCCTTGATGTACTCCTTTACAATTTGGAACCAGTCTGTTGTTCCATGTCCAGTTCTGTTCCTTCTTGACCTGCTTACACATTTCTTAGGAGGCAGGTAAAGTGGTCTGGCATTCCAATGTCTTGAAGAATTTTCCACAATTTATTGTGATCTACACAGACAGAGGCTTTGGCATAATCAATAAAGCAGAAGTAGATATTTTTCTTGGATTCTCTTGCTGTTTTGATGATCCAATCGACGTTGGAAATTTGACGTCTGGTTCTTCTGCCTTTTCTAAATCCAGCTTGAATATCTGGAAGTTCATGGTTCACATACTGTCGAAGCCTGACTTGGGGAATTTTGAGTATTACTTTACTAGCGTGTGAGGTGAGTGAGATTGTGCGGCAGTTTGAACATTCTTTGGCATTGCCCTTCTTTGGGATTGGAATGAAAACTGACGTTTTCCAGTCCTGTGGCCACTGCTGAGTTTTCCAAATTTGCTGGCATATTGAGTGCAGCACTTTAACATGTGTCAAGGCATATGGCAAATCTCTGTATCTTCCAACATTGCTATGAACCTTAAATTGCTCTAAAAATAGTCTTTTTAAAAAAGATAATAGAATAGAAACTATTGCCTTTTATTAAAAAAAAGACCTACTTACTAAAAAATAAAGACATAATAGTTTCTTTTATATGTTATTTCCTCTTTAAAATGACTATTTCTAGAGCAATTTAGGTTCACAGTGATGTTGGAAGATACAGAGTTTTGCCATACGCCTCGACACCTGCATGGCTTCGCCATTATTGAATCCCCCATCAGAGTGGCACTTCTTTATGACCCAAAGTCCAGAGTTTGCATTATGGTTCATTCCTGGTGGTGTGCATTCTATGGGTTTTGCAAAAAAGATACTATGAATCCATCACCATTGTATAATGCAGAGAACTTTCACTGCCCTAAAGATCCTCTGTGCTCTGCCTATTTCATTTCCTCCTTTCCATAAATCCTGGCAACTACTGATCCTTATACATAGTTTGGCCTGTTCCAGACTATCTTGTGGCTGAAATCATGCAGTATGCAGCCTTTTCAGGTTGACTTTTTAACTTAGTAATGCGCACTTAAATTCTTCCATGTCTTTTCATGGTTTTATAGACCTTATTTCTTTTAAAAACTGAGTAAGTTCTCCTGTTGGTATGTACCTCAGTTTCGCCATTCAGTTACTGAGAAACATCTTGGTTGCTTCCCAATTTTGGCAGTTATAAGTAAAGCTGCTATAAACATCCATATGCATAAATTTTCAATCGATTTGAGTAAATACCAAGGAGCACAGTCGCTGGATTGAATGGTGAAAGTATGTTTAGCTTTCCAAGAAACTGCCAAATTGTCTTCCAAAGTGGCTGCACCATTTTGCGTTCTGTCCACAATGAATGGGAGTGCCCATTACTGCACATTCTCAACAGCATTTGATATTGTCAAGGGTTTGGATTTGGGACATCCTAACAGGGATGTGGTAGTATCTCACTGCTGCTTTAATTTCCATTTTCCTGGTTACATATGATATGGAGGCTTGTGAACTGATTTAACTGCTAGATAATCATGATGCCGTATTAATCAGTGCGTTCATCTTTTGCAGCTTGGATTGATTATTTGAATCTTAAATCTCAGTTTCTGATTCCAGAACAGTTATAATTCTGTCATAGGATTTTGGAAAGCCTTTTCCTTTTCCACACCTCAGTTTTCTCATCTTCTCGTCTAGGATGAACAATATTTGTTTCTTCCTCAAAATTTTCATCTTGAAGTCTATACAATCCTACCAAATCCTCCTTCTGGATATTGATGAGGAATAAATAGAAAATTCCAGGGAGAACAATTGAGAATTTATAAAGTGAAATAGAAATGGTTATTATTGGGCAATCTCTTACTTGAGTGACTGAAGCAGTGGGCATTCCTCTATTGGAGAGAGATGGAGCTGAGAAATTTTTACCCAACTGTAAGTTGAACCCACTTCACCTTCTTGCTGTCCTCAGGAGCATCCCATGAAACTGATCTTGCTTGTGGTCAAGCCTTGCTCCAAAGACTATAACCTCCAGAAAATCCAAGGGCGAAGTTCTCCTTTTCTTCAATGACAGAGATCAAATTTGGGAGTCGTTGGTTTTTTCCCACCTCTGAAGCCTTGACAGAAGGCAACTCAGCTGCTGAAAAGACCTTGGAACCCAGGCACTAGCTACTCTGAGAGTGAAATAGGGAAGCTGCACTTACGTGACCAACCCTGAGAGACCCGAAGACCTGGTGAGGACTCAGGATGCCCAAGAACTCAAAACATGAATGGAGATGGGATTCTGCCCCTCCCAACATGAGCGTTGCATACCTTTTCAAAAGAGCTCTACCCACATTCCCAAAAGAAGGCAAATGGCTAACCACAATTTTTTTTTTTAATTCTCATTGGTTTTTAAAGAGTCACAAAAGTGAATTTCCCAGGGCAGGTCATGTAAGGCAGTACCTGGATGGACGCAGGGAAATTCTTCATTGCTTGCTCCTGTGTTCCACAGCTTCAGTGTCTAGCTCTTGTTTTCTCTATTTTTAAGAGATTGCATTACTTTGCTAGCATGTGAGATGAGTGAAATTGTGCAGTAGTTGAGCAGATGATGAGGTGGTTGGATGGTATCACTGACTCAACGGATATGAGTTTGAGCAAGCTTTGGGAGTTGGTGATGGACAGGGAAGCCTGGCATGCTGCAGTTCATGGGGTCACAGAGACATGACTGAGCAACTGAACTGAACTGAAGAGGTTGCATGTAAGGAGTTTGTTGGGAAACTTTTATGCTACAGTCAAAATTGTTTAATATCAGATCCCAAAAGAGCTTATTAGTGTTGTATGAATCCAGAATCTGAGCTAGTTACCTGGGGAAATGACTCCACCTTACCCAAATATGCCATTGAATTGAGACACAAGCTAACTCCTACTCTTTCCCAAAGAGCTGGCCCAAGTTGTGACTCCTTTCAATACTGTCTCTGACATTACCAGCCACCTTCAACTAGATGGGCTGCAACTGTACAACCACAGCCCTTTGATGAGATCATCAGATCACTGCATCATCCTAGTGGAGAAGGCAATGGCACCCCACTCCAGTACTCTTGCCTGGAAAATCCCATGGATGGAGGAGCCTGGTAGGCTGCAGTCCATGGGGTCGCTAAGAGTTAGACATGACTGAGCGACTTCACTTTGACTTTTCACTTTCATGCATTGGAGAAGGAAATGGCAACCCACTCCAGTATTCTTGCCTAGAGAATCTCAGGGATGGGGGAGCCTGGTGGGCTGCCGTCTATGGGGTCGCACAGAGTCGGACACGACTGAAGCGACTTAGCAGCAGCAGCATTTTTTTTTTTTAATTCTCATTGGTTTTTAAAGAGTCACAAAAGTGAATTTCCCAGGGCAGGTCATGTAAGGCAGTACCTGGATGGACGCAGGGAAATTCTTCATTGCTTGCTCCTGTGTTCCACAGCTTCAGTGTCTAGCTCTTGTTTTCTCTATTTTTAAGAGATTGCATTACTTTGCTAGCATGTGAGATGAGTGAAATTGTGCAGTAGTTGAGCAGATGATGAGGTGGTTGGATGGTATCACTGACTCAACGGATATGAGTTTGAGCAAGCTTTGGGAGTTGGTGATGGACAGGGAAGCCTGGCATGCTGCAGTTCATGGGGTCACAGAGACATGACTGAGCGACTGAACTGAACTGAAGAGGTTGCATGTAAGGAGTTTGTTGGGAAACTTTTATGCTACAGTCAAAATTGTTTAATATCAGATCCCAAAAGAGCTTATTAGTGTTGTATGAATCCAGAATCTGAGCTAGTTACCTGGGGAAATGACTCCACCTTACCCAAATATGCCATTGAATTGAGACACAAGCTAACTCCTACTCTTTCCCAAAGAGCTGGCCCAAGTTGTGACTCCTTTCAATACTGTCTCTGACATTACCAGCCACCTTCAACTAGATGGGCTGCAACTGTACAACCACAGCCCTTTGATGAGATCATCAGATCACTGCATCATCCTAGTGGAGAAGGCAATGGCACCCCACTCCAGTACTCTTGCCTGGAAAATCCCATGGATGGAGGAGCCTGGTAGGCTGCAGTCCATGGGGTCGCTAAGAGTTAGACATGACTGAGCGACTTCACTTTGACTTTTCACTTTCATGCATTGGAGAAGGAAATGGCAACCCACTCCAGTATTCTTGCCTAGAGAATCCCAGGGATGGGGGAGCCTGGTGGGCTGCCGTCTATGGGGTCGCACAGAGTCGGACACGACTGAAGCGACTTAGCAGCAGCAGCAACAGCATCCTAGACAGCAACAGGGACTTCTTTTCTTGAACTCTGCTTTTCTCATTTAATTTTTTACCAAAAAATTCTCTTGTTTAATAAATGCTTATATCATACTTACTATGTGAGAAAGTTAGATGGCTACATCCCCTGACAATCTTACGAGAGTAATACTATTGATATACCATCTAATTTTACAGACAAGGAAACTGAGTCATAGAGGTTAAGTAACTTCATAACCCGGCCCCAGGAAAGGGCAGGCTGGCATTTAAACCCAATTCCAAAGTCCTGAACAGTGACCGAAAATCCTAATTTTTCTGGAGGTAATGAGAACCTCCAAAGCACTAGAATTAGGATTGGGGAAAAGTTCATGTGTGTATAAGAAAGTACATGGAGCAAAAGCAAAGTACTGAAATTTTGAGATGTCATCTTCATATATAAGCTAAATCTGTTATTCAACATCTTTTTGAATTCCTTCAACAAATACTCTCAGATAAATAAGAACAATTTCGTAGGCCATTTTCTTCCCTTGGGAGGGGTTCATGGATCTTGGTTAAGTTTCCATTTTCCCCTGGGGTCTGTGCACAGGCTCCTTAATGACTAGCATTTGGTTAATCATTAATAGAATGGTTAATATATAGGCCTTGGAATCCAAATAATTTAGGTAAAAGCCCAAGCTTTGCTAGTTGTATGGCCTCAGGCAATTTACTTACCATTCTCTGAGTCTGATTCTTGGTTTACAAGATGTGAGCAATCATTGTATCGGTTATGATGGATGCCGGAATGAGAAGTTCATGCTGGGGTGACAAGCATCTTGCATTTGTCAGTCACTCAACACAACAAAGGTGTGTTTTTCACTCAGGCTCATGGTTAGTACCCACCAGCAGAGGGGACTTGCTCTTTCTGGTTACTCAACAGTCCAGGAGGATGGAGACTCAACCAGACCAAGGTTTCTCCACCACAGAGCTGTTGACATTTGGGGCTGGATATTTCTTTGTTGTGGGTGATTGTTGTCTTCATTGTAGAATATTCAGCCACATCCATGGCCTTCACAAATTGGATGTCAATGGTAGCACCCCTCCACCCCCAATTATAGCAAACAGAGCTATCTGCAGACATAGTCAAATGTTCCCTTGGAACAAAATTACCACCGATTGAGAATTGTACTCAAATGATATAGAAATGCACTTAAAAGGAAAGGTTGAGGCTTAAACGCTGACATATGTTTCTCCATGAAAATGACATACTTTGCCTTCTGTTCGATTGACTAAAGTTAGTCATGTGGCCAAACTTAACTTGAAGGAGGTGGGAAGTATAATTCCATCATGTCAATTCTGTCCTGAGAAAGGGAGAGATCAGGAATATCTGTCAACAGTCCTAATAAATAGCCAACTGGGATCATTGAAAGGGTTAAATGAAATAATGAATATAAGGTGTTTGACACAGTGCCTGGCTAATTAGAAGTGCTCACCACTTGGAGACTGTTCATATTAGAATACAAAGGCAGGTAGTTAAACCAACAGCCCCTTTATAAGAATTCAGAATTTCTATGTCACATGTTTGAACTTTCCTTTATCTAAGGCCAGTGCATCCTTAGTTGCTCCGTCGTGTCTGATTCTTTGTGACTCTGTGGACTGTAGCCCCCCAGGTATCTCTGTCCATGGAATTCTCCAGGCAAGAATGCTGGAGTGGGTAGCCATTCCCTTCTCCAAGGGATCTTCCCAACCCAGGGATGGAACCTGGGTCTCTTGCATTGCAGGCAGACTCTTTTCTGTCTGAGTCACTAGGGAAGCCCAAAGACTAGCAGAGGTTGGTTAGTTTGTGGTGCTTGTTTGCAAGGCGTACTCCTAGTAACAATATTGTTGGTCAATTGAAATTTCCTATTATTAAAACAAGCAAACAAATAAAAAAATGCTTGGCTGACCCTGCCAGGCTTCAACTTCAGATTGAGATTGTCTCTAACTGTCATGTGCTAACCACTTGGGCTTCTTTCCTAAACATCATATACCATCCTTCCTATCTCAAGCTCTTTGCATTTGTTATTCCTTCTCTCTAGAATGCTGCCTCTCCATCCATCTAGTTAATTTTACTTTTTTTCTTCCCCCACTTTCCAGGGAAGCCTTCCTGATTTATCAGGCGAGGTGTTCCTTCCTCTGTTCCCATTCTAAATGCATCTCCCTGAAGACTTTTCTTCATCAGCCAGTCTATGATTATGTTCCCTGTGGGATTAGTTGATTAAAGTCTGTCTCCCTTATCGGCTTGTGAATTCAGTTGTGTCTTTCTCTTTTTTGTTCACTTTATAACTCCAGAGCCTAGTGTGTGGTATAACATAGACACTCAATAAATCTATGGTGAATTAATGAAGGCCAAGAATAAAATTTGGATCCACTGACACTTGGTTTGAACTCTTTCCTTCAAACTGTGCTCCAGGCAACAAAGTACCAGCCTCAATAGATTCCTCAGGGAAGGAAAGAGGAAAAGAAGTGCCAGCCTAAAATGTCACTGCTCACCTGCTACAAGGACACTTCTAGCAGGGGGCATGTCACCTGCACACACAGTGCCCGAGCCGCCTGCCACTGCGGCGTCTGTGTTTTCAGAGAAAGCAGAGAGCTCCCAGTTCCTGGTTGGGAACCATGGTGAGGAGTATAAACAGAGCTGAGCAACTTCACCCTGGAGTCCCGAGGACCAGGCTTCGGGCCGCTGGGCACTGGCCCTGGCCATCCTGAGCACCTGGGGTAAGTCTTCCCTTCTTTCCCAGGATTAGGGGTTGGCTCCTGGTCTCCTTTATCAGCCCACATACCCTGCCCCTTGGCATGCTTGCTGCTAGCCTTTTGAACTTGAATAAGCATCCATTTTCTTCCTTCCTGTGACTTGGAGGGGACCCAAATCTCTGTGCTCCTGGCTCTTTGCCTGTTTTCACTCCCCTATTCTCCACCTCCGCAAGTAGTTTCTCTCTGGTTAACTAGACCCTGATCTACAAAAACCTGGTGAGCTGCTTCCCTAAGTCTCTGCCAGGCATAGATCCCTCAGACCTGCTCAAATGCCCCTTAGTCGGGGCTTGCAGCTCTCCCTGGGCAACTATGAGTCTCTTTCTCTTTGAAATAAGATTTTACTTTTGCTGAGGCTGCAGCATGATGTACTTAAAAGTCATACCAGTAAGTATTTAAACCAACACTTCTCATCACTAGCAAAAAATATTTATGGCCACAAAGCTGGATTATTGGAACGAATCTCTTGATACAAATGCATATAGGAGGAAAAATAAAACAAACAAGCAAACAAAAAGAGATGAAGAAGAAAATGAGGACTCCGTCACCTCTAACAAGTAGAGCCATACCTTTGGCTCTGCTCTGGGCATGAGGGGAGAGAGCCCATAGGCTTAAAAGATAGAAGGCCCTGGGGGCAAAACTCATGGGGTTTATTCCATTAAATCTGAAGAGAGCTTGAAAGCATTATGAGCAGAATGGCTGCTCCCCTAGCAGCCCAGCCACTGAATCAGGGATGGAACTGGTCATCAGAGTGGGGAGCCTATGGTCTGAATCTAGGGCATAGTCTCTGGGACATATATTTTGACTTAAAGCCAGGGCAAACTCCTCAGGCAGCTAACTACAGGTAAAATTGTCTTTGCTTCATGGATTCAATCCACTCTTGGAATTTCATTGTCCCAAAAAAATGGTTTTAATGTTATATGAATTATCATTTAGGGCAATTGCTATTACGATGCAGGCCAGAGTCTTTTATTACAGCAAGAAGCTATTTTTACAAATCCAGGATGAGTTATGCTTTGTCTAATTCTGGAGTTTGTTCATGGGCTAAAGAATGCAGTAAGCTCATTCCTGAGGGACCTGACTTCCTGAAAGGTGGCCTCTGTCCAGAATGGTGAAGACGAAAGTTTAGCTGTGGTTGCTCCTTTAATCTGATTTACTGTTTTTATGAATCATTAATACAAAGAGCTAGTCTGCTTTCTACGAAAGTCAGTTTTCTACAGCCTCTGGTTCTTTCTTTTCACTCCTGCTTTAACTTCTTAAACTGTTAGAGTAATACACGATTGTAGAATAGGCAAGCAGAACAAATGTATAGAGAAAAGGTAAAAATTTTAACCCATACCCCCAGACCAAATCCCCTTCCTTTCAGAAAAACCACCAGTAGCTGGTGGATAACCTAGATAACTTTTTTCTAAAAAATCTACAAGAATACACATAACTGTAGATTATACATAAAAGCAAATGCAGTCCATGACATTGGATTATTCCAAACTGGTAAATAGAATCACAGTGTATATTATTTCGGTTTGCAACTAGCTTTTTTTTTTTTTCACTTAAGAATATGTCCTCGTGCTTTCTATGGCAGTATAAATGCGTGCATGCCTGCTGTCACTTCAGGCATATTCATATCTAACTGTATGACCCCATGGATTGTAACCTGCCAAGCTCTACTGTCCGTGGGATTCTCCAAGCAAGAATACTAAAGTGGATCGCCATGCCCGCCTCAAGCCAGTGTACATAGATACACCTAATTCTTTTAAACAATCTCCTAGTGTCTCATTCTATAATTACCATAGTTTATTTCTTATTTGTTCTATTGCTAGAGTGTAGATTGTTTCCATTTCTTTACTGCTACAAACATACCAGATATATACTGACCTACACACAAATGTGTGTGTGTGGGCATAAGTGTGTGTCTGTGTGTGTATGTGTGTATGCATTTCTGTAAGATTTCTGTAGAATGAATTTCCTGGAAAGGAATGAACTGAGTTAAACTGTATGGGCAATTGAAATTTGCTACTATTAAAGACCATCACTTTGCCCTCAGAAAGTGCTATGCCACTTTCTGTATCTCAACATTTTCATCTGTGAAACGGGAACACTAATGTTAGCCTCCTCACAGAACTGTTGTAATAATACAGTGCAGAGGCCGTGGAAAATAAGTGTTGGACTCTGTTAGTTTGCCAAAATAATAGCTATGATGATAGTTATTTGTTATCATAAGTTGAAGAGAAACAGTCACGTACCCACAGGGAAAGACAGAGTCTCTGAGTAAGTGGCATTTGAGTGACTAAGTGGCATCTGAGCAGGTCAGATGACTACATGCCTCGAAGAGATGAGAGTGTATTCCACTGACCCTCTTCCCTGGTGGCTCAGAGGTTAAAGCGTCTGCCGCCAGTGCGGGAGACCCGGGTTCGATCCCTGGGTCGGGAAGATCCCCTGGAGAAGGAAATGGCAATCCACTCCAGTATTCTTGCCTGGAGAATCCCACGGACTGAGAATCCTAGTAGGTTACAATCCACAGGGTCGCAAAGAGTCGGACACGACTGAGCGACTTCACCTCACCTCACCTCTGTAGAGCAGGATCCAGTTAATCAGAGAGAAATGATAAATAATCCCTTAATTTGCAGACTAACTGATAATCAGAACAGAAAGGGGGTATTAGAGGCTACAGACTGTAAAAGCATCATTGCATGGAAGAGAAATAGAGAGAAGGGACCCTACTTAAGGTCACACGGCTGCTCTAGCAACAGGCTTGAACCTAGGCACTGCCCCTCTAACTGGAAGTCCATGTTGCCTCCGTATTTATGTTTCCTGTACCGTTCTCCATCTCTCAAGAAAAATAAAACAAGAAACGGGCCTGCAGAAACAGCTGTTTATGTCTTATTTGGGATGATGACTTTAAAATAACCAAATTAATAAGGAAATAATGCTTCAAAGGAAAAAATGGGCAGAAGTGAAGGCCAGGCAATTTACAGGAAAGAAAGTACAAATAGCCAACACATATATGACAAGATGCTCAATTCAGTGATAGGGGAAACACAACTAAAAGGGCATTCATTCATTTATCAATCAAAAGGAATTTTTGAGTGACTACTATAAGCTAGATTACTACTATGGAGTTTATTTTCTGTCTCTCCAATTGTCAATAATTTAAAAGCATGATGAGACCAAATATTAATGAGGATGTAAGGAAACTGGTACTTTCATATACTGTGTGAAGTATTTTCTTGGCAGAATAATACCCCTTCCTCAAAGATGTCCATATATAGTAATGAGGAAGTAAATTTGCCGAAGGAATAAGATTGTTAATCAGTGGATCTTTACTTAAACTGAAGTATACTTGATTCACAATATGTGTTAGTTTCAGGTATACAGCATAATAATTGATTTTTTTGCAGATTATTTTGTTATAGATTTTTGTAGATAATGTAGATAATTTTCTGAGTTATACAGTAATCTTTCTTGATTATCTACTTTAGGGTTAGTAGTTTGTATTGGTTTATCCCATAATTCTAATTTGTCCCTCCCCACATCCCCTTTGGCTACCCTAACATTATTTTCTATGTCTGTAAATCTGTTTCTGTTTTGTATATAGATTGATTTGTATTTTTTTTAGATTCCACATATAAGTGATACATATAGTATTTGCTTTTTTTCTTATTTCACTAAGCATAATTCTCTCTTGAAGAAGGAAACGGCAACCTACACCAGTATTCATGACAGGAGAATCCCATGGACAGAGAAGTCTGGCAGGCTATGGCCCATAGGGTCACAGAGAGGAGGACATGACTGAAGGGACTTAACAATACTCTCCAGGTCCACTCTTTTTGCTGCAAATGGCAATTTTATTCTTTTATGGCTGAGTAATATTCCATTATATATATACATATTATATTATATATACAATATAATATATAATTATATATGTTAATATATATTATATTACATTATTAATGTTATATATTATATTAATATATAACATTATTATATTATATATTATTATAATAATATAAAAATATCTTATTATAATGTAATTATATATAATATATAATAGATATATAATATTTAATATATATTCATATATCAATATACATTATATGTGGAGAAGGCAATGGCACCCCACTCCAGTACTCTTGCCTGGAAAATCCCATGGATGGAGGAGCCTGGTAGGCTGCAGTCCATGGGGTTGAGAAGAGTCGGACACGACTGAGAGACTTCACTTTCACTTCTCACTTTCATGCATTGGAGAAGGAACTGGCAACCCACTCCAGTGTTCTTGCCTGGAGAATCCCAAGGATGGGGGAGCCTGGTGGGCTGCCGTCCATGGGGTCGCACAGAGTCGGACACAACTGAAGCAACTTAGCAGCAGCAGCAGCATACATTATATGATATAATTAATATAATTATATTATATAAAATTATATTATATATCTATTATATATTATAATAATATAATATATATGATATATTATTATAATAGATATATAATATAATACAGATATATTATATATAATACACAATTATATAATATATAATGTTTATATAATTAAATATTATAATAATTTTATTAATATTATATGTATAAATATATGAATAAAATTATAATATATTAAATAATAATATTAAGTATATAATAATTGCATATTATTATATAATATATAATAATATAATATAAACAATATTCAATTATATATCTCTCTCTCTCACATCTTTATCCATTCATCTGTTGATGCACACTTAAGTTGCTTCTATATCTTGGCAACTGTAAACAGTGCTGGTGTGAACATTAGGGTACATGCACTTTTTAGATATCAGAGTTTTCTTTCTTTTTTTCTGGATATTTAGCAGAAGTGGAATTGCTGGATCCTATAGCAATTCTATTTTTAGTTTTCTAAGGAATTTCCATAGTGGTTGCACCAATTTTCATTCCTATCAACAGTGTAGGAGGGTTCCCTTTTCTCCATACCCTCTGCAACGTGCCTTATCTATAGACTTTTTAATGATAACCATTCTTCTTGATGTGAGGTGATGCCTCATTGTGACTCTGTTTTGCATTTCTCAGATGAGCAATGCTGAGCATCTGTTCATGTGCCTGCTAACCCTATGTATGTGTTCTTTGGAAAAATGTCTATTAGGTCTTCTGCCCATTTTTTATGGAGCTCTTTGTTTTTTGATATTAAGTTTATGAAATTGTTTATATATTTTTAACCTCCTGTTGGTAACATCATTTGCAAATGTTTTCACCATTCCTTAGCTTGTCTTTTCATTTTGTTGACAGTTTCATTTGCTGTGCAAAATCTTTTGACTAGGTCCCATTGTTTATTTTTACTTTTTTTTTTACCTTGGTAGTCTGGCTTCTCAACTATCTTAATTTAGGGAAATCATGCTGGATTATTTACGTGAAGCCAGCTGTACTCTCAAGGGTCCTTAAAAGCTGAAGAGGGAGGCAGAAGAATCAAAGTCAGAGAAGGAGAAATGATGATGTAAGCAAGGTCAGAGTGGTGCCAGAAGGACTCCACTTGACATTGTTGGCTTTTGAGGTGGAGGAAGGAGGCCATGAGCCAAGGAGTGTGGGCAGACTTCAGAAGCTAGAAAAGGTAGAGATAAGGACTGTCTCCTAGAGACCCCAGTAAGAAATGCAGTTATAGTGTTAAGGGCCTAGTTTTCACCCCTGTGAGACCAACGTCAGACTTACAACTTGCAAAACTCTTTAAGATATAATAGTAAATTTGAGCTGCTGTAAACCACTAGTTTCTGGCAATTTGTTACAGTGGCCACAGAAATGAATACAACTCTATTAAAATTTAAAACATTGTGTTCATTGACTCATCAATTCACTAGCATATATGTATGGAGACCCACAGACAAGAATATCTGCTGAAGCATTGCTTGTAGTGAAGAGTGGTTGCAAGGACTTGAGCCTATTATCCATGAAGTGGGATAGGAAGCAGAACCTGGTGAATGCAACAGGTCTGTCTCCAAAATAAAGCATGAGAAAAGTAAGCTGCACTCCCAATAACAAAATTACATATTTTTAACAGTCCTTATATCTGAATTGAAGAATGCATGCCAAACAAAACAATTTTAACCCCTGGGGAGATAACTGAGTTTGAAAAGTTTATGACTCACATAATTCTAAAATAAAAACTAACAGAATTTTGTAAAGCAATTATCTGCAATTAAAAAATAATAAAATAAAATGAAAAAATTTAGTTGAAAAATAATGAGCTGATTTGAAGGCTCATCACTCCCCAAGTCATATATGCTCTTCATTTGGTTTGGTCCATGTTATAGTTAAAGGACCTAGTATTAAAATTCAAAAATCTAATATCTAGGAAGTTAATGATCCAACATATGAGAGGAAAGGATAATTCTTAAAATCTGCATTATCATTGGGGATTAAGTCAAAGGATTCTAAGTTTTCTTAATTCTTGTAAGGAGGGTGCTGGTGGCTACTCTAAGTCATTGGCAATTCTTGGACCTCTGGATATCAAGGCTGGAGTCAGAGTGCCTGGTCTGTCTCTTCACTGGCTTGTCTACTACCTACACTGCTGCATTTTTGAGACCAACATTGAAAGTTCAGTTTCCCAAATATGTTGACTAATTTGTATAGGAACCATTGGACTGGCCTGTATGAGGAATGGAAATCTCTCAAGACTCAGTTCATCACCTTCATATGTCAGTACTTTCTGTTGTTGAAATAAAATTTCCTTGTATAGGTATCCATTGTATGGATGACCCATTTTCAGGGATTTTTTTAATCCATCTATCTTTGTGTATGGTGTGAAAGAATGATCTAATTTCATATTTTTATATGTACCTGTTCAGTTTTCCCAGCACCATGTGTAGCCTTGCCTACTTTGTCATAAATTAATTGGGTCATGGGTTTATTTCTGGGTTTTCTACCCTGTTCCATTGATCTATGTTTCTAGTTTTGTGCCAGCACCATACTGTTTTGATGACTGTAGCTTTGTAGTATAGTCTGAAGTCAGACAGCCTGATTCCTACAGCTCCGTATTTCTTTATCAAGATTTCTTTGGCTTTTCAGGGTCTTTTGTGTCTCCATAAAATTTTGAGATTTTTGTTGTTGTTGTTGTTGTTGTTGTTGTTGTTCTAGTCAGTGAAATTGCCATTGGTAATTTGACAGAGATTGCGTTGAACCTGTAGGTTGCCTTGGGTAGTATAATCATTTTGATAATATTGATTCTTCCAATCCACGAACATGGCATATCTTTCTATCCGTTTATGTCATCTTTGATTTCTTTCAATGATGTCATGGTATTAAGAGAGGTCTTTTGTCTCCTTAGGTGGGTTTATGNAGTAAGCGTCTTCTAATTTCATGGCTGCAGTCACCATCAGCAGTGATTTTGGAGCCCAAAAAAATAAAGTCTGGCACTGTTTCCACTGTTTCCCCATCTATTTCCCATGAAGTGATGGGACCGGATGCCATGATCTTCGTTTTCTGAATGTTGAGCTTTAAGTCAACTTTTTCGCTCTTCTCTTTCACTTTCATCAAGAGGCTTTTTAGCTCCTCTTCACTTTCTGCCGTAAGAGTGGGGTCATCTGCATATCTGAGGTTATTGATATTTCTCCCGGCAATCTTGATTCCAGCTTGTGTTTCTTCCAGTCCAGCATTTCTCATGATGTACTCTGCATATAAGTTGAATAAGCAGGGTGACAATATACAGCCTTGACGGACTCCTTTTCCTATTTGGAACCAGTCTGTTGTTCCATGTGCAGTTCTAACTGTTGCTTCCTGACCTGCATACAGATTTCTCAAGAGGCAGGTTAGGTGGTCTGGTATTCCCATCTCTTTCAGAATTTTCCACAGTTTCCAGATAAAAACAGATATGAAAGGATATGTGCATCCCAAAGTTTGTTGCAGCACTGTTTACAGTAGCCAAGATGTGAAGGCAACCTACATGTCCATTGACAGAGGAATGGATAAAGAGAATGGGGTGCATATGTACAATGAAATATTACTTAGCCACGAAAAAGAATGAAATAATGTCATTTGCAGCGACATGGATAGATCTAGAGATTGTCATGCTGAGTGAAGTGGGTCAGATAGAGAAGGAAAAAATATTATATGGTATCCCTTATATGTGGAATCTAAAAATAAATGATATAGATGAGCTTTTAAAACAGAAAGAGACTCACTGGCTTAGAGGATGAACTTATGATTGCTGGTGGGAGGGATGGGGAAGGGATAGTTAGGGAGTTTCAGATAGACATATACACTCTGCAATATTTAAAATGGATAGTCAACAAGGACCTACTGTATTAGACTCACTGGCTTAGAGGATGAACTTATGATTGCTGGTGGGAGGGATGGGGAAGGGATAGTTAGGGAGTTTCAGATAGACATATACACTCTGCAATATTTAAAATGGATAGTCAACAAGGACCTACTGTATAGCACATGGAACTCTGCTCAGTGTTATGTGGTAGCCTGGATGGGAGGGGAGTTTAGGTGAGAATATATACATGTATATGTATGACTGAGTCCCTTCACTGTTCACCTGAAACTATCACAAAATAGTGAATAAGCTATACCCCAATACAAAATAAAACATTTAAAATAAATATATTTTTCAAAACTGAAAAAATCCACCTATCAATTGATGGACATTTAGATTGTTGCTCTATTGGCTATTATGACAAACGCTACAGGGAGCAATCATGTGCAAGTATTTAGGGGGCCATGTGTTTTCATTTCTCTTGCATAGATGTCTAGGGATGGAATTGCCAGATCTATTGGAAATCTATGTTTAACCTTTTAAGGAACTATTTGCCAAAGTGCTTTCTGACGTGGCCACCCTAATTTACATTTCCATCAATAATGTGTGAGGATTTCAGTTTTCCCACAAAGTCCTTTAATTTACTTATTTGTTATGTCTGACTTGCATAGGATTGAATATCTCTGTTATAAAATTTAGTAGATGCATTTCTACCTTAGAATCCCTGACAACACATTTCCTTATGTCCCTTATCAGTATTCATACTCTCGCTGCTACTACTATTGCTACTGTTGATGACAACTAACATTTGTTGAGGGCTTACAATACTCCAGACACTATTTCAGTGTCTTACGTATATTAATATACATTTAATCCTCCCAGCAACAATTTGAGATAACTAACCCAGCTGAGAAATAATGGTAGCTTGTATTGGAAGAACAGTAGAGAAAACAGTAAGAAGTGAATAGATGGAGTCACTTATTTATTTATTTAATCCACAAATATTTATTGAACATTCACTCTCTACAAGCACCATGTGATGTACTGAGTTTACTGCTGTGAGCAAAAGAGAGTTTGTCTCTGCCCTCAAAGAACTTAAAATCTGTTTATTTGAGAGATATTTAAGAATTAAAACCAAGATATCTTACTGGTTAATTTGATGCAGAAAGGAATTCAGGGAAAGGGTTCACACTTTGGCAAGTAGAGGACAGCTTGCCATCTCTTGAGATAAGGACCATGCAGGCTTGAGAGCTGGAAAAGGTAGGCAAAAGATGGAAAGAGATGATTTCAGTTATGAGCATGTTGATCCACAGGGATCTGTAAGACATATAATGAACAGTCCAGCATGTGAATCTGAAGTTTAGAACAGAGATCTGAACTAGATGTGTAAATTGGGGACAGTCGCATAGATGATAATTAAAATCGTGGGCGTTGCCTAGGGGTGGAGTAAAAGCGACGTGAGGAGGACCCTAGGGCTGGACCTTGAGGAATTTTGACTTTTAGAGACAGAAAAGCGGAGATGAGACTGCAAAGAAGCTGCCAAGTAAATAATAAGAAAACCAGGGGTGTATAAAGTTCCTGAAGCCAAAAGTGCATTTCAAGGAAGGGAGCTGTCAACAGTTCTGAATGCCACACAGAGGTCAAGGAGAGTGAAGGTGCTTTGGATCGAGAGTCTCAGAAGTCCCTGGTGACCTTCTGGAAAGCTCTGTGGTGCAGCAGCGTGGTGGGGCCCAGCAGCCTGTGGAAAATGATGGGATGGAGGCGAAAGGTTCTGACCCTGTGAGGTCACGTGGAGCAGACCCCCGAGCAGGGCTGTAACAAGCCAGGAAAGGGCACTTTTGACAGGTGCTGTTCTGTCTTTGATAGGAAAACTTGACGCATATTTAAATACTGTTGGTATGAATTCAGTACAGTGTCAGGGTAATGACTTACGCTCTAAGTTCAATCATAATTTAATAATTTTCCCCATACTCTTTGTACGCAGATTTAAGCAATATGTTGAAAGCTTTACTAAGCCTCATGTAACAGAAAATCATGAACTACATTCTGGACCTGTCACTTCTAGATGAAGTTCTTTAATCATTTTAAACTTCATTTTCCTCATCTTAGTTGTCAACATTGTTGCAAGTATAAGAAATACCATATAACAAGAAATCATCAACTCACTTGGCATTCAGTCAGCTCCCCAAAAAAGGTAGTACTTATTGTTTGAATCCACACAACCAGGCAGTGTGTATTAGCCAAATCCTTCTTTCTTATGTTTTAACTGCTGGCAGGGACGTTGTGCCCATTCGTTTAAGCTCAAAGAGCTACCCGGGTTTCCTATCCCTAAGTCTAATTCTCAAATGATGCTGCATTATTCCATCATCAACGTGTACTCTTTCTTTCAACACAGGTTTTCCATCTCTATCACCCTACTCAGCTATATTTTAATCACCTACTGTTGTCATCGCTGAAATTATCATTCCAGAAAAGGGAGTTCCCTGGCATCAACCTGCCATTTACAGCCTTGGGTTTACTCTGTTTGACAGTCTCTTAATATTTCACTACATCCTGTTCTTCCATAGCCAAATTTCCTCATCCCCTTAAGCCCTTTTGAACTTGACTCATCACATTTTCTTCCTGGTGTTGACTTGGCTTCTTATTACAATACTTCTATCAGAATGGCCGTTGGTAATCTTGGGATATTTCATTCCCAACTAAATATAACACTTAGGACCCTCCTATCCCAGGAAATAGTCTCCCATAGTTACCCTAGCTCTGTCAGGTTATACTTAGACTGACATGAAAAGCAGAAAGCTAACGTGAAATGAGTAATCGACCCTAACAGAGAATTTCCTGGAATGTACCACTTATTTCACAATTCCAACTTCTTAACACCTCTAAAGAGGATTACACTATCACACTGAATTCAGATTTGTGTATTAAGTTGCTAATATCAGGCTCCCTTTCTGTGGAATATTTTGTTCTTCTCTGGATGCTACTTATTCTTCCAGTCCCCTACACTCAGAAGTATAGTATTTATAGTATTTTCTTTATTCCTGCAAACTTACCCCATCCTACTCCATCTACTATTTTCCATTTAGACATTCACCCACATCTTTTCCAAGTTTTTAATGCTCTTTTGGTTTATCTCTTTCTCTCTCTTTCCCCTGACATTTTAACTGACATCCCTGCCCCTCTAGTTCCTTTGACATAAAACTTAGTATTATATTTTTCTTAGAACTTCATTTCGACCATATCCCTACCCGGTTAAAAATCTTTGTGACTCCACATTGCAAAATCATGTCTAGACCCTCACCCTACCCTACCCCTTCACCTTCTCAATCTCTCCTTAGTTCCTTAAAGAAGATCTTATTACACTGTGCTTGACTCACTCTTTCCTAAAGTCATTCTGGGGATGTCCTTGCTTTCTCTCTCTTGCTCATGTAGTTTCCTCCACCTCTAATCACTTTTCTCTGCTCCTCCTCAATATTCTCAGTAAACAACCTCTGGAGAATCAGCACCCTAGCTGTTAATGATTCCCACTCCCGTGAGCTGCTGCTGCTGCTGCTGCTGCTGCTAAGTCACTTCAGTCATGTCTGACTCTGTCCGACACCATAGACAGCAGCCCACCAGGCTCCCCTATCCCTGGGATTCTCCAGGCAAGAACACTGGAGTGGGTTGCCATTTCCTTCTCCAATGCATGAAAGTGAAAAGTGAAAGTGAAGTCGCTCAGTCGTGTCCGACTCCTAGCGACCCCATGGACTGCAGCCTACCAGGCTCCTCCATCCATGGGATTTTCCAGGCAAGAATACTGGAGTGGGGTGCCATTGCCTTCTCCCTCCCATGAGCTAAGAGTGCACAATCACTTAATCTTGAACTGGATATTCGTCGTGTAATGCCTCATGTTTTGGATCTCTTTGGTTTCTTGGAATTTTATATCTGATAAGCTTCTTAGGGGTGACATTATCTGTGACTACCCTGCTAGAGGTATAGGATCCACTACAAGGGCAAGAGGATTTCTGCTCCATTCTGTGCAATTCAGCTCCCACCAGGAATATCACACCAAAGCAGAAGAGTGGCCAAATGCAACACATTCAGAAGGAGAGTGTCAAGAGAGAGAGAGAGAATGGGAATATTCAGAGTCAGTAGATTGGACAGTTGTCCTCAAATACACAAAGATCCTTAAGTTTAGCCGATTTGTTCCAGAGAATAAAAGGTAAAGAGATCATTCATAGGAGTGATATAAGTTATTTCATTTATAGGGAGATGTATTTTTTAGTAAAATAAAATCTTAATTTTAAAATATTTTAAAATAAAATCTTAATACAACTAAGAGCTATTTCCTGAGAGAATAAGTGTCCTATCTCTGGAGATCTATCAACACCTGATATGTCATTATTTTCTGACAGAAAATAATATTGGTATAGAAGACCTCTATGGTCCCTGCCAGGGGCTTCCCAGGTGGCGCTAGTGGTAAAGAACTCACCTCCCAGTGCAGGAGAAGTAAGAGATGTGGGTTCGATCCCTGGGTTGAGAAGATCCCCTGAAGGAGGGCATGGCAACCCACTCCAGTATTCTTGCCTGGAGAATCCCATAGACAGAGGAACCAACGGCTACAGTCCATAGAGTCGCAAAGAGTCAGACACGACAGAAGTGACCTAGCACGCACACACACATGGTCCCTTTCAAGCTTGAAAGTCTGTAATTCTACTACGGTCCCATATCCTCATCTAGTAGAAAAGGAAACTAACACTCAGGTAGCAGAGGTGGGTGCCATCGCTTTGTTCTTGCCTCTTGACTTCCACGTGGTAGTTTTTTTTTTTTTTTCCGTGAATGTTTGCCATTGTTCCCAAGTGTAGTTTTCTTCCTCCCCTCCCTACAACGACTGGAAGCGCACTGCGCACACAGCGGGGATTCAGCAAACATGTGATGGGCGAATGGCTAAATTGTTCGCCCCTGCCTACATCTCAAACTCAGGATCCAGAGAGAAAACCTAAGGCAGGCCCTCCTCTTCTCTCTGCTTGAGGCTATTGGAACTCACCACCGCTTCCTCCTTCCCTGACCAAATGCTAATGGAGGTGCTAATGAGGCCCTCTGGCCATCAGAAAGAAAGAAAAAGAAAATCAAATAGTCTAATTAATCCACAAATTACAGTCGCTGAAAAAAAGTGGTCATATTTCCTATAGAAAGCCAAACGGGGACTAATGGGCACTACAGCATTGGTCTTGGCGCCTCGGGGTGTGTAGTTTGGAGGTTACCTGTTGTTTTTTCAGGGATTATGAGGCACCTCTTGGCTTCCATTTGGGTGGAGCTCACCAGAACTCTGTTCCAAGTCTGAGCTGTCTGTTTGCTTATTAAATGGGAAAAGGAGGGCAGAGAGTAACCTCTTTGTATAAGGTGAGTCTAATATTAATAGCAAACATTTATTGAGTACTCATAATATGCCAGGAACTATACTAACCATGTTGCTGGGATGATATCATTGAATCCTGTATAATTATTTCCCCACTTTATACAGAGGGAAACTGAGGCTTGGGTCGGATAGGTTACTTACTCAAGATCACATCAGGGAGATTCTTTACCGTCTGAGCCACCAGGGAAGCCAAGATCACATAATAAGTGGCTAAATATGTGGTTGGTCCAAGGCATTTAAGCCCGTGCTAAATCCACCAACTGCGTTGTGTCGCCCGTGCTTACCTCTCTCTCCCTGCCCGGTGTGGCCCGGGGTGACTGCATCGTACATCAGTGAAGCCTGCGAGTATAGCATAGCTTCTGCTTTGAGCACCTCTGGAGGACTAGAGCTGATCTTACACAAAGTGGGCTTTAATGGCTCGGTTTGATGATGATTTGGGATCAGAGGTGTTGGAGCAATGTGCCAGAAACATCGGATGGGCCGGAGCAGAAAGTGGGGGAGGATGCTTGGTGACTGTGTTCTCTGGTTCGAGCAGAGCCCCTACCCCAGGCCTCCCACCAGGACACAGGGGGTTTTCACTCCACCCGGAGTGTGGGCCTTTATCCAGAGAGAGGCAGGATAGCTGTATTGAAGTGTTCCCAGCACAGTGGGTGGAAAGCACATTTGAAACTGTGAAATGGCAAGGTGTGCTAGGATGGAAACCAACAGAATGAGGCAAAAAGTAGGAGTCATTAGACATAAAGTGAGAGCCCTCACTGCTCAAGAAGGCCCAACGTGCATCACATGTGAGTGTGTGTGTGGCACAGGGCACTGGGCAAGCTCTACAGGAATGTTCAGACCCACTAAGCGGAGAAGACACTGGCAACCACTCCAGTACTCTTGCCTGGAAAATCCCATGGATAGAGGAGCCTGGAAGGCTGCAATCCGTGGGGTCGCAAAGAGTCGGCCACTCCTGAGCAACTTCACTTTCACTTTTCACTTTCATGCATTGGAGAAGGAAATGGCAACCCACTCCAGTGTTCTTGCCTGGAGAATCCCAGGGACGGGGGAGCCTCGTGGGCTGCCGTCTATGGGGTCACATAGAGTCGGACACGACTGAAGCGACTTAGCAGCAGCGGCAGACCCACTAAGACCTGGAACCAGTAAGAACCCCTCTGAAAGCATCTCTTCTGCTCTGAATCTTGGCTGAGTTAGTCACACCTGGTGACCAGTAGGCCAGAGGCATGCAACTCTGAGCACCTACTAACCTAGTCCGGTGTTTCACAAACTCTAAGGTGCATAGGATATGCTTCCCAGGCAGTGCTAGTGGTAAAGAACCTGCCTGCCAATGCAGGAGACATAAGAGATATGGGTTCAACGCCTGGGTCAGGAAGATCCCCTGGAGGAGGGCATGGCAATCCACTCCAGTATTCGTGCCTGGAGAATCTCCTGGACTGAGGAGCCTGGAAGGCTACAGTATATAGGGCTGCAGAGTCAGACCCAACTGAAGAAACTTAGCACGCATGCATGCACGGTGCATAGGAGTCACCTGGGAGTCCACTTAAAATTCAGTTTCTAAAGCTGTAGGTCGGGAGTGGGGCCTGAGGCCGTTTCTAGCGGGTCCCCAGGTGATGCCAATACTGCTGGTCTGTGGATCGCACTTTAGACCATTTACGTAATTCTCTCTTTCGACCCTAATATAATGTATGTGAGTTGACATGTCTGACAGATGAAAGCACTGAGGATGGTCTGCTACGTCACAGTGCTTATTAGCTGAATCTAGGTCTGATGGCTCCAAAACCCATGCTTCCCTGTTTGGCATCACTGTAGTCCACACACACATTCAAGCATCCACTGCCCAGAGACTCTACGTGGTGGCCTACAACCATAGTCCCTGGTGCTGGGTCCCATCTGAGCCCTCAAAGAACCGGTTTACTCAATCCACTACCTACCTACCCTAGGGCTGGAGTTTTAAACCCACCCTTACCCTCTTCAGGATCTCTGCCAGTTCCTGACCCACTTCTCTTTTTCCAGAGGCTTGGGAGAACTCCCTTTATTTCTCCTGCACTAGCCACTCAAAAATATGCATCCCCCCGGGTTGGATGTCATGGATTAGAATATCACCTGGAACGGACGGAGCCTTCCCCTGAGATTAAGGGCTTGCTCTGTCTGACCGCGCCTAGCCTCAAGGACCCATCATCCCTTTTCTCCCCATCCTGTCAGTCTCTCAAGCCTTTACTCCGTGCTTCACTAGTTCCCCTTCATAGCGGGGCCACAACCACTTAACATAGTGGTACCTAACATTTTTGGCAGCAGGGACTGGTTTCGTGGAAGACGCTTTTTCCATGGATGGGTGGCAGGGTAGTTCAGGCAGTAATGCCACGGATGGGGAGCGGTAGACGAAGCTTTGCTCACTGGCCCCTCACCTCCTTCTGTGTGGCCGGGTTCCTAACAGGCCTCAGACCTCTACTGGCTCCAGGCCCAGGGGTGGGGACCCCTGCCTTAACACACCTAGTGACAACTGCACTTCCGAAATGGTCTCTGGCTTCCAGGAGCTCACATCTGAGTTGGAGTGACAGAGACAGATAGCCAGTCACCAGTCTACCTTACCCCTCTCCCATCTCCTCCCCACCTCTAAGCACTCCAAGCCTGAAGGAGCCACTGAAAGCGCCATCTTTTCCAAAAGCCATTTGCTGTTCCCCTCAAATTATACTGACCCCTCCTTCCTCTAGACCCCTCCCTACCCAATAAAAACTTTTTTGTCTCATAGCATTTGTCTCCTATATATCATGGGCTTCCCAGGAGGTGTGAATGGTTAAGAATCTGCCTGCAATGCAGGAGACCCAGGTTCCGTCCCTGGGTTGGGAAGATCCCCTGTAGAAGGGAATGGCTACCCACTCCAGTATTTTTGCCTGGAGAATTCCATGGACAGAGGAGCCGGTTGGGCTACAGTCGATGGGCTCACAAAGAGTCAGACCTGACTGAGCTACTAACATTTTCACTTTTTCACCTTCATAGCATTGAGCGCTTCCAGCCTTGCACTGTGGTTGACCATGGCCAGGCCTTCCCTTGTATCTTTGCCTCCTTGGAAGGAGGTTCTATGCCTGGCCCATCTTTGTGTCTCCAGCAAAGGGCTTTGCACATTGGATGCACCTAATAAATGGCTATTCAGTGCATGAAGTGATTTCAAGTCAGATTAATAAACAGCAAAATAGAGGAATTAAGACCTTAAGAGATGGATGAACAATTGAGTAAAAAAGGCTGGGAAAGGAGAGGGGGAGCCCTTGGTGGTCCCATTCTGAGGAAATGGGGTTGATATGTCTTTTGAAATTTGAGTAGGATTTCTGTTGTGAGATTAATAATTATTATGATGAAAACTAAATTTATGGAGTGCTCATCACGTGCCAGATGCTGGCTAAAGCAAGTGCTCATTTCATGGTGACAAAGGCCCATAAAGAAAGCCAGTTGTGTATACTGTAGTTTCCATTCTACAGGTCAAGAAACCCACAGAAAGACTTTCTCTAGAACAAGTCTGTCTACACTTTCTCTAGAACTTTCTCTAGAAAGTTACAAAGTCACGATTTGAATCCATCTCTCAGACTCCATCCCAGAAGTCCCAGAAGTGAAAGTCACTCAGTTGTGTCTGACTCTTTGTGACCCCATGGACTGTAGCCTGCCAGGCTTCTCTGTCCATGGAATTCTCCAGGCAAGAATACTGGAGTGGGTAGCCATTCCCTTCTCCAGGGGATCTTCCTGACCCAGGGGTGGAACCCAGGTCTCCCACACTGCAGGCTGACTCTACCATCTGAGCCACCAGGGAGGCTCATCAGTTCAGTTCAGTTCAGCTCAGTCGCTCAGTCGTGGCCGACTCTTTGTGACCCCATGAATCGCATAACGCTAGGCCTCCCTGTCCATCACCAACTCCCGGAGTTCACTCAAACTTACATCCATCGAATCAGTGATGCCATCCAGCCATCTCATCCTCTGTTGTCCCCTTTTCCTCCTGCCCCCAATCCCTCCCAGCATCAGTCTTTTCCAATGAGTCAACCCTTCACATGAGGTGGCCAAAGTACTGGAGTTTCAGCTTTAGCATCAGTCCTTCCAAAGAATTCCCAGGGCTGATCTCCTTCAGAATGGCCTAGTTGGATCTCCTTGCAGTCCAAGGGACTCTCAGGAGTCTTCTCCAACACCACTGTTCAAAAGCATCAATTCTTCAGCGCTCAGCCTTCTTCACAGTTCAACTCTCACATACATACATGACCAGTAGGCCAGTCCATGGGGTCGCTAAGAGTCGGACACGACTGAGCGACTTCACTTTCACTTTTCAAAAGCATCAATTCTTCGGCGCTCAGCCTTCTTCACAGTCCAACTCTCACATCCATACATGACCACTGGAAAAACCATAGCCTTCACTAGACGGACCTTTGTTGGCAAAGTAATGTCTCTGCTTTTGAATATGCTATCTAGGTTGGTCATAACTTTCCTTCCAAGGAGTAAGCATCTTTTAATTTCATGGCTGCGGGAGGCCCATAGCATGTGTTAAAACCTCATGCCGTGAGTAGAGACGGGGATGCTTTAGGCCGCCGTAAAGCAGGGCAGGAAGAAAAGGGAGAGGGGAAGGGCCAGCATCAATTTGCCCCGCGTGATGGGGCAGAATGGACCCACGGGGCAGAATGGACCCACCACGGGGCCACTGTGGTGTCGGACGAGGCTGGGAAGGTGGTCTGGGGACAGACTGGGGCCATGTTTTCCCTCCATGAGAGTGAAGAGTACGAGCCGTGGAGAAGAAATACCGAGTCAAACCTGCACTGAGAAGCGTTATTTATGTGCTGTCTCTGGCCCGGCCCCCGGGGCGCTGTTGCAAGGGCAATGGGGCTCCCGGCCAGCAGCCCTGGACAGCTCTGGGGGCCCGGGAGCTTGCTGCAAAGTCACACTTTGGAGAAGAAAGGCGCTGGTGATGTCCAGAGTGGCCCAAATAAAAGTCAAATACCACATTCAGTCCTCCAGGGGTGTTTTTGCTATTAAATTAAGTCTGGAAAATAAATAATTGTCTTTGGATTTGATCTGAGAGATTTTTGGTAGTTGAACACTCAGTCGGGAGGAAAAAAAAAAAAAAAAGCTAACTATTTCTTGAAAGATTCTTTGACTGGCTCCCCCTGCCAGAAGACAGCAGATCACAATGAAGGCTTGCTGTCTGCAAAGAGCGGCTTTTTCCCCTCCTTGACACAATTATCCCAGAAAAATAGAGGGGGGGAGGGGAGGCTCCATCATATGTTCCAGTTTTTATTGCTACATTCCTTGGATGGCTCCATATGTTTACCTTTAGCTGACTTTAGACTTGGTGTTCTCTGTGGCTGCTGGCGTCAGCCACAGGATTCTTTCATGCCTATTACTTTACTAAGGAATGTAAAAGCCACATACAGGCTGACCAGGGGACACAACAGTATGAGACACAAGTAACCCTGAATGGGCTTGCAAAGAGCCTGAGCAGGCTTCACACCTCATTCTCCCCGATGGGCTGTAAGGCTCTTACAGACCAAAAGGGGGCACTGTTAACACTCGCTCCCAAGCCCCCTCCATAATACCATTCCCATGAATAAACAGTACAGAAGGAGCAGCGCTTTAACATCAGTCCTGATGGCAGCAGAATGGGGTGAAAGAACCCACATTCATCACTAGGAATTTGGGTTTTTTTTAAACTTTGACTTTTGCATCCCCAAATCATAGGGAGATTGTTAGGATTAAATAGGATACATGCACTGCTTTGCACAAAGACTTGGCATATACATTATACACATGCGCAGAAAGAGTAGCTATTCTTTACGTATGTGCGTGGAGACATTTCTGCCTCTTAGTAGGGGCACCTCATCTAGGCCCAGATTGACCCGGAGCACTGGGTATGATAATGGAATAAATTTCTGTATTGGGCTATAAGAGACAGGGAGTGAGGGATAACCATTGTTCACTCAACTCCTACTGCATGCCAAGCACTTTGCACGTATTATCTTATTATCATGATTTTACAGATATGGAAAATGAGGCCCAGGGAGGCAAAATATACTGCCCTGGTATGTGGCAGAAGCACGATTTGAACACAGATCTCTCTGTTTGATTCTAAGCCTGAGCTTTTTTCCATTAGACAAGAGAACACAACTCAGGACCAACGTTTTATAATATATTACTTTCTCATGTAGTCTCAGGTTCCCACAAACCCTTCACAAAAGTTTGAAGCTGTCACTGAGAACATTCAATCATTTATACAACTGCAATCTTACTCAATGACACAAACTTAAATTCTTAAAATTTTCAGCAAACCTGTTTGTGGAGAGATGGAGAAGGGAAGAACTGAGGAACAAGTAACAAAGATAATGCTTACACCACCAGTCTCCAACAATATTTGTCGGTGCCTCGAAGATCCATATTGACTCTTTTTCAGACTCCTATACCGAATCTTCACAGAACAGAGTCTAGAGCTTATTTTAATGCCAGCTTTCTTCCTTTTCCCCTCCCAGGATTTTCACTCAGTTTGCTGGTTTCTGCTTTCGCAGGGGTTTATAACCAGTGCTCTAAGCACCCAGTATGTCGAGAGGTTAAATGAGAGAGCTCTCCCCCAAAAGATGATGCTTGTACTTCAGGCCAGGATATGTGGACGATCTGAGCTCAGAAATATCCTGTTGAGTAGGGTGTGTTTTCAGCTCCCTTGCAAAAGCTGATGACTCCCCACCTGTTCTTTCCTGGTAGGTGCTCAGGATTAAGAGTAGAAATGCTGTGATGTCACATAGAAAGAAAAAAAGTGATTCTTTGCTGAGATGACAAAATGTGTTTGCCTTGTGATTGTCCCTGAGAATGGGGACTGGGTAAATGGCTTGCAACTAAAGGATGTTTTGATTATCAAGAGGATAGCCCCTTAGCCAGACTAAGAAAGCCCTCAGCCCCACTTAGGATTAGACGTGCTCGTGCAGACTGTAGCGAGGTCTGTCCTCGAGTGACTGGAGGCTGTTTCTCAGCTTGGGTTCCCCTGGTGATACAGGCAGTAAAGAATCTGCCTGCAATGCAAGAGACCCAGGCATGATTCCTGGGTCAGGAAGAGCCCCTGGAGAAACGCATGGCTACCCACTCCAGCATTCTTACCTGGAGAATTCCATGGACAGGGGAGCCTGGCAGGCCACAGTCCATGGGGTCACAAAGAGTCAGACACAACTGAGTCACTGACCTGTATTACCTCATCTAGGCCCAGATTGACCCGGAGCACTGGGTATGATAATGGAATAAATTTCTGTATTGGGCTATAAGAGACAGGGAGTGAGGGATAACCATTGTTCACTCAACTCCTACTGCATGCCAAGCACTTTGCACGTATTATCTTATTATCATGATTTTACAGATATGGAAAATGAGGCCCAGGGAGGCAAAATATACTGCCCTGGTATGTGGCAGAAGCACGATTTGAACACAGATCTCTCTGTTTGATTCTAAGCCTGAGCTTTTTTCCATTAGACAAGAGAACACAACTCAGGACCAACGTTTTATAATATATTACTTTCTCATGTAGTCTCAGGTTCCCACAAACCCTTCACAAAAGTTTGAAGCTGTCACTGAGAACATTCAATCATTTATACAACTGCAATCTTACTCAATGACACAAACTTAAATTCTTAAAATTTTCAGCAAACCTGTTTGTGGAGAGATGGAGAAGGGAAGAACTGAGGAACAAGTAACAAAGATAATGCTTACACCACCAGTCTCCAACAATATTTGTCGGTGCCTCGAAGATCCATATTGACTCTTTTTCAGACTCCTATACCGAATCTTCACAGAACAGAGTCTAGAGCTTATTTTAATGCCAGCTTTCTTCCTTTTCCCCTCCCAGGATTTTCACTCAGTTTGCTGGTTTCTGCTTTCGCAGGGGTTTATAACCAGTGCTCTAAGCACCCAGTATGTCGAGAGGTTAAATGAGAGAGCTCTCCCCCAAAAGATGATGCTTGTACTTCAGGCCAGGATATGTGGACGATCTGAGCTCAGAAATATCCTGTTGAGTAGGGTGTGTTTTCAGCTCCCTTGCAAAAGCTGATGACTCCCCACCTGTTCTTTCCTGGTAGGTGCTCAGGATTAAGAGTAGAAATGCTGTGATGTCACATAGAAAGAAAAAAAGTGATTCTTTGCTGAGATGACAAAATGTGTTTGCCTTGTGATTGTCCCTGAGAATGGGGACTGGGTAAATGGCTTGCAACTAAAGGATGTTTTGATTATCAAGAGGATAGCCCCTTAGCCAGACTAAGAAAGCCCTCAGCACCACTTAGGATTAGACGTGCTCGTGCAGACTGTAGCGAGGTCTGTCCTCGAGTGACTGGAGGCTGTTTCTCAGCTTGGGTTCCCCTGGTGATACAGACAGTAAAGAATCTGCCTGCAATGCAAGAGACCCAGGCATGATTCCTGGGTCAGGAAGAGCCCCTGGAGAAACGCATGGCTACCCACTCCAGCATTCTTACCTGGAGAATTCCATGGACAGGGGAGCCTGGCAGGCCACAGTCCATGGGGTCACAAAGAGTCAGACACAACTGAGTCACTGACCTGTATACGTCCCTTCAAGCCTCAGCCCACAGGGTCCTTCAAGGAGATCTTCAGAATCCATATCACTTTCCATCTCTCTGCATCACTGGGAATTTTTTTTTTATAAAGCTAGCTACTCTTTTCAATGAGAACTAGCTATGCGTATCTAATGATTACACTGGGCCAGTATTTCCCAAGGTGGTAGTAAAGGCTCTGAGAAGTCCTGTAGTAAAGAAACCTATGTCATTTTACTTAATCCAGAGATTCTCATATGTATCTGACCACAGAATTCTTTTAGCATAGCGCCTATTAATATCCCATGGAAACAGTTTGGCTATAAACATATAAACTCTTGAAACTGCTTAGAAAGGATAACCTCAACCTATTGGGTTTGGGTAGACTATTTAAAGCAGAACTATGGGTCACATATTTGGGATAAAATCTGAAGCTGCCTTAGTGGTCTGTCTGGATTATTTTTAGATCTGTGTGTGTATGTGTACATGTGTTTATATATACTATGTATAAATACGCATTTTAACTTCGAGGTTAGAAGAAAAAAAGAAGCAAGGAATATTTCTTCTTATACAAAAGCAATCAGTGTCCTAAGAGGGGGAAGGGGAAAGTTTGTAAATTTTAAGGCATTATCGCCATCTCCTATTGCCGGCAACCACTGATCACAGCTTCCTACAATGGTGGAAACATCTGGCCAGCTCTCAGTGAATGACAGACAATCAAAGATGACACCCCTTCTCATTAACCTCCCAGAGCCTGCCCCTCTGCTTCTAATCCAGCCCCCAAAACACTTCTTTCCAAGTCATTGATGCCTACCAGCTGTATTCCTGAGTATTCTTTTGGATGATGAATTAATTCAAAAAAACAGTGTTTTTTTTTAATGTTGCAGTTTGATTTTGATTTTCAGAACATGTCTGAAGGCTTCTAAAGAAAATTCTTAGAAACTCACTCTAAAAACATGTGCAGTTAAATGTATTTTTTAATTGTTGTAAAGGTATGGGAGTTGTTTCAAAATCATTTTTAATGAAATATATAGTTGTTTTCTGAAATAGAACTTTATGCACTTTTTTTTAATTGTCATATATAGGGTGATTTTAAAGTAAATAAGAGCACAAGGTTCATATTATTTTAAATGTATATTGTATTTGTCTTCTCAGCGCTGTGGTTTTTAGTCTGAATAGCATCATAGTATGGAGCCAGCCTATTAAGCAGCCTGTTTGGGTAAGGAAACTCTGAGGCCAGTACAATGTTGCATTGCTCACTCTGTCCTTCCAATATGGTTAGAATTCCACAACCTAAATGATCATTTGTTGAACAAATTCATGCTTTTATTAGTCAAAATACAGAGAAAACAGAGCCTCCCTGTTTCAAGATATTTGCTAATGCATGGTTAATTATCACATATAGCTGACTATAATTCATTTTACAGGGGCGACCTCCTGCAGGTAACATACTAGCAGTTTATGAACCAAAATAACCTCACTATAGGTTAGAGCTGTTCCAGGGCCCGTCAGACACTCGGTGCTTCTAGGCCTTCTCACTTCACGTTGCTAATTCGAACAAGGCTTTATTTTTATATTTGTCAGCAGCAAGACTGTAGGATGGTTGTTAAACTTCTCCCAGGCCTAATTAGAGCTGCAATGCTCGCCTTCATAATGAAGCTCGTGTCTTGCTCGGAGTTAGTGAGCGGGGCTGTTACAGTAGCTTCCTGGCAGGCCGGGGCTGGCAGTTTTAAGGTAGCTCGTGGCTGCAGTATTAAGTGACTGTTGAAATTCATTGACTCCACCACGGCTAATGTGTCTAGATGACAACAAGTTTACACGGTTCTTTTATAGTTACGGCAAATGGGTCCATTTAAATATTTATTAGGTGATTATGGTGATGTGAAATGGAAAAAAAAAATGCAAAGTGCAATCTCCCAAGTATGACTGTTTTTAACCGTTGATGTGAGGCCCGGGATCATGGTATCACTCAAAATCGCCGCATCTTTCCCTTATAAATATTTATACTAGATCAGCAGTGATGAATGCTAATTTATTTGCATTCTATTTCTTCTCTGACTTCTCCCTGAGCAGAGGTTAGTGGTGAAAAGTGGTGCGGCCTTACCAGGTTGGAGGGTATTTCAATCGGCCAAGCAAGAGGCATTTTGATTAGCTGGGGGAAAGTTCACTGTGCTGAAACTGAAGAGTCCTTTTTGCTCTTGGAGATGCAGCCTGAACGGTCAGGCAGCTGGTGCGTTGCCCTCTCCCGGAGTTGACGCGTGTGCTGGCAAGCCGTTTCGCCTCCAAAAGACTGCTTTTCTGTATAGCAACTTGTCAAATCTTGGATTGAATCGGGTAAGGCTGGCTGATCTGGATGTTTGTCAGAACTTCCAACTCAATTTTTTTTTTTTTTTTTTAATTCTACGAGCCACTTAAAAGAAATACATTTTCACCATCAGAGAAATCTCAAATTGATTGCGGCATCTGAGACAGAGATGAGGTTAAAATGAATCCAGCTCTGTCTTATAAAGGTTACATGTGCGTGATAGTGAAGAACGCAGTCTCTGGAGGCAACTGTCAAAAAGTTTCAGACAGATAAAGGAAAGCTGAATATTTTGCAACTGAATATTTTGACTGTGTAGGCAGCTGAAGCATAGGATAATGATTACCAATTCATCCTCCTTAATAGTGTTTATCATTTTGTTCCCTATGTCTTAAAATGAACAGCGTCACAGCATCTGTGTAGCCTTGACATGTAGAAATGCAGAATTTTCAGGAGATTTCTAGATGTCGTTTTTTTTTTTAATTTTTAGTTTTACTTTATTGTGCTTTACAATACGGTATTGGTTTTGCCATACATTGACATGAATCCACCACAGGTGTACATGAGTTCCCAATCCTGAACCCACTTCCCACCCTATATCATCTCTCTGGATCTTCCCCGTGCACCAGCCCCAAGCATCCTGTGTCCTGTAGTTTTTTTTTAAATACCCCATTTCTACATTTACAATGCCCTGGAGGTCTAAGGAATGTCCCAATAAAAGTTTGCATGAAACACATAAGGCCACTGAATCAGAAGTCTCTGTAGCTACATAGCTGCTTCAGTTGGGAAAAAATTACCTTCATGTCTGACTCTAGCTAGCAGTGTATCTCTTTTTAACAAAATGTACTTGTCTCTCCTTAGAGCTGAACCTGTCAGAGTGCCTCTGATCTTAGACTGGTTCCAAGGGCATTAATTAAAAATGATCCAAAACCACCTCATTATATGATCAATAGTATTTCCCTCTAGGATAGGGCTGTAGCAAGAATTCACTTCACTGGTGGTTCTACAAAATCAGATGATTCAAAGTGACATCAAATTAGGTGAGATACTCACCACTAAGAAAATGCTCTGATGAATCTTTGGTCATGAGAAGACTCCTCCAATGATGTAAATTATTACCTTCAAATCTACAGATGTGGATTCTAACTTTCAGAATCCAATTATGTGAATTCTCAGAATAAAAAGCAAAAACCGGGGGTCCCTCTTGATACATGGAGATGCATGGCTTCATTTACTGTCTGTGGTCGGAGTGGTTTGTAAGTGACAGGTGGTTTGTTGTTTCTTTTTAGTTTCAATCTTCTCAACTGTGGGGATGGTGCACAGAGGCTGCTCACTCCGTACAAACAGAAACCCTCATCTTTGCCCAGTTTTGTTCTCAATGAATATAAAGTTGTCTTTCAATCCTCTCATTTGATAAATGAGGAGACATAAAATTAGGGTTTTCTGGAGAACTCAGAGTGGGCTGACACCCTACCCTACTCTATACTCAGGTCTTTTCGAGGATGTGCCCTGCTTATGGGCAGAACTCACCTGCAGGTCCCCTGCAGCCACCTGCTCTCCAGGTGAATCTCTTGCAATTGGGAAGGCTCTTCTGTAATGGGTTTTTTTTGGTGCATTTCATAAAAGATTCAATCTACCAATGTTTTCTTTGCTCATAAGTCTTCAATTTTGCCAAGCAATTTTATTAATCAGGGACCATCTCTGATGGGCCTTCCTAAAATCCAAACATAGCAACATACCACAGGTGGAGTAGGTCACTGAAATAGGTCATGAGGAGGCTATTCCCTTAAAATTGCTATGTTAGTGCAAGGGCCAGGCACAAAACAGGGAAGTAAATTCTATTTTCATATAAGAGATCACTAGAAAATTAGAGTCATTTGGGCTTAACTTTTTAGATGCCCAGGAAAGCAAAACTGCCTATGACATCTGCTGGAGAAGTAAAAAAAGAAAATGCCATCTCGTTTTTGTCACTCTCATTAAGTCTGTGTCACCTTGAATGGGCTGGTTAATTTCTTTCAGACGAAAAAATAACAAAGCAGACTTTCTCCAAGTACATGGGCCCCATTTTTACATGGTGACAGGCAATTGCTGACCATCCCAGGTGGCATGTGACCCCCAAAGTAAACAACATCACATTTGGATTCCAATTGACTCCTCAACAGATGACTTCAAAAAAGCAATAAGACTTTCTTTGCACTTCTTTCTCCTCCTGAGTTTTCCTTTGTTCTGGCCTGCAGAACAATGACAGCCTTAAAAATGAAGTAGCCAAGTAAATTTGTCTCAGTCCTGATGCCATTTGGATGGGTATCCCTGTGTGTGTGTGTGTGTGCGTGCGTGTACACATACCTGCATGCCCTCCTTCTGCCCACAGATTTCAGCTGTGGGGTCCATGGCATTGCTGTGTGTCCCAATGTCACATACTGAGTCTATACCTGTCAGTGTTATTTTCTCCATGATTCTCAAGGCTTGTCAGTGTGGATCATGGTTGAATCTGCAGTCCTAGCTAAACAATTCAATAAAAGAACTGTGGTGTTGTTCATTCGCCAAGTCATGTCCAGCTCTTTGCAGCCCCATGGACAGCAGAATGCCAGGCCTCCCTGTTCTTCACCATTTCCTGAGGTTGGCCCAAGTTTATGTCCATTACATCGGTGATGCCATCCAGCCATCTTATCCTCTGATGCCCTATTCTCCTTCTGCCCTAAATCTCTCCCAGCATCAGGGGCTCTCCCAAGCAGTCATTCCAATGAGTACTTGAGGTTGATTTCCCTTAAGATTGACTGGTTTGTTCTCCTTCCTGTCCAAGGGACTTTCAGGATTCTTCTGCAGCACCACAGCTCGAAGGCATCAATTCTTTGGCATTCTGCCTTCTTTATGGTCCAGTTCTCACAATGGTACGTGACCACTGGGATTACTATAGCCTTGGCTATACAGACCTTCGTTGGCAGAGTAAAGCCTCTGCTTTTCAACACACTGTGTAGGTTTGTCAGAGCCTTCCTGTCAAGAAGCAATCACCTTCTGATTTCACGACTGCGGTCACCATCCACTGTGATTTTGGGGCCCAAGAAAAGGAAATCTGTCACTACTTCCACATTTTCCCCTTCTATTTGCTGTGAAGTAATGCAGCCGTATGCCATGATCTTAGTTTTTTTAGTATTTAGTTTTAAGCCGGCTCTTTCACTTTCCTTCTTTACCCTCATCAAGAGGCTCTTCAGTTTCTCTTCACTTTCTGCCATTAAAGTGGTATCATCCGCATATCTGAGGTTGTTGATGTTTCTCCCACCTATCTCGATTCCAGCTTGTAACTCATCTGGCCCAGCATTTCTCATGATGTGCTCAGCATATGTGTTAAACAAACAGGGTGGCAGCAGACAGCCCTGTTGCACTCCTTTCTCAATCTTGAAGTAATTGGTTGTCTGTATAGGGTTCTAATTTTTTCTTCTTGACTCGTATATAGATTTCTCAGGAGACAGGTAAGAGTCTGGTATTATAATCTCTAAGAGTTTTTCACAGGTTGTTATGATCCACACAGTCAAAGGCTTTAGTCTAGTTGATAAAAGAGAGGTAGATGTTTTTTCTGGAATTCCCTTGCTTTCTCTATGATTCAGAGAATGTTGGCAACTTGATTTCTGGTTCCTCTGCCTTTTCTAAACCCAGCTTGGACACCTGGAAGTTCTTGATTCACAAGATGCTGAAGCCTAGCATGCAAGATTTTAAGCATGACCTTACTAGCATCAGAGATGAGTGCAAATGTCCAGGGGTTTGAACATTCTTTAGTACTACCCTTCTTGGGAATTGGGATGAGGATTGTCCTTTTCCAGGCCTGTGGCCACTGCTGGGTCTTCCAGATTTGCTGGCATATTGAGTGAAATACCTTGATGGCATCATCCTTTAGGGTTTTGAATAGCTCTACTGGAATTCTATCACATCCACTAACTTTATTAACAGCAATGCTTCCTAAGGCCCTCTTGACTTCACACTTCAGAATGTCCAGCTCTGGGTGACTGACCACACTATCATAGTAATCCAGTTTATCAAGATCTTTATCATACAGTTCATCCATGTATCCTTTCAATCTCTTCTTGATCTCTTCAGCACCTACTAGGTCTCTACCATTTCTGCCCTTTATTGTGCCCATCTTTGGGTAAGATATTCCCTTGATATTTCCAGTTTTCCTGAAGTGATCTCTAGTCTTGCCCCTTCTGCTGCCTTCCTCTAGTTTTATGCATTGTTTTTGAAGAAAGCCTCTCCGTGCCATTCTTTGGAACTCTGCATTTAGTCGGATGTACCTTTCCATTTCTCCCTTGCTTTTCACTTCTCATCTTTCTTCAGCTATTTGTAAAGCCTCAAATAACCATTTTGCTTTCTTGCTTTTCTTTTTCTTTGGGATGGTTTTGTTCACTGCTTTCTGTACAATATTTCGGACCTCCATCCATAGTTCTTCAGGCACATTGTTTACTAGATCTAATCCCTTGAACCAACTCGTTACCTCCATGGCATATTCACAGGGGATTTGATTTAAGTCATACCTGGCTGGCATAGTGGTTTTCCCCACTTTCTTTAGTTTAAGCCTGAATTTTGCTATGAGAAGCTAATGATCTGAGCCATCGTCAGCTCAAGATCTTCCTTTGCTGACTGTATACAGCTTCTCCATCTTCGGCTACAAAGAATTTTAGGTAGGAAAGAAATGAATGAATGATGGTATGGGTGTTCAAAGCTTCAAGCTGAGAGGATCTCAAATAACTTGCAATCAACGTCAAGTTATTTGATACCATATTGCAAAATATTCAAGTACAAAATGTTATACCCTGGTATAAAATGACAGTGTAAGGAAATGTAAATTCTTCCTACCTCCGTCTTACCCAGCTCTTAAGCAGGGATGTTTTGCTTAGATATTGGTATTATTGCTTCACCTACTGATGTGTTGTCTGAACGAACTCTTAGGGTAAGTTGTGAGTTGACAGTTGAGTTGAGTTCACCCTTCCAGGCAACACTCTTTAAGAGAAGAGGTGGAGCCTGGGGCCAGAGAGCAAAGCATTCTAGAGGATGGCCAGGAATTATCACCACCCCTATTTCACAAAAGGGGGAATTTCTTAAACAGGATGAATTACCTGTTCAATTTCATATAGACAGCTTTGCTTGAATAATCACAGAGTTTACTCTAGCTTGCTTGCTCTTTTTATAGGGCTCTGGGTTGCCACACTAGCTTTAAAATGATGTGATAATTACCTAAAATGTATTATTTGCACAGCATTATACAGTTTGTAAAATGTGTGTGTGTTATACATGTATGCAGATATGTATGTGTGTGTCTTGCCCTCACAAACACCCAGTGAAAAGCAGAGACTATTTTGTGCCTCAGTTTAATCAATCAGGAAATGAGATTCACAATTCAATAAATAACCCAAAACCGTGCAGGTTACAGTTTGGATTAGAACCCAGTTCTCTAGATTTCTCACCTGGTATTCTTTCTACAACATCATAAATCTTATTAGCCTTGCAATATCTCAGTACCAACTATTGAGAAGTTAGATGAAGATTCTTCAATACATAGGTTTTTTTAAGAGCAAGTGAATGAGATCATGAAACATCAGCACATTTCAGTCAGTAAGACTTGAAAACAACTGTCCCCTGCAACCCAGAATATTTTTTATTCTTGGGGGTGGGAAGTGATTCACATCGATTAGAGTTTTCTGACCTTCAGAATCTAGTTTGTGTTTCTCCATCCCCCAAGTTATGGTTTAAATTCTATTTGCACTGTATTCAAGCTCCAGTGACTACTAAAAATGGATGGAAAGTGTGAGGATCAGCTCGCTATACTCTATATTGTAGACAATGAACATAATATGGAGTGAAAAAAATTCAGGAGAAAAGCACCCTGATAAAAACATATACTGAAGTTGTTAATAGAAATAGATGTCAAAATTATATGAATGAAGGGAAAAGGGGAAACGTTACAAAGAGATTCTTTTGGTGAGTGAATTCTGATTTTAGTAAAATGCCACCCTTTACTAAAAGAACAGCAGAAGAGATTTACAGGAACCATCATGTAGAAGAACTCTATGGCTCTCAGACAGATGACCTGCTGGACAGAGTTCAGACCGTGCTCTCCAGAAGCACCTGTCTATGGACAGCCATTCAAACAACCACCGTGGAGGGCAAATGGCAATATGCCAGATAAGATTCCTGAACCCCATGGTTCACTATCCCCTTTCACTGGCTCCTGCAAGAATGAGTGGTAGGAAGGGTCCCAGAGCCCTTCAAGTTCTGGATAGAAAATCGTAGAGGGATTCTCAGGTCACAGGTGATGTTTTCATCTCTGCTTCCAGCTAAAGATCATGTCTTTGGAAAAGAAAGGAAGATGAAGTGTGTGACTGCTGAAGATGGTATTGGAGACTTGTTAGTTTCCTAGATTGTGGTCTGCAGCACCAGAACAAAGGGTCCTGGCTAGAACCTGAGTACACTTCACAGAGACTGAAAAGAATGTATTTGGCAGACAATTCTGAGCTGATCAACAGAGTCGAAATAGAGCTTATATCAGAGAGAGAGAAATAAAAGCCTGAATAAACTGCTAACTGTGATGGTATTGAGGCTGTCATGTCTGACATGCAAAGAGCCACAAAAAAGGGCAAGGGCTCCTAGAATGTCTTAGACAATGACAAATTACATTTATATGCCAACTCTATGGAGAAAAGGGAACAAGCAGTTGAACTGAGATGTTAAGATATATGAAACACTTTTGCAATCTCCTAAATATCCCTCAACTTATGTTATGAAGCTTATGGTTGGAATAAACAGTATGTTAACCTTTGAAGAAAAGGTAAAAACAAAATATTAACCCAGTCCAGATAAGCATATATAAATGTCAGATCTCTGTGACCCAATTTCCTGCCCTAAGTCACCAAAGATAAAAATTCTGTTGCTCTGAAGGAGCAGCATCACTCTTGACAAACTCAGACCCCCTTTCCTAGGACCCACCACACCATGCCCACAGACAGACCCAGACCATTTATTCAAGAAACATCAACCATGTGGTGGGTGGTGGAAATACACAGATGAGTCAGACACAATCTGCCATCCTGGAAGCTACAGTTGGGTAGAGAATAAAGATGTGAAAATAAAATATTTAAAATTGTAGGAATCATGGGGATATAAGTAAAATTCTAAAGGATTAAGAAGAAAGTGGGTGTTCCCGCAAAAAATATGGCCCTCTCTTTGGGTAAAGACCATGGAGGTTTGCGGCTGAAAATATTCCCTTCGGGGACCTAAGACACAAAATCTGAAAACTGCAAGTGGCTGTATGCTTAAAGAGGATCAATTTGGCCACCTCTGAAGAAGTTTCTCATGAGGTAAATGCCTTTACAGAGCTTGATGAAAGGATTCAGTTACTGTGAGCTTGATGAGTCCTTCTAGAAACTTCCAACATACGCATTTCAAGCCTTTCTTGTTGCGTGTTAGCTTGTAGCTAGTCCTTAATTACTGTAAAGCTTTTGTTTCAATCCTGGTTGGAGGAACTCAATGGCATGTTGCCTAACAGAGACAGGAAACAGAGAGGAATTTAGACCTGTATATAGTGGAATCATATATTGTACAAAAATTTACAGATCCTAGAGGGGAAGTAAAGTGAAAAGTATTTCAATTGTGAAAAAGAGAGTCCAAAGTTCAACTTTGGTGGCGTAATACTGCAGCCTCCCTAGTCAGGTAGTGTTTAAGGATATTTTCCTAATATTAAATACAAATCATGTTAAAACTTATTTTCAAATATGTGCATACTCAGTTGTGTCTGACCCTTTGCAGCCCCATGGACTATAGCCCATCAGGTTCCCTGTTCATGGGATTTTCCAAGCAAGAACACTGGAGTGGGTTACCATTTTCTACTCTCGAAGAACTTCTCAACCCAGGGATTGAAACTGTGTCTCTTGCATCCTGCATTGACAGGTGTATTCTTTACCACTGAGCCACCTGGGAAACCCTATATTTGAAAATTTATATTTTAAAATATAGTCTTATATATATATGTTGTCGTTGTTAGGAAATCTGGCCACCAGTTAAGTTTATTCGTTCTTGTAAACACATAGTACACGAACATAGTGCAAAAGTCAAGATGTTTCCTCCCTCCCTTGTTCCTCAGCCATTCAATTCTCTTCCCCTAACAACCTGATTCCAGAGATAGTCTGAGTATATGGTGAAGCATATATATATATATATATATATATATATAATTTCTTTCTTTATTATTAGTATTTTTTACTTTACAATATTGTATTGGTTTTGCCACACATCAACATGAATCCACCACAGGTGGACACATGTTCCCAATCCCAACCCCCACCCTCACCTCCCCCACTCCCACACACCATCCCCCCAGGGCATCCCAGTGCACCAGCCCCAAGCATCCTGCACCCTGCATCGAACCTAGACTGGCAATTCATTTCTTATATGATATTATACATGTTTCAATGCCATTCTCCCAAATCATCCCACCCTCTCCCTCTCCCACAGAGTCCAAAAGACTTCTATACATCTGTGTCTCTTTTGCTGTCTCGCATACAGGGTTATCATTGCCATCTTTCTAAAGTCCATATATATGCGTTAGTATACTGTATTGGTGTTTTTCTTTCTGGCTTACTTCACGCTGTATAACCAGCTCCAGTTATATTTTAAAATGTAGAAGTGATCCCAATATGATAAAGGGATTTTATCTCTCCACGTGTGCACGTGCATGCCAAGTGGCTTCAGTGGTGTTCGACTCTTTGCGACTCTTTGCGACCCTTTGGACCATAGCCCACCAGGTTCTTCTGTCCATGGGACTCTCCAGGCAAGAATACTGGAGTGGGTTGCCATGTGCTCCTCCAGGGGGTCTTGCTGACTGAGGGATCAAACCAGCATCTCTTACATCTCCCGAATTGGCAAGTGGGTTCTTTATCACTACCACCACCTGGGAAACCCTGTCTCCCCATAAATTTACCAAAAGTCTAACTCCATTAAAACTAGATTATCTCACAATCATTTACCTCATTAACAATTTCAGCTTTTAGAAAGTACAGGGGGAAAAAAAAAAAAAGAGGATTCCCCTTATACTTAATATTGGTCTTCAAACTGATATTAACAGGAATATTGAGAGAACATGTCAGGGTATTTATAGATACAAGGAATATTTTTGAACACATACCCAAGGCTTTAAGAAATTCAGAGATAGATAGAAATAGGTCTATATCTAGAAGATTTCTAAAGTGAATGGGGATTTCTAAGTTTGAAGAATGCCAAAGTTGACATTCCAGCTGTTGAGTTGAAAATAATCCCAACTGGAACAAAAGAGGACAGATAGACCATGAAACTGTGTAGATACATGACGAGGGGTGGGGGCGGAAGGGGGGTTCTCCGTTTAGATCTCAAAAGAATCCATTTGAAAAATGGAGTTGAATCAGAAGATATAGTAACCATGCCATTCATTTTTTGGCTGCTGGGAAAGCTGACTATCAGATTGAAGTATGTCTTCATTGCATTGCTGAATAACAGAGAGAAGGAAGGACACTCAACTTTCAACTTGTATTAGAGTGTCAGATTTTTCTAATTAATTAATTAATTTGGCAGCTTCAAGTCTCAGTTTCAGCATGCACAATCTTCGTGGCATCATGCAGAATCTTTCGTTGTGACGTACAGACTCTATAGTCATAGCATGCAGACTCTCTAGGTCTGTTTTTCAGAACAGAACTTCTCCAGAGTATGCCAGCTCAGTAGTTGTGGCACTCGAGCTTAGTTGCTCCACAGCACGTGGGACCTTAGTTCCCCGATCAGGGATCAAACCTGTGTCCCCTGCATTGCAAGGAGGATTCTTAACCACTGGACAACCAAGGAAGTCCCAGGGTATCAGATTTTCTATCAAGATGTGTCATATCTGAAAGAATAGAATAAGCAATATAAAGAATTACATATAATAAGAAGTATAAAGAGTTCAGGTCAACATTGAGAGGGAACAATTAGGTACCTATGAATTCAAGTTCAGGGTTTTAAACCTTGAAAAGTTTTATCTGAAAAAAATTTATGGTGAAAATATATATCCCTCTATCCTCTAAGCAGTCTTATTATTTCTGAGATGACATAATGAACAGGAGAGTTCTCAAAGGACTAGTGATCAGAAGATATCCAAATTTACTGAAATTTAGTTCCTTGAATTTAAAATTTATCCTTGGCAATGTTCTAGGAAAGAATGTTTAGGTGTAAGTTCAAAATTTTTTGAAAAAATAGTGATCATTAAGAACCCATATTTTCTCATTAGGAGCAAATTATAGCATTGTAACTTCATTCGCCATTGAACTAAAACTTGCCATGTTGATAAATTAAAACACCACTCAAAATGTAATACTTATTCATTTCAGCCAGTCATTCAGCAAATCCCCCAAGTGGATTCACAACTGGTTGAGTAATTGCACTCAAAGACCGTGACAGTCCGGAAGAAATTTTGTAGGATGAGGGCTCTATCCCTAACTATGACCTGCTCTATCAGTTGCCAAATTTGTTTTTATCAGTCAAGCCTTTCCATTTGAGTCCATGCTATCTTCTCATTATGTGCTTCCTACAGACAGAGGAGAGTGATGGGAGGAGGAGAGGTCTAAAACCTTTCTATATCAGGAAATGTTGACAGAACAGTCAAAACTCAGCCTCCAGAAGTGAGAAAAGGGACACCTCATTTATATTGGCTGCCCAGAAGTCACCATGATTATTTTTTCTTGCCTCACTCCCTATTTTCCATTACCTCATTGCAGCATTACAAACTGATAACTATCCTCTTCTTTCTGAGAGCATCTCCCCTTGATTTCCACAGTGGTATACTATCCTAGTTTTTCACCTTTCTTCTATCTTGTCCTTTCTGTTTCATTTTAGTTAATTCACTTCCTCTGGTAAGTGTATTGGGACAAAGTTCAGTCCCTAACTTCTGCTCTCTACTCTTCGCCTTCCCTTGGAGCACTTGTATCACTCACATTCACAGCCCATAAATAGTTCCCTAGTCCATAAATCCAAGCCTGACCATATTCCTAAGGCCAAGCTCCACTTTTAAGCAATTGCTTGAGGGCTGCATGTATTTGGAAATTCTACAGTCATCTCAAAACCCATGCTTCATCTTATCTTCCCTAATTCTGTCAATGGTACCACTAGTTTTTAGGTCAAAACTTGAGAGAAGTCTTGACTTTCTTGACTTCCTTTTCTCTCATATCCATTTGGTCATTAATCTGTGTCATTTCCTCATGTATAGATTCTTTTGCATTTCTCCATTCGTTTCTGTTTTCCGTAACTGAGATCTATACCAGGTGTTGACTAAGTCGTTCCACCATCTCCCTATACAATGTTTCCTACTTTTATCATCAGATCAATTATTCAAAAGTGAAGAGTATGAATCTTCCATCATGTCACTCCCTTCCTCACCAATGACCTTCTTGCATTTCAAATTCTACTACAAAAGCTAACCTAAGTTCTTTTTTCCTTCCATGGGATTTTAAATCACATCCCCGTCACTTATTAGCTGTGTGACCTCATTGTTGTTGTTCAATCACTAAATTGTATCTAACTCTCTGTGACCCCATGCATTCTAGTACACCAGACTCCTGCCTTCCACTGTCTCCTGTAATTTGCTTAAATGCATGTCCATTGAGTCAGTGATCCTTCCTAATCATCTCATCCTCTGCTGCCCCTTTATCCTTTTGCCTTCAATCTTTCCCAGCATCAGGGTTTTTTTCCAGTAAGTTAGCTCTTTGTATCAGGTGGCCAAAATATTGGAGCTTCAGCTTCAGCATCAGTCCTTCCAATAAATATTCAGGATTGATTTCCTTTAGGATTGATTGGTTTGATCTCCTTGCAGTCCAAGAGACTCTCAAAAGTCTTCTCCAGCACCACAATTCAAAAGCATCAATTCTTCAGTGCTCAGCCTTCTTCATGGTCCAAATCTCACACTGATGCATAACTACTGGGAAAATCATAGCTTTGACTCTACTGACATTTGTCAGCAAAGTGATGTCTCTACTTTTTAATACACTGTCTAGATTGGTCATAGCTTTTCTTCCAAAGAGCAAGTGTCTTTTAATTTCATGACTGCACTCACCGTCCACAGTGATTCTGGAGCCCAAGAAAATAAAATCTGTCACTGCTTCCATTTTTTTCCTTTCTATTTACCATGAGGTGATGGAACCAGGAACCAGATGCCATGACCTTAGGAAGGCTACTTAGCATTTTTGTTTCAGTTTCTTTATCTAAAAGGAACAAATGAGTATGCTAACAGTACGTAACATCATCAGACTGTGCGGAGGATTAAATGAGCTAGTATCAGTTAGGGCACTCAGAACTAGTAAGAGCTATGCAAAACATTAAGTAAATAAAAATGTGTATATTCTCTAGCTGCTCCAGACTGGAAGCTATCATTTCCCATACTCTCAGCATTAATAAATTATAGATATAATGTTTAACCTGCTCCATTTATTAAATTATGTTTCACTTTATGTTTTCACATAGACTGTCCACTAGCTACCCACATAGACTGACAGTTTCTGGAGGACAAGTTCACATCAGATATTTATTTGTACCCCCACAATCCCTATATTTGGCTGCAGCTAAGCTAAGTCACTTCAGTCGTGTCCAACTCTGTGCGACCCCATAGACAGCAGCCCACCAGGCTCCCCTGTCCCTGGGATTCTCCAGGCAAGAACACTGGAGTGGGTTGCCGTTTCCTTCTCCAGTGCATGAAAGTGAAAAGTGAAGGTGAAGTCGCTCAGTCATGTCCAACCCTCAGCGACCCCATGGACTGCAGCCTTCCAGGCTCCTCCATCCATGGGATTTTCCAGGCAAGAGTACTGGAGTGGGGTGCCATTGCCTTCTCCAATATTTGGCTGCACCCATTGGCAATGTGCAAGCAATGATTACACACTGATATGCCTCAGGTTTTCCAAAAGCAACCCCCTGGATTCTCCAACCCTTTGTCCACCATCTTTGCTTGGTTTCTAGATCTGGTCTCACTGACCTTCTGCAGAGGGCTGGCTCTTGGGGTACAATGCACCTCTCTCACTGGCCCTCTCTGAGTGCTACATTTATCAGGGACAGTGGGTCTTGGCAGTCAGACAAGAAACACAATCTGTAGACAGAGCCACCACAAGTCAATCTTGCCAGTACAATTCTTGCAGTTTGCTGACAGTCATATGGTTGTTTTCCAAGCCTCTAATATGGAATACCATAGGGCCTTTAAGGAGAAGTAGCTGAGGGTCACGGACTGCTGGCAATTTTCCTTCTTTTTTTTTTTTTTTCCTTTGGGAGATCATGCGCCTGACATTTCGACTCTGAAATGATTCACAATGCCAGCACTGTCATGTAAAGAATGGTCTAGCTAAAGGTTGACGTTTTGGACTGAACTGGTGTGAATGCTTCAATGAATCTTCTGAAGAGCATCCAAAGCCACACATAAATAATAAGTTTGGAATGGTAACAAGAATGCCTGGGATGTGGCCTTCTGCATTAGCTGTATAATGTTCTTGGTGGGCTATTTCAGATAAAGGACCATTAGAAAAAAACACTTATCAGGGTGTGGTGGGGAAAAGCTTTCTCGGAGTAAATGGTCCCAGTGTAGTTCATTTTTCTACACAATATCCCCACCCATGAACTGTGATCTCTGCTTAGGCAGAGCACTCAGCATGGAGGTAGTTAATATCCACATATTGATGAATTGTCCAGCATGAGAGAAGCTCTGTTATCCTTAGTACTGACACTGGGTCACACACTCTCATCCTTTGTGCCAGGTGTTGCTGGGTCTTACTCTACGGTCCAGTCAGTTTCATGGGCATCAAGAAGAAGCCACGCTGAGGCAGCTCTGAGAATTCCATCAACTAGATGAAAATGACAAGTTGGAAGTATCCTTTCCAGGTTGCCTCCAAAGTTTACATCAACATTAGCTACTGGCCATATTCACTTCATGAAGACTAGTCCTTCCTCTGACCAAACAGGAAATGCTTTGGAAGCACGAAACCTTGTAAGTTAGTAATGGGCTCAAACCACACCGCATAAGAACCTCATTCATAGGTACTTTATACCTGAAGGGTTGACCCACCTGCAGACAGGTTTTCAGAAGAAAATTCAGACCCTAGAAAATTTTGGTTGTAAGGACAATCAGCTGCACCTCAAGAAAGCTCCCTGTCCTTCAAGTTTTCTACTTACACATTCATCTTTGCCTATATTTCCTGATGCTGAAGTCTTCACCCCTCGAGAACCAGAATGGTTCCCAAACAGCATCTTCTTGGTTTTCACAGCTGAGTGAGGGCTATTTGGCTTTGACATGCCTTACTCAGTTTGTGCTTTGCTCTTGCCCATCTTCTTTGCCAGGCTTTCTGTGCTCTGTCTCCTGTCTACCTCTCCAGGGTGGAGTTGCTTCCTCTCCACTCTACTCACACTGCACATCCCATTCACACAAACCTCTAAGGTATCCCCCAGTCCCACCAGTTCCTCCGTTTGATCCGTCTGCCCAGAGGCAGGCTCTGATCACCCACCCAGGAATGCATTTAAAGGTTGAGACAGATGACACTCACTCATGGATATGAATGAATGTGTATTTAGTATGCAAGTTGGGAATCTCAGAAAGACAGGGGTACTTACAAGAGTCTGATGATGAGAAGAGAGAAGGCGGGTGAGACGGGGGTGGCTTTGGGCTCTTTCTGTGGTTGTGATGTAGGTTAAGGTGAGGAGCTCTCCTCACCTTACTGTGGGCTAAGCCTACATGCTTTGAAATTCCATCCTGGGCACCTCTACACACTGACCTTTCTTGTCAGGATAGGGGTCAGGATAAGGACATAGTGGAGAGATCAGCAGGGAGGGGATCCAGAGAACCCATCGAAGTTCAAATAGTGGCCAGGAGCACTTCAGGTCAGCTGAGACTGGGGTGGACAGGCATCATTCCTCACAGGTCATTACATGGCCTTGCGAAGTTGCTTTAGCTTTCTTTGTTTCTCCATCGGCAAAGTAGGGATAACAACAGTACCATCTTATAAAGTGGTAAGGATTAAATAATATTATCCATAAAATTTCCTAAGCACAGTACTTGACTGTGAATGCTCCATGAATGCTGGCTTTCATTATTAAGATCCTGAGTTAGCTCTATTTCCAGGATACAAGTCGTCCACCGGTCGGCGGGAAAAGCAAAAATGCTTTCCCCGACCCAGAGTCTCTCCCAATCCCTTAAACACACTTCTATTTCCCACAGAGCATGGTGACAACAGAAGCAGCTTCTCTGAGGACCCTGGACCCAAAGGTGGCCGCGTCGCTTCTCATCTCAGCCCAGGGAAAGAGCTGGCTCTCGACTACCTCCAGGCGGCACCAGAAAACTCAACCCCGATTTTTCACTTGGGTGAACTCATCTGTTAGTGGACTGGGCTCCGCAGCAGTGGAATGTGGACATAGGCTCCAGGCAGAGGAGCTCACCCACCTACCAAGCCCGAGGGTGGGGACCCCTCTTTCACAGCACCCCCAAGGGGCTCCGTCCCCAGCAGGCTGGGAGGCCACCGGGGACAGACCTAACGATGCCCAAAGAATTAATTTCCCAGCAAATCCTCTGAAACACATCCTCACGATTTCTAAGAGGGAGCCCGGGGAGGGACACCAAGCGCTTCATAAAGCCAGTAAGGAGTAAAACCCCTGCGGCACGTGTTGAGCCGCCTGAACCAGCTCCCCCAGCGCACGCGGCCGCCGAGCCCGAGCCGGGGTGCTCCCTGCGGCGCCCGCAGCCCAGCCGGCCGCGGAGCACTGCCCTCCACTCACCAGGTGAACAGTTTGCCCTTGATCCAGAGCAGCAGGCTGGCCGAGCCCGGCGCGTGCGGCTGCTGGCCGCTAGGTCCCGCCGGCGAGGCGGCCTCCATGGGAGCCCCGCGTTCTTCGGCGCCCGGAACCCCTAGAAGTGCCGGGTCCCGGAAGACGGGAGGCGGCGCTTGTGCGGCTGGTGGGGGCTCGGCTCGGGCAGTGGGTCTGCGCTCAGATTCTCACTTTCATCTGAAGCTTCTCGTAGGAATCACCTCCTCCAGGAGCTCTCCTAGACTCCATTCAGCTGCATGAGACCATCCCCCTGTCCATTTCACTGGTGTCCTGTGCCCGTCTCTATTTTAACAGCAGCTATTGCATTTGGTCTTTGCAGTGAACTGAACTGCATCTCCAAACGATATGTTTAAGCTCTAGTTCTCAGCACCTATGACATGAGTTTACTTGGGCATGAGGTCTTGACTGATGTCATTAAGGATCTTAGGATGAAGTTAATGTGGATTTAACAAGGGCCCTAAATCCAGTGGATTTAGAAAGGAGAGATTTGACACAGAGACCCAGCAGGGAGGCCATGTGAAGGTGGAGGCAGAGAATGGAGTTTTACAGGTATAAGCCAGGGGTCACCATGGATTTCTCATTTCAGTTCAGTCGCTCACTCATGTCCGACTCTTTGCGACCCCATGGACTGCAACACTCCAGGCCTCCCTGTCCATCACCAACTCCTGGAGTCCACCTAAAACCATGTCCATTGAGTCGGTGATGCCATCCAACCATCTCATCCTCTGTCGTCCGCTTCTCCTCCTGCCCTCAATCTTTCCCAGCATCAGGGTCTTTTCAAGTGAGTCAGCTCTTTGCATCAGGTGGCCAAAGGATTGGAGTTTCAGCTTCAACATCAGTCCTTCCAATGAACACTCAAGACTGATCTCCTTTAGGATGGACTGGTTCGATCTTCTTGCAGTCCAAGGGACTCTCAAGAGTCTTCTCCGTGGATTTCCAGTGGTTCCCAGTGACTGAACAACAACAACCCAGTGACCAGGAAAGAAGTGAGAAGTCAATTCTCTCTCAAAGCTCCCTGATGGAATTAATTTTACTGACACCTGGATTTCAGGCTATGGTCTCAAGAACTGTTTGTTGTTCAGTCGTTCAGTCATGTCCGACTCTTTGTGACCCCATGGACTGCAGCACAACAGGCTTCCCTGTCCTTTACCATCCCCCAGAGTTTGCTCAAACCCATGTCCATTGAATCAGAGATACCATCCAATCATATTATCCTCTGTTGTCCCTTTCTCCTGCCTTCAATCTTTCCCAGCATCAGGGTCTTTTCCAATGAGTCAGCTCTTCGTATCAGGTGGCCAAAATATTGGAGATTCAGCTTCAGCATCAGTATTTCCAATGAATATTCAGAGTTGATTTCCTTTAGAATGGACTGTTTTGGTCTCCTTGCAGTCCAGGGAATTCTCAAGAGTCTTCTCCAGCACCACGGTTCTAAAGCATCAATTCTTTGGTGCCCAGCCTTCTTTATGGTCCAACTCTCACATCCATACATGACTACTGGAAAAACCATAGCTTTGACTAGACAGACCTTTGTCGGCAAAGTGATGTCTCTGCTTTTTAAGACACCATCTAGGTTTGTCATAGCTTGTAAATTGTGAGAGAATACGCTTCTATTGTTTCAAATCACCCAAGTTGTGATAATTTGCTCCAGAAATCCTGGGAAACTAATATCTTTACAATTGTGTACCTAGATTTTTGTCTTCATCACAAGAGTGGCTTGCTCCTGGAAGGCAGAGGTTGTGTGTGGGTCTTCAGATTTCCACAGCCTAGCACAATGCCAAACATAAATAGGCAACACCTAAAGTGTTTTCTGAAAAATGTGCTCAGCCTGAATTGACCAAACTCAAAAGTGATGAAGCCCCTGAAATTAGCTCAACAGCAGGATTTCTGTCAGATCTGCTAGCTATGGCAAAATCACAAAGGGCTCAGTCTCCACGTACACAGGCAAGGATGCAGTCGAGTTCATGCTTTAGACAGTTTCTTTCCTCTCTGCCTGCAGGTGGATTTCTAGAACTGTGTGGTGGAAAGCATCCCGGTGCCAATCTGTACAAGCGCTGAAGTGCTTTGGCCTGCGTCCAAATGCTCTCTCCGGGTCTGTGTTAACCAGATTTGTCTAGAAGATGGACAAGTAGCCTGGAACTCTGAGTTAAACCACATGCCCCCACCGGGAGTCCCTGGAATGAGGGTTCCAATGGTGCAAATAATCTGTTGTTTGGTTTGGGTGCTTTCTTCTCTAGCTGAGCAAAGAGATGATTTTTTTTTTCCTTGGGAGGAGGTGAGTGAGGATGAAAATATTTACTTAGAGACCACCTAGGCCAGGTCTGAAAACTCCTGAGCCAGGTGGGAAAATTCAGCCCAGTGAGAGTTCTCTGTTTTTGTTAAAGAAAAAGAAATCACAGCTGGGGACAGCCCGGGAGCCTTGGCGCAGACGTCTGAGGCACGAATTCCCGAGTCAGACGCAGTGACCGCTGCCCTTTCATGCTTTTCCATCGCCTCATTTTACAGATGACAAACAGTCCGGCCACTTGTTTAAAGCTCGGGGCTTTCTTTTCCCTCCTGCTTCTCTCTCTTTTTTTTTCTAAAAGCCACAAGAGTGTTAGGTGATTTTTCCCTCCCTGCCTGGAGAACATTTATGATGGATGCTTCATCTTGCCCGCTCCTTGGGGCAGCTCAGGCCCTTGGACCAAGGAGCTGAATCTTTGCCTTGGGAGAGATTCTGCCCCCATGGAAGGGGTAGGTGCCTTTTATTGTAGCCTGTTCTACATGGTAGCTGTAGGTAAGCAACGCACTGAATGTGGTGGGAACAAGAAATAGAATTCAATTAGAAACTGTGGAATGGGTGCAGAGAAATCACAGGATTCCCCACCTTCAAAGAGCTACACACACACACACACACACACACACACACACGGAGTTGAAAACAAATAACTTTTTGCCAGCAAAAAACTGTTCCTTTTCATTTTTCAAAGAATCTTCCCATCCACATTATTTCATCTTCGTGAGACTCCTGGGATGCAAGGCAGGTGGTGTGACTTTCATTTTGTGGACCTGGAAACATTGCAGTGATATGACTGGACCCAGGGCGCACAGTTTATTTGTGTCAAGGTGGGATCAGCATCTTTTCTTACTAGCTCCCATTTCTGGCACTTTCTACCTCAATAAAAGCAGTTGATCTCTGTTGGATCTTTTCTCTCACTAGATCCTGGTCTAAACACGTTGCCTGCATTATCTCAGTGAATCTTGACAAGGATTCTCAGAAAGAAAGTACTGTTATTACTCCTGTCTTACAGATAAAGAGACTAGCTAGTTGATGTGGAAACCGGAATTCGGAACCAAGTCTGTCTAAATCAAAAGACTCTTCCTGGTGACTTCGAGTTACAGATTTTAAGATTTCTTTTGCTGAGAGGATACAGAGTAAAGCAGTGGTTATGTATCAGAAGAGCTTGAGCAAGACGATTTCTTAGAGAAGTGAACTTAGAGAATGTTATATAAGGTAACATGGGCAGTTAAACCAGATGAGGCCCTTTGGAAGAGCCACTAACCTAATGCTCTGTATCCAGATGGCTTGGTTCTCCTAGTTGTACAGGTAAGGGGCTGAGGCTTGGAAGAGTCAGGTACCTTGCTCACAGTCCACAGCTGGATTCTTAATGGGGTCAGGATTTATATTCAGATTATTTGTCCTCAGACAATGCAAATGTCTCCATTCTGCTGCACTTACTGGCCCCATAAAGGTGAAAGGTGACCGTAGTCCATAAAGCCTGTGACATCCATCTGTACTGAAGAATGGAGGTGATATAGCTAAAACAGTGAAGGAACAAAATTGCTAGAACTTAATAACAGTATGTTTTCATTTTCTCACTAGATTTTTTTAAATTTATTTTGCACTGTAGCAGAACACATAGCGCTGTGCAAATTTCCATAATTTATCCAGCTTGCTTGAGGTTCTTTTGATACATCCATCATCTTGATGACAGATCTAAACACCCTCTTCTTTTCCACTCTAATGCTACCTCTGTGGAGAGTAATATTAATGACCGCTACCATTTTTTTCAAGTACTTTCAATGAGAAAGCCTACATTAGCTTATATAATTGCCTCAGCAACCGTGCAAGGTAGCTATTATTTATCCCCATTTTAAGATGAAGTAACTGAAGCCAAGAGAGGTTATATAATTTATTCAGTTCACGCAGAGCATAAATGGCAAAGCCAGGATGGAAATGGGGGTCTGCGTGATTCTGAAATCCATCCCCTTTCTGTTGGCTGAAGGTAACTGGATAAGTTCTACACAGAGGAAGTGAAAAAAAAGAATCTGTTAAGGTCATGTTTGTGTATTTTAATTTAAGATAATAAATAATAGGGAAGGGGCTGACATGATGGAAATGGTGCTTGGGGCAGGTGAGGAGAGACTGAAGGCAAGAAAAGCCTTCTTCAGAGGCCATGAATTGCAATAGGAATTTGGAATGTTCAACACGTGGGTAGGGATGGTGGCTGTAGAAATAGGAAAAGGTGTCTCAGGATCAGTAGGCTTTATGAAAAAAAAAAAAAGTAATTAGTGAGGTTTGAATAATAACCAAAAGGAAGGGAAGAATTGAAAGAGATTTGGGAGGCAGATTCTTGGGAGGTATCTTCTCCATCTCATAACTGAGAGAAAGGAGATGTGATGATGAAAAGGGATTTGAAAGGCAGGGGTGTTTTCTTTCTGGGGTCCAGAGTGGCCATTCACAACAGTTGTCACACCAGAGCCTCTACAGGGGGTTAGGGGCGAAGAAAGGTCTTCCTTGGAAAGGAGGATGTCACCATTGCCAACCCATCCCCAGATATGAAACTTTGAGTTTATGCAGGTTGAGAGCTGGGGAGAGTATGCTTGAGGCCAATGTGTGTGTCTACACCTGGAGCAGCATCCTATTCGCCATGGTGATGCCCCCTCTACAAACCCAGCTTCCCTGTGCTGAATGGGGCTTTGGGAGGATGGCTTTCCACCTTCCAGAGTTGGATGGGAGCTCCCATCAATCCTATAACCTCTTCAAACAAAATCACATCTCTGGAGAAGCAGCTCCGTCTTCCATTATTTTTCTTCCATTCTTTTCTGTCTCATCACTATAACACCTTCTAAGTGCTAGTTGGCTAAGTAGCATGTTGAGATCATTTATGGCTCTCCTGGTTACCCTGTGGGTGTTTTCAGTAATTTTTGTGATCCTGCTTACTGATGACAGCTATACACCCCTGCCTGCTGATGCCTGTGCACAGACTCGGGAAAGCTCACTATTGGGCAAAGGTTGCAAAGTGGAAGTTCATGAACTGGACAGAGCCCACCAATATATTTTGCTTGCCCTACACAATATTTGTTAATATTTTGAATCAGCAGCTTTAAATTGTGAGATTTCACACATTTCCAGCTTCTCTTAAAACAGAAAAAGTTCTGGCAATCCAGGGCTGCAATCCCACATGTCAGTCAGCAGCTGGGGCTGAGAAAACACAGCCCTCTTTACACATGGCATTTTCTCTCTATTTTACCCCAGTCTCCACCACCCCTTACTATCTGACATAAGGTTTTCTGCCCTCACTTACCTCATTATCTGGCCCCTATAAGCATTTGCCTTTGAAGCCTCAGTGTGTGGTAATGGTATTGATTCACATAGAAGCTACCTGGTGCCCAGAATGAATGCACTTTTATCAGTAGATATGGATGGATGCTAATTCCTCTGCCTTCCTTTACATCTCCTTCTCCTATTTACACCCTCTGCCCAAAATGCTCAGTGCTTGTGATGAAGGCTGAGCACCAAGACAGTGCCCTTCCCTCTAGCATAACGGGGTCCCCGTTAGCCTCCTCCACCAAAGTGCTTCCACACTGCTCCCCGGCACAGCAAAGTAATCTCACAACCTGACCAGGCACCATATCCATGACATGGCCATCACTTGAGTCACATTTCAGAGGAGGAAAAGGCAAGAGAAAGTGGTGAGGTGAAATAACATCTCTGAGTATTTTAGAGAAGAGGTGAGCATGAGGAAAGTGAATGGAGCCTCTGAGGAAAGGTTGGTAAGACCAGGCCACAGAAAGCCTGTGAGATGGAAGTGATCTTGAGGCAATGGACAGACATGGCAGCATCTTACTGTGAAGAGTAGTGTCACCAGACAGAATGAAGAGCTCAGGTTATCACTCTGTTGGGGCTGGAGGTGGGGAGGGGCCCACTGGAGGGAAGGGGACCTGAGGGCAAGACAGGCTCAGGAAGGTGTGAGGGGTGTCCTGGGTTCAGGCTCCGATCCCATCTTTGCTCACTCAGCGTGTGACCCTGGGCCTCAGTCTTCCTCTGTAACCTTCAGGTGGCCAGAAAAGCATCAGCCCTCTCCTCCTCCCCTCAGCACCTAACACTGTCCACCTGCTCTCTGGCGTGAAGCTACAGTGAGGACAAGACCCCTGCCCCCGCTGGTTCGACCTTTCCCCTGGTTGACCAGCTAGCTCTTCATCCATACAAAGGACATACTGTGTCAGCTTACCCTGAGAGAATGAGCAGGAAATCAGAGGCCCGAAATGGATAAGAGTGTTCAAAATGCCGTTTCTTTTTGTGGTTGTGCACCAGTTGTGACTTGTGCTTTTTGATGGTGAGCTTCGATGAATTTAGACAGGTCTTCTTGTGAAAGAGAAGTAGCATCTGGAGTAGGGAAAGTGCCAAGATGGAGCTGATTGTGGCCCTTCTACCACTGGGTAAAGTGCCTAGACCAGGATTTCTTTAAAGGCTAAGTAAGTCAGGGGTAAGTAAGTAAGCCAGCAAATTTGGAAAACTCAGCAGTGGCCACAGGACTGGAAAAGGGCAGTTTTCATTCCAATCCCAAAGAAAGGCAATGCCAAAGAATGCTCAAACTACCACACAATTGCACTCATCTCACATGCTAGTAAAGCCATGCTCAAAATTCTCCAAGCCAGGCTTCATCAATACATGAACCATGAACTTCCTGATGTTCAAGCTGGTTTTAGAAAAGGCAGAGGAACCACATCATGTACACCCATGGTGGATTCATGTCAATGTATGGCAAAGCCAATATGGTATTGTAAAGTAAAATAAAGTAAAAATTAAAAAAAAATAAAATGAGGGAAAATGATAATAAGAAGCTAAAAAAAATAATAATAAAATGGTGTTAGAGACTTTTATAAAATAAAAAAAAATAAAGGAAATAAAAAAAATTTTCTTCAAAAATTAAGAAATACTGAATCAACATGCCAATTTATAACATTATATTCCCAGGTATTTTGATACAAAATGCTAAATACTAGTACATGTTGGAGTTAAGTCATTAAACCATGAGAGCAAAAAATTCTTGAGGCATCTAGGGAGAAAATTAGTCAGGTCATATTATGAAGATTTGAACATTGGTCCAGGACATACCTATAAAGTTCTGGGTACATGTGACTTAAGGATACTCTGCATAGTCAAGCCTGAAATAGCTCAGGAAACATTACTCTGAGATAAACACTTGGAAAAATAAAACTGACTTAAGAATGAAATTCTTCCAATTAGAAATAAATCAAAATAAATATCTTAGAGTTTGAGAAACCATGAAAAGTTGAGTAATAGATTCATTCAGATATGGCACTAACACACATTCATAAAACTTTTTAAAAGCTATAGAAATAAATACTAAATTTGGTTAGCACAATGCTGGAGAAAGTATAACAATGGAATGTGACTGTTTTGTATTGATCATAGATCACTTTAATAATTGATTACACTAAGCAAATAAAAAAGGGAAGCTAACATAATAAAAATATATTTTATAGGTTTGGGAAATATAAATAAATGTTTATACTCACTTGTTAATCTCTAAAAATAGAACTGTAGAATTATTTTCAACATGAATAGATAACTTTATCTGTTTTAAGAAAATTAGGCTAATATATAGAATGTCTTACAGCAGAAAAAAAAGTTGAGTGGATGGACTGGCTAATGATGATATGTTAGAAACTGGAAGCTTCCCTAGTGGTCCAGGGCTTAAGAATCTGGCTTGCTATGCAAGGGACACCAATTCAATACCTGGTTTGGGAAAATCCCACATGCCACAGAGCAACTCAATCTGTGTACCACAACTGCTGAGCGCGAGATCTAGAGCCCATGCTCTGCCACTGGAGAAAGCCTGTGTTCAGCTATGAAGACCCAGTGCAGCCAAAAACTAAGTGAATAATAATCTTTTAGAAAAGAAACTGGAAATCTCAATTATCTAAATTATGATAATGATTGGCCTTAAATATAGTCTTTTCTGTTTCCCATGCAAATATTAGTGATATCACTCTATACAGAAAATGGAGGTGAAGGCTAACTTTCATTAGCTTGCAAAGAGAGAATTCAATTTGCCTGGTTGGGTTGTGGGTGAGCCTGGCATCCTGTGTCATTATGTGATTTCTGCTGATTCCTTTTACATTCCTTGTCAGGGTGGCTCCAATGTTTTAGGGGATATGGAAGTAGCACACAAGTCCCTGATGTTTCCAAAATGACTCTATCCTATAGCCAACTATTGCCATAATTAGGGTCACCTTGTGACCTTGGGATGGAGAAGCCTGGTGTTGGAGAAGACTGTTAAGAGTCCCTTGGACTGCAAGATCAAATCAGTCCATTCTAAAGGAAACCAGTCCATAATATTCATTGGAAGGACTTTTGCTGAAGATGAAATTCCAATTCTTTGGCCACCTGATGCAAAGAATTGACTCCTTAGAAAAGACCCGGATGATGGGAAAGATTGAAGGCAGGAGGAGAAGGTGATGACAGAGGATGAGAATGGTTAGACGGCATCATCGACTTGATGGACATGAGTTTGAGCGAGCTCTGGGAGTTGGTGATGGACAGGGAAGCCTGGAGTGCTGTAGTCCATAGGGTCAAAAAAAATTGGACATGACTGAGTGACTGAACTGAACTGACAGCCTGGTGAATAAGAGAAAGGATAAGAGTTCCAAAATCGAAGGAATAAGATGGAAGACCACTTTCTACCCCATATATTCATCAAAAGAATATTTGAACGCTGAGAAATTTCCACAAAAGAACTTCTGAATGCCGGCAGAGGACATCAGGCACCTAGAAAAGCAGCCCATTGTCTTTGAAAGGAGATAGGGAAAAATATAAAAGATAAAAGAGAGACAAAAGAGGTAGGGACGGAGCTCCATCCTGGAAGGGAATCTTAAAAAACAGAGAAGTTTCCAAACACCAGGAAACACTCTCACTGCTGAGTCCGTGGTGAGCCTTGAAACAACAGAGGGCAACATAACTGGGAGGAAAAATAAATAAATAATTAAAACCCATAGATTACATGCCCAATGGTAACTCCCCCAGTGGAAAAGCAGTGCAGATGCCTGTATTTGCCACTAGCAAGCAGGGGCTGGGCAGGGAGGTGCGGGCTGCATTGCTTAGAGTAAGAACCGGGCCTGAAAGCCCTGAAGGGCAACCTGAGGGAACTAACTTGGGCTAGCAAACCAGACTGTGGGATAACTACCACGTGAAAAGCCCTAACCTAAGACACCGCCAGGCCCACTCACAGAATGAAGGACTGAGCAGAGTTAGCTGGCTGCAGACTGCCCATCCCCCTCTGGTGACAGGCAGGCGAGAGCAGCCAGAGCCTGAAGGGAGCAGTCGTGGCCCCAGAGAGGCATGATCTACCAAACTGCAAGCAGGCTTTATTGCTAACCAAGACTTCTTGGGATTCTGGACGGCCAACATCCACCTGAGAAGGTGCACTGGTTGTACACCCAGAAAATCAAGCGGCAGGGTCGGGGGAGGTGATAAGTCTCAGCAACCACACTCACCAAACACCTGGTCACCTGAGCTGCTTGGATCTGGGAAGGGCACAAAATGCAGGCCCAACCAAGTCTGCGCCTCTGAGGACTACCCGAGTGCCTGAACCTGAGCGACTTAGACCTGGGAAGTACATGCAACCCAGGGACAGCCTCAGACAGTTCTCAGCAGAGCAACCTAGAGCCTAAGCAATGTAGACAGCAAAAGCACACACGCTGTGAGTGGGGGCAAACCCAGTGTGTCTGAGACACTGCAAGCACATGCCAGTGTTATTTGTTTGCAGCGTCCCTCCCTCCCCACAGCACGACTGAACAAGTGAGCCAAAAAAATGTCCACCATCACCCCCTTGTGCCAGAGCAGAAAATAGACACAGAAGAGACCAGCAAACAGAAGAAGCTTAGACAGAGGGACCCTCCTTGGAAGTGACAGGTGCAATAGATTAAAACCTTGTAGATAGTACCAACTACATAGGAAGGGGCCTATAGACCTTGAGAAATATAAGCCGGATCAAGGAACTATCTGAAAATGAACTGACCCCACACTTCCCACAACACCAGAGAAAGACCTAGATATATTTTTACTATTTTTACTATCATTCTTTAATTTTTTTAAGTCCTCTATTGTTATATTTAAGTCCTTTAATTTTCATTTTTATAACCTAGTATTACTTTGCAAAATAAAAAAGAGAGAGAGAGACCCTATTTTTTAAAAGCAAACTTCATATATATATATATTTTATAATTTTTGTGAATTTGTTTTTTTTATCTCTCTTTTTGTTTAATATTGTATTTTTGAAAATCCAACCTCTACTCTAGATTTTTGATCTTTGCTTTTTGGTATTTAGATCAATTTTGTACCTTTAAGAACCCAATCTTCAGTAACCATTTTTACTTGGGAGCTAAATTACTGGCTTAACTACTCTCTCCCCCTTTTTCTCCACTGGGTCGACTCTATCTCCTCCCTCCCTCTTCACTTCTCTACTCAACTCTGTGAATCTCTTTGTGTGTTCCAAACGGTGGAAAACACTTAGGGAACTGATTACTGGCTGTATCTGTCTCTCTCCTTTTGATTCCCCCCTTTATCCTCCTGGCCACCTCTGTCTCCTTCCTCCCTCTTTTCTCTGTATAACTCTGTGAACATATCTGGGTGTCCCTCACTGTGGAGAAACTTTTCATCTTTAACCTAGATGTATTATCAATGGTGCTGTATAGATGGAGAAGTCTTGAGGTTACTGTAAAAATAAGAGTGAAAACCAGAGGCTTGAGTCCAAATCCTGAGAACACCAGAGAACTCCTGACTCCAAGGAACATTAATTGACAGGAGCTCATCAAATGCCTCCACCTACACTGAAACCAAGTACCATCCAAGAGGCAACAAGTTCCAGAGCAAGACATACCATGAAAATTCTCCAGCAACACAGGAACATAGCCCTGAGCTTCAATATACAGGCTGTCCAAAGTCGCTCCAAATCCACTGACATGTTGTAACACATTGCTGGACACTTCATTGCACTCCAGAGACAAGAAGTCCAGCTCCACCCACCAGAACATGGACACAAGCTTCCCTAACCAGGAAACCTTGATAAGCCACCCATACCACCCCACCCACAGCAAGGAACCTCCACAATAAAGAGAACTCCACAAACTGCCAGAATACAGAAAGGACACCCCAAACACAGCAATATAAATAAGATGAAGAGACAGAGGAATACCCACCAGGTAAAGGAACAGGATAAATGCCCACCAAACCAAACAAAAGAGGAAGAGATAGGGAATCTACCTGATAAAGAATTCCAAATAATGATACTGAAAATGATACAAAATCTTGAAAGCAAAATGAAATCACAGATAAATAGCCTGGAGACAGGATTGAGAAGATGCAAGAAAGGTTTAAAAAGGAGCTAGAATAAATATAAAGGAGTCAATATATAATGAATAATGCAATAAATGATATCAAAAACACTCTGGAGGGAAAAAATAGTAGAATAATGGAGGCAGAAGATAGGATTAATGAGGTAGAAGAGAGAATGGTAAAAATAAATGAATCAGAGAGGAAAAAAGAAAAACGAATTAAAAGAAATGAGGACAATCTCAGAGAGCTCTGGGACAATGTTAAATGCCCCAACATTTGGATCATAGGAGTCCTAGAAGAAGAAGACAAAAAGAAAGACCATGAGAAAATGCTTGAGAAGATAATAGTTGAAAACTTCCCTAAAATAGGGAAGGAAATTATCACCCAAGTCCAAGGAACCCAGTGAATCCCAAACAGGATAAATCCAAGGTGAAATGATCCAAGACACATATTAATCAAATTAACAAGGATCAAACACAAAGAACAAATACTAAAAGCAGCAAGGGAAAAACAACAAATAACACACAAGGGGATTCGCATAAGGATAACTGCAGATCTTTCAATAGAAACTCTTCAGGCCAGGAGGGAATGGCAGGACATACTTAAAGTGATGAAAGAAAATAACCTACAGCCCAGATTACTGTACCCAGCAAGGATCTCATTCAAATATGAAGGAGAAATCAAATTACAGACAAGCAAAGGCTGAGAGAATTCAGCACCACCAAACCAGCTCTCCAACAAATGCTAAAGGATACTCTCTAGACAGGAAACACAAAAAAGGGTGTATAAACTTGAACCCAAAACAATAAAGTAAATGGCAACAGGATCATACTTATCAATAATTACCTTAAACGTAAATGGGTTGAATGCCCCAACCAAAAGGCAAAGACTGGCTGAATGGATACAAAAACAAGACCCCTATATATGCTGCCTACAAGAGACCCACCTCAAAACAAGGGACACATACAGACTGAAAGTGAAGGGCTGGAAAAAGATATTCCATGCAAATAGAGACCAAAAGAAAGCAGGAGTAGCCATACTCATATCCGATAAAATAGACTTTAAAACAAAGGCTGTGAAAAGAGACAAAGAAGGCCACTACATAATGATCAAAGGATCAATCCAAGAAGAAGACATAACAATTATAAATATATATGCACCCAACATAGGAGCACCGCAATATGTAAGACAAATGCTAACAAGTATGAAAGGAGATATTAACAATAACACAATAATAGTGGGAGACTTTAATACCCCACTTACATCTATGGACAGATCAACTAAACAGAAAATTAACAAAGAAACCCAAACTTTAAATAATACAATAGAACAATTAGACCTAATTGATATCTATAGGACATTTCACCCCAAAACAATGAATTTCACCTTTTTCTCAAGTGCTCACGGAACCTTCTCCAGGATAGATCACATCCTGGGCCATAAATCTAACCTTGATAAATTCAAAAAAATCGAAATCATTCCAAGCATCTTCTCTGACCATAATGCATTAAGATTAGATCTCAATTACAAGAGAAAAACTATTAAAAATTCCAACATATGGAGGCTGAACAACACACTTCTAAATAACCAACAAATCACAGAAGAAATCAAAAAAGAAATCAAAATATGTATAGAAACGAATGAAAATGAAAACACAACAACCCAAAACCTATGGGACACTATAAAAGCAGTGCTAAGAGGAAAGTTCATAGCAATACAGGCACACCTCAAGAAGCAAGAAAAAAGTCAAATAAATAACCTAACTCTACACCTAAAGCAACTAGAAAAGGAAGAAATGGAGAACCCCAGAGCTAATAGAAGGAAAGAAATCTTAAAAATTAGGGCAGAAATAAATGCAAAAGAAACAAAAGAGACTATAGCAAAAATCAACAAAGCCAAAAGCTGGTTCTTTGAAAAAATAAATAAAATTGACAAACCATTAGCCAGACTCATCAAGAAACAAAGAGAGAAAAATCAAATCAATAAAATTAGAAATGAAAATGGAGAGATTACAACAGACAACACAGAAATACAAAGGATCATAAGAGACTACTATCAGCAATTATATGCCAATAAATTGGACAACGTGGAAGAAATGGACAAATTTTTAGAAAAATACAAACTTCCAAAACTGAACCAGGAAGAAATAGAAAATCTTAACAGACCCATCACAAGCACGGAAATTGAAACTGTAATCAGAAATCTTCCAGCAAACAAAAGCCCAGGTCCAGACGGCTTCACAGCTGAATTCTACCAAAAATTTCGAGAAGAGCTAACACCTATCCTACTGAGACTCTTCCAGAAAATTGCAGAGGAAGGTAAACTTCCAAACTCATTCTATGAGGCCACCATCACCCTAATACCAAAACCTGACAAAGATGTCACCAAAAAAGAAAACTACAGGCCAATATCACTGATGAACATAGATGCAAAAATCCTTAACAAAATTCTAGCAATCAGAATCCAACAACACATTAAAAAGATCATAGATACATCATAACCAAGTGGACTTTATCCCAGGGATGCAAGAATTCTTCAGTCTTCGCAAATCAATGTAATATACCACATTAACAAATTGAAAAATAAAAGTCATATGATTATCTCAATATATGCAGAGAAGGCCTTTGATAAAATTCAACATCCATTTATAATAAAAATCCTCCAGAAAGCAGGAATAGAAGGAACATACCTCAACATAATAAAAGCTATATATGACAAACCCACAGCAAACATTATCCTCAATGGTGAAAAACTGAAAGCATTTCCCCTAAAGTCAGGAACAAGACAAGGGTGCCCACTTTCACCACTACTATTCAACATAGTTCTGGAAGTTTTGGCCACAGCAATCAGGGCAGAAAAAGAAATAAAAGGAATCCAAATTGAAAAAGAAGAAGTAAAACTCTCACTGTTTGCAGATGACATGATCCTCTACATAGAATACCCTAAAGACTCCACAAGAAAATTACTAGAGCTAATCAATGAATATAGTAAAGTTGCAGGATAGAAAATCAACACACAGAAATCCTTTGCATTCCTATACACTAATAATGAGAAAATAGAAAGAGAAATTAAGGAGACAATTCTAATCACCATTGCAACAAAAAGAATTAAATACTTAGGAATATATCTATGTGAAGAAAAAAAAGACCTATATATAGAAAACTATGAAACACTGGTGAAAGAAATCAGAAAGGACACTAATAGATGGAGAAATACCATGTTCATGGATCAGAATAATCAATATAGTGAAAATGAGTATACTACCCAAAGCAGTCTATAGATTCAGTGCAATCCCTATCAAGCTACCAATGGTATTTTTCACAGAACTAGAAAAAATAATTTCACAATTTGTATGGAAATACAAAAAACTTCGAATAGCCAAAGCAATCTTGAGAAAGAATAATGGAACTGAAGGAATCAACCTGCCTGATTTCAGTCTCTACTGCAAAGCCACAGTCATCAAGACAGTATGGTACTGGTACAAAGACAGAAATATAGATCAATGGAACAAAATAGAAAGCCCAGAGATGAATCCACATACCTATGGACACCTTATCTTTGACAAAGGAGGCAAGAATATACAATGGAGAAAAGACAATCTCTTTAGCAAGTGGTGCTGGGAAAATTGGTCAACCACTTGTAAAAGAATGAAACTAGAACACTTTCTAACACCATACACAAAAATAAACTCAAAATGGATTAAAGATCTAAATGTAAGACCAGAAACTATAAAACTCCTAGAGGAGAACATAGGCAAAACACTCTCCAACATAAATCACAGCAGGATCCTCTATGACCCACCACCCAGAATATTGGAAATAAAAGCAAAAATAAACAAATGGGAATTATTATATGCAGATAACCCACACGTCCCTTGGGCCTCCATACCCTTTGGGGAGGGGCTAGTGGCAAAGAACCCACTTGTCAATGCAGGAGACATAAGAGATGAGGGTTCGATCCCTGGGTCTGGAAGATCTCCTGGAGAAGGGCACGGCAACCCACTCCAGTATTGTTGCCTGGAAAATTCCATGGACAGAGGAGCCTGGCAGGTTACAGTCCATAGAGTCACAAAGTCGGACACGACTGAATGAACCCACTTGTCAATGCAGGAGACATAAGAGATGAGGGTTCGATCCCTGGGTCTGGAAGATCTCCTGGAGAAGGGCACGGCAACCCACTCCAGTATTGTTGCCTGGAAAATTCCATGGACAGAGGAGCCTGGCAGGTTACAGTCCATAGAGTCACAAAGTCGGACACGACTGAAGCAACTTAGTACACACAGGCTCTTTGGAAATTTAAGTAAAATGTACTCACACCTCAATTTCAGGACTGAGTAAGCCTGACTTCTCCATAGAAATCCTCGCTTCTTACCCTTATGTTCTGACTGTTTTCTCTTCCTGACCCTCTTGATTCTCCTCCAAGAACCTCATATCAGATCCATATTTCCACAGGAATCCAACTATACTTAGCCTTTTCTGAAATGGGTCATTTTACTGAAATTTTTACAGCAGGTCAATAGCACCCATTCATCTCCCCTGCCTCCCCCCTCCACAAGCCTCCACCATGCTCCCCGGACTTTTCGGGCTCTAACACTTTCTCCATTTGACCTTCCTCCTGACCCCATAACCCTGCAGAGTGCTGTCCAGTTCTGGTTCTCTGACTGTGTCATTTCTCATGAGGGGTCTTGTGGGCCCGTTTGCTACTCCTCAGCCTTCCTCTCCCCAGTGTCTTACCTTCCATCCAGAATTCTGGTCCAAAACATCCTCAATATCAAGTACATCTTGTTTTGAGAAAAAGATTTCTAGCTTGTTTCAAATCATGCAGATAATCTCCTCATGTAGAGCTTAGTGAGAAGAAAGTATCTGGTTTTATTGTGTCTGTTTGTTAGTTTTTAATTTTTTATTGAAGTATAGTTGATTTATTGGGTTGGCCAAAAAGTTTATTCAAGATTTTCCATAAGATCTTATGAATTTTTGGCTAACCCAATAAAATGTTGTATTAGTTTCTGCTGTACAGCAATGTGAGTCAGTTATACATATACATCTATCCATTCTGTTTAGATTCTTTGTGCATAGAGGTCATTACAGGGTATTGGATAGAGTTCCCTGTGCTACACAATAGATCCAGTCAGTTCTCTATTTTATAGTATATATGTGTGTGCATGCTCAGTTGCTTCAGTTGTGTCCAACTCTTTGCAACCCTATGGACTGAAGCCGCCAGGTTCCTTTGTCCATGGGATTCCCCAGGCAAGAATACCGGAGTGAGAAGCCATGCCCTCCTCCAGCTTCCTGATCTAGGGACTGAACCTGTGCCTCCTGGGTCTCCTGCATTGCAGGTGGATTCTTTACCACTGAGTCACCGGTGAAGCCCTTATAATAAATTAAAATCTTCTGCACAACAAAGGAAACTATAAGCAAGGTGAAGAGACAGCCTTTGGAATGGGAGAAAGTCATAGTAAATGAAGGAACTGACAACTAATCTCAAAAATATACAAGCAACTCCTGCAGCTCAATTCCAGAAAAATAAATGATCCAATCAAAAAATGGGCCAAAGAACTAAATAGACATTTCTCCAAAGAAGATATACAGATGGCTAACAAACACATGAAAAGATGCTCAACATCACTCATTATCAGAGAAATGCAAATCAAAACCACAATGAGGTACCATTTCACACCAGTCAGAATGGCTGCGATCCAAAAGTCTACAAGCAATAAATGCTGGAGAGGGTGTGGAGAAAAGGGAACCCTCTTACACTG